>SPJY01000232.1:642385-670830 GCA_005191435.1 Raddia distichophylla
CTCTAGGGATCACAACTTTTACGAATTAAAACTTTAAGCTGAAAATAACAAGGCATGAGAAACAACCCGACACTATGTCCCAAGGGGACATGCCCGTGAGTCACTTATCTGTCCAAAAGTCTGCAAACTGGCCGTCGTCGATGGAGATGCAAATACTGGCTGTGAGCAACTCCTGCGCAAGTCCTAGTGAAGGATCTGACATAGCACTTAAAAGCCCACCAAAGGTCTCCATCTATGCTCCCAAGCTTCCCATATCCATCTCACTCTTACTGCATGCTCAAATGATGCAAGGTCTTTAACCCCCAAACCACCAAGAATCTCTGTCCGATCGTCACAAAGTCATGACGACCTTGTAACTCCCTAGGCACCGATGCACGGATCGTAACACAAAAGGATCATTTTTTCCCATGAATGTGAATGGATTCTTACATTCTGCATAAATTCATGATGATCTGATATTTTTTTCAGGATTGGATACCGAGTACTCGAGTAGAAAACAGGTACCGGGTACGGTTAGCACATGAATTATATATGATTAAAACACACTATCAAAATAATCTAACTAACATACGGTCCATTCAACATGCATAAAAAAATTATCCAACCTACATAGTCCAGTTCACATTGTAATTGTTTTTTGTTATTGCTAGAAAATTATAAAAATTAAAATAAATTCAAAAACTACCAAAATTAGCCGATCCTTCACACAAAAATATCCGAATCCGAATAGGAACCCGACGGGTATCAAAAATCACAAACCGTTTTATACCACTCATGAACTAGGTCGAGTGCTTGGCGGGTCCTACCCGACCCGTTTTCACCCCTATTCCTACAATCTTGGGCCATCTTGGCACCTCGAGACTTTAGAACTGAAATATTTTTTACTCAAAAATAAAAAATTTGCTTTCTATTTGAATAATCCTTTACCATGAAAAGACCGTTGATGAACAGCATTGAAAGACCGCTTTCACTATTTATTATGCCTTAGTGGCGAAGAACACCAACAAGCTGCTACACATAAGAGTATCTCTAAAAAAAGTCCCTAAAACACACCTTTTCTTAAAAAAAAATGACCCCACATATTGAGGACCGCTAAAAAAGAGTTTGTATCTCTTTTTATGGACAACAAAAACATAAATTTGGGAAAAAAAATTGAAATAAGAGTAATGCTAAATTAGCAGAAAGAGTTCATATCAACTATAATAAAAATTAAACAAAAATCATATTATTTTGAATAAAAAATAATATAAATAGGATTTCAAGAGCTGCTACGTATATGGGGACAAAAAATGATATAAATAGGATTACCGAGAGTTGCAGCTTCGGCCCCTCCGATGGCGGGCAATGCGAACAGGCGAAGGAGTCGTTCAACGCAGGAAACATTGATCCGTACCACATCTACGCTCCGGCCTGCATCCAAGTGCGAAACAGGGGGGTCTCTTCTCGAGCAGCTACGTATGTATAAAAATACACGCTCTTATCTCTTAGCATTCATTCAATCCCATCACTACATTGATAAACATTATAATAAGGTTGGGTGTACTTCATGTAGAGAGCAATTTTCCAACAATTGTGTGTGCTCAAACTAAAGCTGATCTTGGAAAGCACGGCCCGACAATCCGGCCCGAACCCGACTCGACCAGCGCATCAGGTCGGGTTCGAGTCTCAATCCGAATGAAACAAACTCGATTTTTTGGGGGCAAACAGCACATCATCAGCGTCGTTTCCTTTCCTGCAAATACTCCGAATAGCCTGCTCACGTTTCCGTTCGTGCTAAGTTAATTGCTTTATCTCTCTCCATCTTCCTCCAGCCGGAAGCACGCAATTGGAAAAAGATGGAACGCGCGCAGCGGCAAAATTATCCTGGTGAGAGAAAGTAAAAGCTCTGTTTGTTTCATCTTCAAAATAGTTGAGTTGAGTTTTACTATATCAAATTTATGATCACCTTGAAAACATTTTTAAAAAGTCAAAAATTATAAAAAAAATATTTTTCGGACTAAGAATACTATTTAACCCTATAAAAATAACTATAAAATATTACATCATTTGGCTTATATACAAATAACAAACTTTCATTTAATTTAATTTAATTTAATTTAAACTGAAACAAACAAGTCAAAACATCTCTTTTTAATATCTAATTGTAATTGGAGTAGGATTAGTTTATTTTGACTTGCTTGTTTCGGTTCAAACTAGTATCTTCCTTTTATTTTCACACAAGAATTACTTTTTGCAGAGCAGAACCTGGGTGCCTCTAATGGGTATGACGTTTCTTGATATAAAAGAGGCATGAAAACTCTGGACCATATATGATGCCGGATGGGCTTTGATGTCAGGAAGAAATTTGACAAGATAGGCAAGCAAACATCGGCTAGATTTGTTTGTTTCAAACAAGGTTTTCGAGGTAAGGATAAAACAAAATATATTGATAAACATCCTCGAGCAGAGACTAGAACTGGATGTCTTGTCCGTTTGGAACTTACATTAAATCGAGAAAATGGGAAGTATCAAATATTTAATTTAGAAGTCAAACACAATCACATACTTCAAACACCAGGAACTCATCACCTAATGCAATCACAACGAAAGATATCTGAGGTACAAGCTTTGAAAATTGAAATGGCAGATGACATTGGTATTCATCCTAGAATTTCCCATGAGTTAGCTGGTTGACATGTAGGTGGAACATCTAATCTTGGATACACTTGTCATAAGTTACAAAAAATATTTGCGAACAAAGCGCTAAAAGGAGTAGAAGTACGGTGAAGCCGAAAGGTTAGTAAACTATTTTGGGAATAAGTCCATTGAAAACCCTTCGTTTAAATATGCTTTGCATTTTTATAGGGATGAGCATTGTCGGGGATAAAATTACGGCCCATTGCCATGGCCCACTCCCTGACGGCCCAGTCGAACAGCCTGCCAGGGCCTAGCTACCTGGAAGGTTCTATCTGGCCCATATGCATCCTGCCGAACAGCTTCCTGGCTGGCACGGTGCGTAACGGCCTAGGATTCCTGTTTGAGTCCGACTCGAGCAAGAGTTCTGCACGGCTACGTGAAGACCCGGACGTTGGTTTCCCGGATTGGAATAGGAGTCGTGATCCCCAAGAATTGGAGTATACCTTATCTACCTCGGGATGTATTTGGCATGTATATGAGTTCGTTACGATCTTGTAGTTAGCCCGGCCCGATTATCCCTTGGTAGGTCGGTTGTTCAGCACTATATAAACCGAGCCCCTACGGCGTTTAGAGGGCACGACGTGCATGACTTATACGCACGAGGTCTTTGCATAATACATCTTGTACACCCATAATCTCGCCGAGACTTGTTCGTCTCGTCGAGCCTCCTCTTGTAATACTCTTTGATATAAAGAAAGGCTGGACGTAGGGCTATTATCTCTCCCGAGAGGCCTGAACCAGGATAAAAACCCTTGTCTCCCTGTTCGTCGCTGGTTGCTGTTCGTGTTGTTCGGCGTTTCTCCTATCTCCCTCTTTAAAGAACCTTAATCGACTTGGGATCGATATCTCAACCGTCGACACCTTGCTATCGCTTTATCACCGCCTTTGCTCGGATTATCACGAACCAGCCACCGATTGCACCGCCTGCTTGTATGGTAAAAACTTGTAAGAGCAAGGTAAATGTTTGAGTGAGTGTGACTTGAGCAACTCCACCACCTAGTAGTTCGTAGAAAATATATACTGCTTGTGTATTTTTCTCGTGTTCTACTAACAATGACAGGTCATAGTTTCCGTCGTCATGTGAAGAAATATGACATACTTGCTCCACCTCCTCCGAGAGATATGCTTGATGACTATGATGCAGAAGATGCTTATCTCGACTTAAAATATTTGAGGCAAGGTAAAATGAAGGTAAAAGAGTACTATAAGAAATTTAAAACCTTGATACGACTAAGTGGGTTGGTTGAGTGTGAGGAGGCAATTTAAAATAGATTTTTGAAAGGACTTAATGAGGAAATTCAGGATATTCTCATTCATGAAACATACAGCTCTCTCTCACAGTTATATAAATGTGCTTGTAGAGCTGAACTTAAGTTTGTTGAATCAATGAACGAATTTCTACCCTCATTAGATGGATCCATTCTTTCTCCTATTCTTGTAGCTAACATTATGCAGGAAGATAAGCATCACCGAGAGAAGGATAAAGAGGAGCACATGAAGGAAGAAGATATCATTGCTGTGAGCAGAGAGCAAACCATTGAAGTTACACCCACATCAACTGACGAGGCCTTGCAAGGTAATGAAAAGGTGATGCACTTGCTCAATGTGAGAATACTAGTGATCATATGAAATTGTCCACTACTCATGCTATTATAGAGCAACCATTAGTAGAACCAGCTGTTGAATTTCCTTTGTCACAAGGTGATTTGCTTGCTACTACTTGTGATAAAGAAAAGTTGTGTGATAATGCTTCACTTATATCAATACCACAACTAATAAAAGAACATGTGTCTTCTGTTTTAGAAACCAATACTCGTGCTAATAATAGACATGTTCTTCATATTGCAACCGAGAAAATGAGCTAAAATTAATGTCTTCTCTAAGTACTTTAGGTTCATTGAATTCGATGTTCTTTGTGATCTAAATAGTTTGGAGGAGAAACTTTGTCAACACTCAGATTTGCCATATTTATATAGAAATAGTTTACATGCTATTGGCAAAAATAATGATAAAGGAGAGTATATGGTGCATCGAGTTTACATTCGTTCCAATATGAGTCCAACTTTTGTCGTAAATGAATGTGCCCAATTAGGGGATGACAATCTTTCTAGCCATGTCATGCTTAGTTTCTCTAGTTCTGACTCAAAAGGTGTGTGTGTTCTTTTGCCCCTTGTTTCTATTAACATTTTGCAAGAACATGTAATGGAGTCGAGGTTGACTCCAATTGAAGAAAGGGAGAATGATGAGGGCATCACCCACATGGATGTGGCCGCCACACCTTTCCCTACTTCCACTACGGTCATAACAAGTTGGCGACAATTCACTGCATTATCTACTTCTTGTACGTCTACTATGATGGCTTCATCGACATGGTATCATCGACCGCCACCTTGGCCAGGTCGATCACACAGTTGGCCTCCGGATATGGCGTCATTGTCTCCGTTACTTCGGCCGCCACCCATAATTGAAGGCGCAATCAAGAAAGGTGTATCTCCACCTCATCCACTCCTTCAAGTCATAAAGATCTTGTCACTCCAAACACGGCTCAAGAGAAAGCCCAGCTCGAGTCCAAGTCCAGCTCGGCAATCTACGCACAGCAGAACTTCAAACGGACGCCCAGGTCACATACGATGTCCATCAGAAGATCGTCAAGGTCGCCTCTCCGACCAGATTGAAATTATCCCCTCGAGTCTCACCAGAAGATCGGGTCGCCCCGTGTCCCCATCAGAATTAATTTGAATGAAAAGGAATGTGCTGATTTTATTCTTAAGTTGCATAAAACCACAAAAGAGAATATCGAATGCATGAATGAGAAGTATAGGAGTACTGGTAGCCTTGGTAGGAATCCATTAACTTTTGAACAAGGTGATCTTGTTGGTTACATTTGTGCAAAGAGAGATTTCCTAACTTGAGAAAATCTAAGTTGATGCCGCGTGCTGATGGTCCATTTAAGGTGCTTGAACGAATTAATGATAATGCATATAAGCTTGAACTGGCCGTAGATTTTGGGGTTAGCCCCACCTTTAACATTGCAGATTTGAAACCTTATTTGAGTCATGTGGATGAGCATGAGTCGAGAACGACTCCAATTCAAGAAGGGGAGGATGATGAGGACATCACTGAAACGGATACAAACTTAGCAGCACCACAACCACCCCCCTATGGAAGGGCCGGGCTCATAAATTAAATCGACAGGTGAACTCATTCCTTGGACTATCTTTCCATGACTTGGAGAATAGATGGCTACCTAATGACGTTATTGTACTTAGGAACCTTGGAAAAGATCAGCAAGGACTCATTTCAACATCAAAACTTGCTGCAACACAGTACAAACCTGAGATCAGCTATTGTCGCCCATCGCGGAGCAGTCTGTATTGAAACAAGCATAACACAGTCATCCGGAGTCCGTATGGAGCATTTGACCAGTGTTTGGATATGCTCAGAAGACAAGCTTTCCAACGGATCTGTCTTCACCTCCAAATTCCTTCTTTAGCTCCTAGAATCGTAAAAAACATGTGTGAATAGAACAAGTTGGGCCTTCGATAGCATTTTGGGCAAGGCCCATGTATTCCCCACCAGTTCCCTTGTTAGGGTTTCCCTCTCCACGAGTTCCAGCTGCCACCCTACTATATGTGGCTGGTCGCTCACCTTTTTGGGCAGGTTTTGTTCGTTTTGTTGTCTTCCACTTTGGAGAAACACCGTGAAATTCCTTGTGCTTGTTTGGCAATCGATTCAAGCTGCAGAACCTCAACTCTTTTGCTGTGAGCTTAGTCTTATTTGCATTTCAGATTACCTTTTACTTGGTCTTGCTTGTTTCTTCGATTACTAGCAGGAATAGACCTTCGTGGTCAGGTCAATCGCATTCTTGGAGGGGTTGATAACGAGTAGGACTGGTGGTTTAGCGATCGTTGGGCCCAGTCCTTGTGTGGCTAGTAGCATATCCACTCACCGGAAGGTCGGGCAGCACCTTGAGCACGTCACCATGCCCTAGGAGCTTGCTTGAGACGCCTTCCACAGTTTGTACACATGATCGGAGTATTGTGGGTCCTCGAAACCTGGAGGCTGCTCAATATACACCAATTCCCCAATGTAGCCGTTCAGGAATGCATTCCTAACGTCTATCTACCTAAGCATAATGTTGTGACATGTTGCAAATGCCACAGGCATCCTGATAGTATCTAAATGCGCCACTGGAGCATAAGTGTCACCACAATCCACTGCCTCGATCTGTGTGAAGCCATGAGCCACAAGTCCAGCCTTGTTTCGCACCACCACTCCAAACTCATCTTTTTTGTTATTGAATACCCACTTGGTGCCTATCACATTGCAGTCTTTGGCCTCTCAACCGATGTCCAGACTTGGTTCCTCTCAAAGTTGTTCAGCTCCTCATGCATTGCATTGATCCAGTCTAGGTTACTCAGTGCCTCCTCCACTTTTTTGGCTCAAACTCAGACACAAACGTCGTGTGCTTACAGAAGTTTGCCAAAGCACTGACCTCACTGAAGCTAGCTATCTTTGACCTTGTTTGCACACCCTGAGTCAAGCCCCTAATCACTTCATCAACTGGATGATCACGAGCAATGGTGTGATAGGTCTTGATCAACTGATGTGGTAACTCGACTAACTGTGCATCTGGCTCACAAGCTGTCTCTGCCTCTGAAGTTGGCTCCACACTTGAGCTATCTTGAGGCAAAGCTCCCCCTGAGCCTGGCACTGGCTCAGTTGTGAGAGGTGGTCGAACTGTCTCACTCTCTCTTGGAATCTCAACAGGCCTCACATCTCCAGCCGGTATCTCCTCCACTGCCCTTGCCAACATCATCCACATTATCCAAGTTCTCATGCTATCCTTCGCTCCCATTTGACTCATCAAACTTCACATCACAGTTCTCCTCAATCTGGCCACTGTTCTCATTGTAAACCCTAAAGGAAGACCCTCTGGCTGAGTACTC
Organism: Raddia distichophylla; assembly: GCA_005191435.1. Classification (NCBI taxonomy): domain Eukaryota; kingdom Viridiplantae; phylum Streptophyta; class Magnoliopsida; order Poales; family Poaceae; genus Raddia; species Raddia distichophylla. The sequence continues at coordinate 650,011 of SPJY01000232.1, forward strand.
CAAGAAAATTCCCGTGTCAACTCTGCTCTGGAACTTGCCCAAGTGCTCCCGCTTCTTCTTAATGCAGACCTTGCAGCCAAAGACCCTGATGTAGGAGACATTGGGTTGTCTTCCCACAAGCAGCTCATAGGACATCTTCTTCAGGAGCTTGTGAAGATATAGCCTATTGGTGCAGTGATAGTCTGTGCTGATTGCTTCAGCCCAGAACAGATGTGAAGTCTTGTTTTCATCTAACGTTGTCCATGCAATCTTAATGAGTGTCCTTTTTTCCTCTTAACCACACCATTTTGTTGTGGAGTGTAGGTGGCTGAGAACTGGTGAACAATACCTACCTCATCACAGCACAATTCAATAGAAGTGTTAGTGAACTCCGTTCCATTGTCACTTCTCACCTTCTTGAGGGTACAATCAAAATCATTTTTGGCTTTCTTTACAAACTTTTTGAAAACATCTCCAGTTGTAGTTTTGTTGGGTAGAAAGAAAACCCATGTGTGGAGAAAGAAACCAATTCCAGTTGTAGTTCCATTGTCACTCCGTTCCGGGAGTCGTGATCCGAGGGGCAACCCCCACAATTGTGGTGTGCTTCGACACCACGATGCTCCACGCAAGCTGGTTTTTAAGGAAAATTAATTTTGGTCTCCTTGATCCCATCTTTCTCTGGATTGGCTTCTGAGTCACTCTACACAATCTCCTTGATTTTGGCAAAGTCATCGTGATCCCCCTACAACTGTGGCATGGATGGACACCACGATGCTCCACGCGGGCAGGTTTTGATAGAAAATTAGTTTTGAGCCCCTTAATCCCCTCTTTATCCGGATTGGCTTCTGTGTCGTTCAACCCGATCTCCTTGATTCCGGGAGAGTCGTCGTGATCCGAGGGGCAACCCCCACAATTGTGGTGTGGTTCGACACCATGATGCCCCACGCAAGCTGGTTTTTGAAGAAAATTAGTTTTGGGCCCCTTAATCTCCTCTTTATCCGGAATAGATTCATAGTCGTTCTACGCGATCTCCATAATTTTGGAAGATTCGACGTGATCTGATGGGCGACCCCGCACAATAATGGTGTGCATATACAGCACGATGATCCATGCAATCCGATTTTAAAGAAAATTAATTTTGGGCTCCTCAATCCCATCTTTTTTTTGGATTTGCTTCTGAGTCGTTCAACGCGATCTCCTTGATTCCGGGAGAGTCGTCGTGATCCGAGGGGCAACCCCCCAGAATCGTGGTGTGGATGGACACGATGATGCTCCACGCAAACCTGTTTTTAAAGAAAATTAGTTTTGGGCCCCTCAATCCCCTCTTTACCCGGATTGGATTATAAGTCATCTACGCGATCTCCTTGATTCCGGGAAAGTCGTCGTGATCCCCAAAAATTGTGGTGTGGATGTGGACACCACGATGCTCCACTGACATAGGTTTTGAAAGAAAATTAGTTTTGAGCCCCTTATTCCCCTCTTTATCCGGATTGGCATGTGTGTCGTTCTACCAGATTTCCTTGATTCCGGGAGTCGTGATCCGAGGGGCAACCCCCACAATTGTGTTGTGCTTCGACACGACAATGCTCCACGCAAGCTGGTTTTTAAGCAAAATTAATTTTGGTCTCCTTAATCCCATATTTCTCAGGATTGGCTTCTGAGTCATTCTACACGATCTCCTTGATTCTAGCAGAGTCATCGTGATCCCCCTACAATTGTGGTATGGATGCTCCACGCGGGCAGGTTTTGAAAGAAAATTAGTTTTGCTCTCGTTAATTCCATCTTTTTTCGGATTTGCTTCTGAGCCATTCTACGCGATCTCCTTGATTCCAGGGGAGTCGTTGTGATCTGAGGGGCAACCCCCCACAATGGTGGTGTGGTTGAACACCACGATGGTCCACCCATGTCGGTTTCGAAAGAAAATTTCTTTTGAGCGGCTTAATCCCCGCTTTATCCAGACTGGATTATGAGTCGTTCTACGTGACGTCCTTGATTCCAAGAGAGTCGTAGTGATCTGAGGGGCAACCCCTAGAATGGTGGTGTGGATGGACACCACGATGCTCCACGCAAACCGGTTTTCAAAGAACATTTGTTTTCGGCCCCATAATCCCTTATTAATCCGGATTGGCTTCTGAGTCGTTCCACGCGATCTCCTTGATTCCGGGAGAGTAATTGTGATCCTAGGGACGACCCCCCACAATTGTGGTATGCTCGGACACCACGAAGCTCCGCTCAGGCCGATTTTAAAGAAAATTAGTTTTGGGCCCCCTCAATCCCCTCTTTATCCGGATTGGACTCTGAGTCATTCTACGAGATATCCTTGATTCCGGGAGAGTCGTCGTGGTCCCCAAAAAACTGTGGTGTCCACGGACACTACGATGCTCCAGTCACGGAGGTTTCGAAAGAAAATTAGTTCTGAGCCCCTTAATCCCCTCTTTATCCGGATTGGCTTTTGTGTCGTTCTACCCGATCTCCTTCATTCCGGGAGAGTCGTCGTGATCCGAGGGGCAACCCCCCACAATTGTGTTGTGCTTCGACATCACGATGCTCCACGCAAGCTGGTTTTTGACGAGAATTAATTTTGGTCTCCTTAATCCCATCTTTCTCTGGATTGGCTTCTGAGCCATTCTACACGATCTCCTTGATTTCGGCAGAGTATCCCCCTACAATTGTGGTATGGATGGACACCACGATGCTCCACGCGGACAGGTTTTGCATGAAAATTAGTTTTGAGCCCCTCAATCCCCACTTTATCCGGATTGACCCCCGTTCAACCCGATCTCCTTGATTCCCGACTTGGTAGTATATTTATCCTTTGAGTCTGACTCAGATCATCTCTAAGCCGATAGTTTCATTGCCCTTTGCCCTAGCTCGAATCTCTTTCCTTGTGTTTTGGAAATCGTCTATTTGAAGTTGATTACATCGTTTCTTTATGATTGCATCATCAAATCGATTGGCATGTCTAGAACCCAGTTTTGCTGCTTACAGGGACTCTCTGAGCCCTAAGCTCCGTAGTGTGTTTGGCTTGTTCATTTTTTTGTGCGAACACTACGGTTGCCCCAAACAAGCGCACATAAAGACCTAAACATTTTTGCACATTTCAAAATATTCTCTTACCTTTGTTTCCTGCATATTAGTCCATTTGCATCATGAATTCAAATATAGATGCATGCAATCCCATGATTCCACACAAACTAAACCCGAAAAACTCATTTATTAGCTTTAAGGCCAAATTAGTTTAAATCAGTCTCAAAATGCAAACTTTTCATGTAGACAAGTCACATATACTCTCGCAATATGAGGACATTCACGTGGTCCCTCAATCTTGATAAGGTAACCTCAACATAGGTTCAGCTCTTTTCATCATTAACTCTTGATACTATTTTAAGCATTGATTTTGATGAACCTTTTGACCAAAGTATTACCCTACGATAATCTATGATTTTTTTCTACATCTCATAAACGCTACCCAAGACAAAAACATGGTCAAGCTCATATGTCGGAAGACATTGGATGATTATGTCAATGCCTTATTGTTAACCTCAAGCTCCTTTAAGGAAGACCGTGGTTCTAGTACCTCAATGTCACCCCTCAATTTTAACTTACCTTGAGGGTTGACGATCCCGTGCACTAGCCCCTGGATCAGTACGCTAGCGCGGAAGACCAAGTAGTCGATACATGCATACATCGATGGAATAACTTCCTGAATATTACATCATAGTGTTGCGCCCTTAGGCGACTTTAGTAAAGCGGCCCATACACGCCTTAATATTACAAAACAATGTTCAGAGTACAGCGGACAACAAAATATCTACCCAAAAGAAATCCTATCGACAACGGTCCCTCAGCGACTGGAGCAAACCCTATGACTCCTCGGGTCCACCATGGTCTTGTCCGTCGTCTTCGAGACACGCGTAAGGGTCATCTTCGACTCCATCGTCTAAAGAAGGTAAGTAGGCGAGGTCAGCTTCATCCAAACGCTGGCTAGTTAACACTTCCCTTAATGCATTTAGTGTAGAAGGCTTTATTTGGAGGAGAGGGTTATTTTATTTGCGAAAAGCCAAGTTTATAAGACTTTTAGAAACAACCTAACTAGCAGTTCACTATCACTTATATTGTTATGAATAAATCAGAGGTTTCCATCATAACCATACATCCCGAACCCAACTATCAGCCATATACGACAATCCACACACAATTCGACCAACCCTCAATCAACCATAAACCCAACCGGCTTATCCAATCACCTCAATCCATACCAGCTTATACACAATCAACACCCAAATTGACCAACCCTCGATCATCGACTCAACCAGCTTACACAATCACCGTACCAGCCAAGACTCTCCAGTCTTTCTCGTAGTTGCTCCCAACCAGACTTTCTCCTGGTTGCCCCCAACCAATCCTAGTTCTGCCATCCTTCCAGGATTTGGCGAATCCTGTTGCGGACCACACATGCCATGGCGTAATCACCCCGCCCTAGTAGGGTTGCCGGCCATCCCTAGCCGACCGTCACCCTAGTGATGTGTGGCCTTAACCACTATCCAGTGAGGGCCAATACCTGCCCCTAACGAGATTGGTCCCAGAGGGCCTCCGCAGAGCGTCACACTGGGGATGTGTGGCCTTAACCACTATCCAGTAAGGGCCGCGCAACGGCCACGCGTTGTGTTGGAACCAACCTGGGCAGCGATCTTTCCGCTATGCGTGTTTATCCGCGCTCCTCCTGGGTAAGCCCCGGGCTAAACCCAGCACTAGGCATCTCGTGCCTTAATCATCCCTCAGGATGTCCAAATCCAACTAGGGGCAACCAACCAACCTTTATCTACTTCCACGGTCATCGACCACACCACACCACGCACTTGGACTTTCTCAACCGACCGACCCAAACCGACCGAGTCCCCACATATCCATACCCACAAGCACAAGCATCCCACCATGCATCTACCAGTCCTAACTGTCACGTGTCAAATCATATTGAATGAGAATCATGAATGTCCGGTGAATATCGGTTCACCGTTCCGTGGCGATTAGCCAGAAGATTTGTTAAGCCTAAACCGGTCTAAGCAAGTTTTACCCATTAGGTAGGGTTAAAGTGGTCACCAGACTAATCATAGGCTAGCAAGAGCAATGACAATCAAGGCAATCATTAAGGATAAACATTTCAAGGCAGGCATGTATAATTATAACATGATTAACAATTAGGCAATCTAATAAGCATGCATTTTTAATACTTAAACAATATAGTTTAGAAAAACTAGGTAATGAGCATGGTATTAGCGATGTTAATCCGCACTAGGGAAAGTCGCTGTCTCTCCCTAATACGAATCACATCTAAAGAGTAAGTGTAAACTCACCTTGATCCGGTAGGTGGTCCTCTTCAGCGTCCCCAAACCTTCCCTTGGGGAACCTATCTGGCGTATGATATGTTATGCATGCTATTGTGCATTAATAAATAGTATTGGCAATATATATAATAGTCTTTAAACCCAAAATACGATTTGGTACGGTAAGTCGCAAGAGGGTGATTAGGGTTTCTCGTCAACGCAAAATGACATGTGTATAATAGTATATTTTGGAAAATTTCGCCTACGCTAGGGTTAGAGTTTTAACGGGTTAACAAAGTAGTAAAGTCTCTAGATAAAGAGTTGATTCTAGATTTTGAAACATAATGTCCCTTGAACATAAATATAATTACACATATGTATTTAAGTGGAAATGTTAATTTGGAATATTCTCAGATTTATAGAGACACTCTCTAATAACATATTTTCAAATTATTATTTGGGATCTGAGCCATAAATTAATAAACAGCAATTACCCTAAATTCACTTAATCATCTCTATATAAGCAACTTCTAATTTTCAACGTACAGTGCGCAATTTTCCTATATAGTTAAGGCTTTTCATATTTTTTTATAAAATCACATATCATCGCTAGTATTTATCTAAATTTTTCTAGAATTTTTGGGAGTTATTAGCTATTTTTAATAATTCAGAACCTATATTTGGTAATTAAACTAATCGGAAATCCGCTGGAAAAGAATTAATTGCCCTCGGGCCGAACCATCTTGCGGCCGGCCCATCCGACGAATTTGGCCCACGGCCCGCTTCGCGCGCGCGCGCTTGCGCTGGCGGAAGCATACGCCGAAGGCGTATTCTTGCGGGATGCCATCGATCGCGGGACGCGCCTTGCTCCAAGAGCGCGTTCACTTAACCTGCCAAGTGGGACCGAAGGCCCACGCGTCAGCGACCCAGCGCCGAGGCTTGAGACAGCGAGCGAAGGGGTATCCTGACCGGCGGGGCCCGCGTGTCATCGACTCCTACGCTCGCTCTCTGCACGAATCTCCGCGACAGATCCAACGGCCCTCGGTCATCTTCTTCCTCTGGCCGGCGACGTGGCCCGGCGGCGACGGCGAACGGCTCGGCGGCGCTACGGCCCTTCTCTGGCCAAGTGCGTTAGCGCCTTGGCATCCACGGCCTCCTACGGTTCCTATGACGCTTGCGCCGAGGCCGGAGGTGGTCGTTCGCGGCGGCGCGGCGACGACGGCAGAACCGAAGGTTCGCCGGAAAACCCGAGCCGCGACACTGACCTACAAGTTACGAGCATGGACGGGAGGCTAGAGGGGGTCCAGGGGGTGCTCACCACGGGCTTCGTCGAGGACGAACGGGCTCGGAGACGGCTGGCGGCGAGTAGCCCGACGGCGACAGAAAAAGGGCCGTCGCGGGCACGGCTCCACCGGGCGGCTCCACTGAAATTGGGTGAGGGGAAATGTTAGGGGTGCGCATAGGACGCTTCGGGCGAGAGGAATTGGTCCGGGGCTCACCTGAGCGGCGGGATAGCTCTCGGCGGCGGCGCGGGAGAAATTTGGGGGAAAATGGGGAGGTGGCGTCGAGAGGGTGTTTTGGCTCTCGGTTAAGGGGGCAGTAGAGAGGGAGGTGGATGCTGGAGCGAGTACCGGCGTCGGGGGCGGTTAATACGACACGACGGGAGCTGGCCACGTGCGGCAGGCTTGGCGGTACAGCGCGGCGGGGCAGGGCACGGTGCCCGGCTAGGGAGGACGTAGCCTTTTGACAATTCGAGCCGAGTAACGAAGGGAGATCACGCGCGCGGGATTTGTTTTGACGGACCGACGCGCACCGGTGTTTGCCCGGTGGTCCGAAGCGGCGGACCGGTCCTCCGGCGAGGCGCACTGCGACGAGACCGAGGCCGGCCAACCAGGGGTTGACACGGCGGGCGTGCGCGCGGGGAGGCGAGCTCAACCTCGACGGGACGGCGGCGTGTGTCCAGTACAGCGGCAGAGCACGCGGCAGGGCAGAGAGAGGGAGAGAGAGAAAGAGAGAGAGAGGGGCCACAATGGCTGATAGTGGGACCCACGCGTCAGAGGATTCTAAATTTTAAACGAAATTTGAATTGACGCAAATTTTAAATTCATCCCCAATTTGGGGTTTTACATTCCGGGAGAGTCATCGTGATCCCCAAAAAATTGTGGTGTCCATGGACACTACGATGCTCCAGTCACGGAGGTTTCGAAAGAAAATTATTTTTGAGCCCCTTAATCCCCTCTTTATCCGGATTGGCTTTTGTGTCGTTCTACCCGATCTCCTTGATTCCGGGAGAGTCGTCGTGATCCGAGGGGCAACCCCCCACAATTGTGGTGTGGTTCGACACCATGATGCCCCACGCAAGCTTGTTTTGGAAGAAAATTAGTTTTGGGCCCTTTAATCTCCTCTTTATCCGGAATAGATTCTTAGTCGTTCTACACGATCTCCATTATTTTGGAAGATTCGACGTGATCTGATGGGCGACCCCGCACAATAATGGTGTGCATATACAGCACGATGATCCATGCATTCCGATTTTAAAGAAAATTAATTTTGGGCTCCTCAATCCCACCTTTTTTTTGGATTTGCTTCTGAGTCGTTCAACGCGATCTATTTGATTCCGGGAGAGTCGTCGTGATCCGAGGGGCAACCCCCCAGAATGGTGGTGTGGATGGACGCGACGATGCTCCACGCAAACCTGTTTTTAAAGAAAATTAGTTTTGGGCCCGTCAATCCTTTCTTTATCCGGATTGGATTCTAAGTCATCTACGCGATCTCCTTGATTCCGGGAAAGGCGTCGTGATCCCCAAAAATTGTGGTATGGATGGACACCACAATGCTCCCCTGACATAGGTTTTGAAAGAAAATTAGTTTTGAACCCCTTATTCCCCTCTTTATCCGGATTGGCTTTTGTGTCGTTCTACCAGTTCTCCTTGATTCCGGGAGAGTCGTCGTGATCCGACGGGCAACCCCCCACAATTGTGTTGTGCTTCGACATCACGATGCTCCACGCAAGCTGGTTTTCAACGAGAATTAATTTTGGTCTCCTTAATCCCATCTTTCTCTGGATTGGCTTCTGAGTCATTCTACACGATCTCATTGATTTCGGCAGAGTCAACGTGATCCCCCTACAATTGTGGTATGGATGGACACCACGATGCTCCACGCGGACAGGTTTTGCATGAAAATTAGTTTTGAGCCCCTTAATCCCCACTTTATCCGGATTGACCCCCGTTCAACCCGATCTCCTTGATTCCGGAAGAGTCGTCGTGATCCAAGGGGAACCTCCCCACAATTGTGGTGTGGTTCGACACCACGATGCTCGACACAAGCTGGTTTTTAAAGAAAATTACTGTTGGGCCCCTTAATCTCCTCTTTATCCGGAATAGATTCTGAGTCGTTCTACGCGATCTCCTAAATTTTGGGAGATTCGTCGTGATCTGATGGGCAACCTCCCCACAATATTGGTGTGCATTTACAGCATGATGATTCGTGCAATCCGATTTTAAAGAAAATTAGTTTTGGTCTCCTTAATCCCATCTTTTTTTGGATTTGCTTCTGAGCCATTCTACGCGATCTCCTTGATTCCAGGGGAGTCGTTGTTATCTGAGGGGCAACCCCCCACAATGGTGGTGTGGTTGAACACCACGATGGTCCACCCATGTCGGTTTCGAAAGAAAATTTCTTTTGAGCCGCTTAATCCCCTCTTTATCCAGAATGGATTCTGAGTCGTTCTACGCGACGTCCTTGATGCCAAGAGAGTCGTAGTGATCCGAGGGGCAACCCCCAGAATGGTGGTGTGGATGGACACCACGATGCTCCACGCAAACCGGTTTTCAAAGAACATTTGTTTTCGGCCCCATAATCCCTTATTAATCCGGATTGGCTTCTGAGTCGTTCTACGCGATCTCCTTGATTCCGGGAGAGTCGTCGTGATCCGAGGGGCAAGCCCCACAATTGTGCTATGGTTCGACACCACGATGCTCCAAGCAAACTGGTTTTTAAGGAAAATTTATTTTGGGCCCCTTAATCTCCTCTTTATCCGAAATAGATTTTGAGTCATTCTACGCGATCTCCTTAATTTTGGAAGATTCGTCGTGATCTGACAGGCAACCCCGCACAATAATAGTGTGCATTTACAGCACGATGGTCCATGCAATCCGATTTTAATGAAAATTAATTTTGGTCTCCTTAATCCCATCTTTCTCTTTCTCCGGACTGGATTCCGAGTCGTTCTACGCGATCTCCTTGATTCCAGGAGAGTCGTCGTGATCCCCAAAATTTGTGGTGTGGATGGACACCACGATGCTCCACTCACGGAGGTTTTCGAAGAAAAAAAGTTTTGAGCCCCTTAATCCCCTCTTCATCCAGATTGTTGTACCCGATCTCCTTGATTTCGGTAGTCGTCGTGATCCGAGGGGCAACTCCCAAAAAATTGTCGGTCGTTCGACACCACGATGCTCCACGCAAGCTGGTTTTTAACGAGAATTAATTTTGGTCTCCTTAATCCCATCTTTCTCTGGATTCGCTTCTGAGCCATTTAATCCATCTTTCTCTGGATTGGCTTCTTTGTCGTTCGACGCGATCTCCTTGATTCCGGGAGAGTCGTCGTGATCCGAGGGGCAACCGGCAACAATTGTGGTGTGGGTCGACACCACGATGCTCTACGCAAGCCGATTTTTAAAGAACATTTGTTTTGGGCCCCATTATCCCTTATTAATCCGGATTGGCTTCTGAGTCGTTCCACGCGATCTCCTTTATTCCTGGAGAGTCATTGTGATACAAGGGGCAACCCCCCACAATTGTGTATCCTTGGACTCCTCGATTCTCCATGCAAGCCGGTTTTTTAAGAAAATTAGTTTTGGGCCCCTCATTTCCCTATTTATCCGGACTGGATTCTGAGTCGTTCTACGCGATCTCCTTAATTCCGGGAGAGTCGTCGTGATCCTCAAAATTTGAGGTGTGGATGGATACCACGATGCTCCACTCACGGAGGTTTTGAAAGAAAATTATTTTTGAGCCCCTTAATCCGCTCTTCCGGGAGAGTCGTCGTGATCCGAGGGGCAACCCCCCACAATTGTGTTGTGCTTCGACCTCACGATGCTCCACGCAAGCTGGTTTTTAACAAGAATTAATTTTGGTCTCCTTAATCCCATCTTTCTCTGGATTGGCTTCTGAGTCATTCAACACGATCTGTTTGATTTCGGCAGAGTATCCCCCTACAATTGTGGTATGGATGGACACCACGATGCTCCACTCTACTCACGGAGGTTTTGAAAGGAAATTAGTTTTGAGCCCCTTAATCTCTTCTTTATCCGCATTGGCTTCTGCGTCGTTCTACCGATCTCCTTGATTCCGAAAGAGTCGTCGTGATCCGAGGGCAACCCCCCACAATTGGGGTGTGGATCGACACCACGATGCTCCACGCAGGTAGGTTTTTAATGAAACGTAGTTCTGCGCCCATTAATCTCCTCTTTATCCGGAATAGATTCCGAGTCGTTCTACTCGATCTCCTTATCTTTGGGAGATTCGTCGTGATCTGACGGGCAACCCGTTGCAATAATGGTGTTCATTTACCGCACGAACATCCATGCAAGCCGATTTTAAAGAAAATTAATTTTGGTCTCCTTAATCCCATCTCTTTTTTTTGGATTTGCTTCTGCGTCGTTCTACGCGATCTTCCGGGAGAGTCGACGTGATCCGAGGAGAAACCCCCCACAATGGTGGTGTGGTTCGACACCACGATGGTCCACGCAAGCTGGCATTTAAGAAAAATTAATTTTGGTCTCCTTAATCCCATCTTTCTCCAGATTGACTTCTGAGACATTCTACACAATCTCCATGATTCCGGCAGAGTCATCGTGATCCCCTACTATTGTGGTATGGACGGACACCACAATGCTCCACTCGGGCAGGTCTCCTAAGAAAATTAGTTTTGGTCTCCTTAATTCCATCTTTTTTCGGATTTGCTTCTGAGTCATTCTACGCGATCTCCTTAATTCCGGGAGAGTCGTTGTGATCCGAGGGACAATCCACCACAATGGTGGTCTGGTTGGGCACTATGATGGTCCACGCATGCCGGTTGTTAAAGAAAATTTATTTTGATGCGCTTAATCCCCTCTTTATCCGGACTGGTTCTGAGTTGCTCCACGCGATCTCCTTGATTCCGGGAGAGTCGTCGTGATCCGAGGGGCAACCCCCCTCCCGAATGGTGGTGTGGATGGACACCACGATGCTCCACGCAAGCCGGTTTTTAAAGAACATTTATTTTGGGCCCATAATCCCTTATTAATCCGGATTGGTTTATGAATCGTTCCACGCGATCTCCTTCATTCTGGCGGAGTCATTGTGATCCGAGGGGCAACACCCCAAAATTGTGGTATGCTTGGACACCACGAGGCTCCATGTAAGCTTGTTTTTAAAGAAAATTAATTTTGGACCCCTCAATCCCCTCTTTATCCGGATTGGATTCTGAGTCATTCTACGTGATCTCCTTGGTTCCGGGAGAGTTGTCGTGATTCTCCAAAATTTATGGTGCGGATGGACACCACGATGCTCCACTCACGGAGGTTTTGAAAGAAAATTAGTTTTGAGCCCCTTAATCCCCTCTTTATCCAGATTGTTATACCTGATCTCCTTGATTCGGGAGATCGTCGTGATCCAAGGGGCAACCCCCACAATTGTGGTGTGGATCGACACCACGATGCTCCACGCAAGACGGTATTTAAGGAAAATTAATTTTGGTTTACTTAATCCCATCTTTCTCTGGATTGGCTTCTGAGACATTCTACACGATTGCCATGATTCCGGCAGAGTCATCGTGATCCCCTAGAATTGTGGTATGGATGGACACCACGATGCTCCACGCGGGCAGTTTTTGAAAGAAAATTAGTTTTGGTCTCCTCAATTCCATCTTTTTTTGGATTTGCTTCTGAGTCATTCTACGCGATCTCCTTGTTTCCGGGAGAGTCGTTGTGATCCGAGGGATAATACCCCACAATGGCGGTATGGTTGGACACCATGATGGTTCACGCATGCCAGTTTATAATATAAATTTTTTTGGATCCGCTTAATCTCCTCTTTATCCGTACTGAATTCTGAGTTGTTCCACGCGATCTACTTGGTTCCGGGAGAGTCGTCGTGATCCTCCAAAATTTATGGTGTGGATGGACACCACGATGCTCCACTCACGGAGGTTTTGAAAGAAAATTAGTTTTGAGCCCCTTAATTCCTTCTTTATCCGGATTGTTATGCCCGATCTCCTTGATTCCGGGAGAGTCGTCGTGATCCGAGGTGCAACCACCCACAATTGTGATGTGGTTTGATACCACGATCCTCCAAGCAAGCTGGTATTGAAGGAAAATTTTTTTTTTTGTCTTTTTAATCCCATCTTTCTCTGGATTGGCTTCTGAGTCGTTCGACACGATCTCCTTGATTCCGAGAGAGTCGTCATGATCCGAGAGGCGACCCCCCCGAATGGTGGTGTGGATAGACACCACCATGCCCCACGCAACCAGTTTTTAAAGAACATTTGTTTTGGGCCCATAATCCCTTATTAATCCGGATTGGCTTCTGCGTCGTTCCACACGATGACCTTGATTCCGGGAGCCATTGTGATCCGAGGGGCAACCCCCCATAATTGTGGTATGCTTGGACACCACCATGCTCCACGCAGGCCCTTTTTAAAGAACATTTGTTTTCGGCCCCATAATCCCTTATTAATCCGGATTGGCTTCTGAGTTGTTCCACATGATCGCCTTGATTCCGGGAGAGTCGACGTGATCCGAGGAGGAACCCCCCACAATGGTGGCGTGGTTCGACACCACGATGCTCCACGCAAGCTGGTATTTAAGGAAAATTAATTTTGGTCTCCTTAATCCTATCTTTCTCTAGATTGACTTCTGAGACATTCCACACGATCTCCATGATTCCGGCAGAGTCATCGTGATCCCCAACAATTGTGGTATGGATGGACACCACAATGCTTGATGAGGACATCACCAGCGTGGATACGATCAGTGTGACCGCTGCGCCTTCTTCCTCTCCGACCGCTACAAGGACTACCGATGCTGCTCCATCTTCGTCGGTTGTTTTGGGCCCCATAATCCCTTATTAATCCGGATTGGCTTCTGAGTCGTTCCACGCTATCTCCTTGATTCCGGGAGCCATTGTGATCCGAGGGGCAACCCCCCATAATTGTGGTATGCTTGGACACCACCATGCTCCACGCAGGCCCGTTTTTAAAAAAACATTTGTTTTGGTCCCCGTAATCCCTTATGAATCCGAATTCGCCTCTGAGTCGTTCCACGCTATCTCCTTGCTTCCGGGAGAGTCATTGGGATCCGAGGGGCAACCCCCACAATTGTGGTATGCTTGGACACCACGATGCTACACGCAAACCGGTTTTTAAAGAAAATTATTGATGGGTCCCTCAATCCCCTCTTTATCGGATTGCATTCTGAGTCATTCTACGCGATCTCATTGATTCCGGGAGAGTCGTCGTGATTCCCCAAAATGGTGGTGTGGATGGACACCACGATGCTCCACTCACGGAGGTTTTGAAAGGAAATTAGTTTTGAGCCCCTTAATACCCTCTCTATCCGAATTGGCTTCTGTGTCGTTCTACCCGATCTCCTTGATTCCGGAAGACTCGTCGTGATCCGAGGGGTAACCCCCCACAATTGTGGTGTGGTTCAATACCACGATGCCCATACAAGCTGGTTTTTTAGAAAAATTAATTTTGGTCTTCTTAATCCCATCTTTCTATGGATTGGCTTCTGAGTAATTCTACACGATCTTCTTGATTCCGGCAGAGTCATCGTGATCCCCCTTCAATTGTGGCATGGATGGACACCATGATGCTCCACACTAGCCGATTTTGGAAGAAAATTAGTTTTGGTCCCCTTAATTCCATCTTTTTTGGAATTGCTTCCGAGTCATTCCACGCGATCTCCTTGTTTTCGGGAGAGTCGTGATCCGAGGGATAATCCCCACAATGGTGGTGTCGTTGGACACCATGATGCTCTACGCTTGCCAGTTTAAATGAAACTTTGTTTTGATCCGCTTAATCCCCTGTTTATCCGGACTGGATTCTGAGTTGTTCCTCGCGATCTCGTTGATTCTTGGAGAGTCGTCGTGATCCGATGGGCAATCCCCTAGAATGATGGTGTGGGTGGACAATATGATGCTCCACGCAAGCCGGTTTTTAAAGAATATTTGTTTTGGGCCCCATAATCCCGTATTAATCCGAATTGGCTTCTGAATCGTTCCACACAATCTCCTTGATTCCGGGAGAGTCATTGTGATCCGAGGGGCAACCCCCCTAAATTGTGGTATGCTTGGACACCACGATGCTCCACGCAAGCTGATTTTTTTAGAAAATTAGTTTTGGCCCCTCAATCCCCTCTTTATCCAGATTGAATTCTGAGTCATTCTATGCGATCTCCTTAGTTCTGGGAGAGTCGTCGTGATCCTCCAAAATTTATGGTGTGGATGGACACCACGATGCTCCACTCACGGAGGTTTTGAATGAAAATTAGTTTTGAGCCCCTTAATTCCCTCTTTATCCAGGTTGTATGCTCGATCTCCTTGATTCCGGGAGAGTCGTCGTGATCTAAGGGGCAACCCCCACAATTGTCCTTGATTCCGGGAGATCGCCGTGATCCGAGGGGCAACACCCACAATTGTGGTGTGGATGCTCCACGCAAGCCATTTAAGGAAAATTAATTTTGGTCTCCTTAATCCTATCTTTCACTGGATTGGCTTCTGAGACATTCTACACGATCTCCATGATTCCGGTAGAGTCATCGTGATCCCTTACAATTGTGGTATGGATGGACACCACGATGCTCCACGCGGGCAGGTTTAGAAAGAAAATTAGTTTTGGTCTCCTTAATTCCATCTTTTTTTGTATTTGCTTCTGAGTCATTGTACGCGATCTGCTTGTTTCCGAGAGAGTCGTTGTGGTCCGAGGGATAATCCCCCACAATGGTGGTGTCGTTGGACACCATGATGGTCCACGCATGCCAGTTTATAAAGAAAATTTGTTTTCATCCGCTTAATCCCCTCTTTATCGGACTGGATTCTGAGTTGTTCCACGCGATCTCCTAGGTTCCGGGAGAGTCGTCGTGATCCTCCAACATTAATGGTGTGCATGGACACCATGATGCTCCACTCACGGAGGTTTTGAAAGAAAATTAGTTTTGAGCCTCTTAATTCCTTCTTTATCCGGATTATTATGCCCGATCTCCTTGATTCCGGGAGAGTCGTCGTGATCCGAGGTGCAACCACCCACAATTGTGATGTGGTTTGATACCACGATCCTCCAAGCAAGCTAGTTTTGATGGAATTTTTTTTTTGTCTTTTTAATCCCATCTTTCTCTGGATTGGCTTCTGAGTCGTTCGACGCGATCTCCTTGATTCCGAGAGAGTCGTCATGATCCGAGGGGCGACCCCCCCGAATGGTGGTGTGGATGGACACCACCATGCCCCACGCAACCGGTTTTTAAAGAACATTTGTTTTGGGCCCATAATCCCTTATTAATCCGGATTGGCTTCTGAGTCGTTCCACACGATTACCTTGATTCCGGGAGACATTGTGATCCGAGGGGCAACCCCCCATAATTTTGGTATGCTTGGACACCACCATGCTCCACGCAGGCCCTTTTTAAAGAACATTTGTTTTCGGCCCCATAATCCCTTATTAATCCGGATTGGCTTCTGAGTCGTTCCACATGATCGCCTTGATTCCGGGAGAGTCATCGTGATCCGAGGAGCAACCCCCCACAATGGTGGTGTGGTTCGACACCACGATGCTCCACACAAGCTGGTATTTAAGGAAAATTAATTTTGGTCTCCTTAATCCCATCTTTCACTAGATTGACTTCTGAGACATTCTACACGATCTCCATGATTCCGGCAGAGTCATCGTGATCCCCTACAATTGTGGCATGGATGGACACCACAATGCTCCACGCGGGCAGGTTTCGTAAGAAAATTAGTTTTGGTCATCGCGTACGTCATATCACCAAATATGAGGTCGTCGCTTATATCACAAAAGAGATATCCAAATTTAAATCTTCGAACCATTACTTGTAAAGCAAGAATACAATGTATCTAACCACATGTACTGTAGCAGCACTGTATCACTTCGTTAACTGTAGAGTCACTGTAGCAACCGACCTAAATGGCTATAAATAGATAGTCACCCCTCATTTGTAACTTGGGTTTTGTTTAAGTCATGTTTTAGCCTTTGCTACATACCGATATTCACACGTGTCGTTTAGATCCCCTGTTTATCGTTACAGAACCCCACCTTTGTGATATTATCTATGAGATCTTAATGCATATCTGCAAGTGAGTTGCTTGTTCATCTTGTTCTTCCTAGTTCTTCGATCGCTTGCAGGTTCAAGGACCTTCGTGATCAGGTTGATCACGCTCCGGCGAGGTCAATAACCATCTGGAGTTGGTGTACCGGTTGCTAAGGCGCAACGTCTTTGACGGTTGTAGTCGAGCCGCCAATATCGACTCCTACCAGATCGGATCCCCTCTTTATCGGATTGCATTGTGAGTTATTCTACGCGATCTCATTGATTCCGGGAGAGTCGTCGTCATTCCCCAAAATGGTGGTGCGGATGGACACCACGATGCTCCACTCACGGTGGTTTTGAAAGAAAATTAGTTTT
The DNA here is from genome assembly GCA_005191435.1 of Raddia distichophylla. Taxonomy (NCBI): domain Eukaryota; kingdom Viridiplantae; phylum Streptophyta; class Magnoliopsida; order Poales; family Poaceae; genus Raddia; species Raddia distichophylla. The sequence continues at coordinate 666,995 of SPJY01000232.1, forward strand.
GAGCCCCTTAATCCCCTCTCTATCCGAATTGGCTTCTGTGTGGTTCTACCCAATCTCCTTGATTCCGGGAGACTCGTCGTGATCCAAGGGGCAACCCCCCACAATTGTGGTGTGGTTCGACACCACGATGCCCATGCAAGCTGGTTTTTTAGAAAAATTAATTTTGGTCTTCTTAATCCCATCTTTCTATGGATTGGCCTCTGAGTAATTCTACACGATCTCCTTGATTCCGGCAGAGTCATCGTGATCCCCCTTCAATTGTGGCATGGATGGACACCATGATGCTCCACGCTAGCCGGTTTCGAAAGAAAATTAGTTTTGGTCTCCTTAATTCCATCTTTTTTTGGATTTGCTTTCGAGTCATTCTACGCGATCTCCTTGTTTTCGGGAGAGTCGTTGTGATCCGAGGGATAATCCCCCACAATGGTGGTGTCGTTGGACACCATGATGGTCTACGCATGCCAGTTTTTAATGAAAATTTGTTTTGATCCGCCTAATCCCCTCTTTATCCGGACTGGATTCTGAGTTGTTCCACGCGACCTCGTTGATTCTGGGAGAGTCGTCATGATCCGATTGGCAACCCCCTAGAATGGTGGTGTGGATGGACACCATGATGCTCCACGCAAGCCGGTTTTTAAAGAACATTTGTTTTGGGCCCCATAATACCATATTAATCCGGATTGGCTTCTGAATCGTTCCACGCGATCTCCTTGATTCCGGGAGAGTCATTGTGATCCGAGGGGCAACCCCCAAAATTGTGGTATTGTTGGACACCATGATGCTCCACGCAAGCCGGTTTTTATAGAAAATTAGTTTTGGGCCCCTCAATCCCCTCTTTATCCAGATTGGATTCTGAGCCATTCTATGCGATCTCCTTAGTTCTGCGAGAGTCGTCGTGATCCTCCAAAATTTATGGTGTGGATGGACACCACGATGCTCCACTCATAGATGTTTTGAATGAAAATTTGTTTTGAGCCCCTTAATTCCCTCTTTATCCCGATTGTTATGCTCGATCTCCTTGCTTTCGGGAGAGTCGTCGTGATCTGAGGGGCAACCCCCACAATTGTGGTGTGGTTCAACACCACGATGCTCCACGCAAGCTGGTATATAAGGAAAATTAATTTTGTTCTCCTTAATCCCATGTTTCTCTGGATTGACTTCTGAGTCGTTCGACGCGATCTCCTTGATTCCGGGAGAGTCGTCGTGATCCGAGGGGCAACCCCCCTCCCGAATGGTGGTGTGGATGGACACCATGATGCTCCACGCAAGCTGGTTTTTAAAGAACATTTGTTTTGGGCCCCATAATCCCTTGTTAATCCGGATTGGCGTCTGAGTCGTTCCACGTGATCTCCTTGATTCCGGGAGCCATTGTGATCCAAGGGGCAACCCCCCATAATTGTGGTATGCTTGGACACCACCATGCTCCACGCAGGCCCTTTTTAAAGAACATTTGTTTTGGTCCCCATAATCTCTTATTAATCCGAATTGGCCTCTGAGTCGTTCCACGCGATCTCCTTGCTTCTGGGAGAGTCATTGGGATCCGAGGGGCAACCCCCACAATTGTGGTATGCTTGGACACCACGATGCTACACGCAAGGCAGTTTTTAAATAAAATTAGTTATGGGTCCCTCGATCCCCTCTTTATCGGATTGCATTCTGACTCATTCTACGCGATCTCATTGATTCCGGGAGAGTCGTCGTGATTCCCCAAAATGGTGGTGTGGATGGTCACCACGATGCTCCACTCACGGAGGTTTTGAAAGAAAATTAGTTTTGAGCCCCTTAATCTCCTCTCTATCCGAATTGGCTTCTATGTCGTTACACCCGATCTCCTTGATTCCGGGAGACTCATCGTGATCCGAGGGGAAACACCCCCCACCCCCGAATGGTGGTGGCGATGGACACCCCGATGCTCTACGCAAGTCGGTTTTTAAAGAACATTTGTTTTGGACCCCATAATCCCTTATTAATTCGGATTGGCTTCTGAGTCGTTCCACGCGATCTACTTGAATCCGAGAGACATTGTCATCCGAGGGGCAACCCCCCATAATTGTGGTATGCTTGGACACCACCATGCTCGACACAGACCCTTTTTAAAGAACATTTGTTTTGGTCCCCATAATCTCTTATTAATCTGAATTGGCATCTGAGTCGTTCCACACGATCTCCTTGCTTCCGGGAGAGTCATTGGAATCCGAGGGGCAACCCCCACAATTGTGGTATGCTAGGACACTACGATGCTACATGCAAGTAGGTTTTTAAAGAAAATTAGTTATGGGTCCCTCGATCCCCTCTTTATCGGATTGCATTCTGAGTCATTCTACGCGATCTCATTGATTCCGGGAGAGTCGTCGTGATTCCCCAAAATGGTGGTGTGGGTGGACACTCACGGAGGTTTTGAAAGAAAATTAGTTTTGAGCCCCTTAATCCCCTCTCTATCCGAATTGGCTTCTGTGTCGTTCTACCCGATCTCCTTGATTCCGGGAGATTCGTCGTGATCCGAGGGGCAACCCCCCACAATTGTGGTGTGGTTCGACACCACGATGCCCATGCAAGCTGGTTTTTTAGGAAAATTAATTTTGGTCTTCTTAATCCCATCTTTCTATGGATTGGCCTCTGAGTAATTCTACACGATCTCCTTGATTCCGGCAGAGTCATCGTGATCCCCCTTCAATTGTGGCTTGGATGGACACCATGATGCTCCACGCTAGCTGGTTTTGAAAGAAAATTAGTTTTAGTCTCCTTAATTCCATCTTTTTTTGGAATTGCTTCCGAGTCATTCTACGCGATCTCCTTGTTTTCGGAGAGTCGTTGTGATCCGAGGGATAATCCCCCACAATGGTTGATGAGGACATCACCAGCATGGATACGATCAGTGTGACCGCTGCCCCTCCTTCCTCTCCGACCGCTACAACGACTACCGACGCTGCTCCATCTTCGTCGCCGAGGGGCCTTATTCCGGAAGCCCAGCCTTTCAAGCCTTCTCCGAAGAAGCGGCGCAACAAGTCTAAGACTCGCAAGGCCTCGACGAATAAAGGAAAGCCCACATGGAGGCCCAAGATGCCCAACAACCCGGTTCGGCCATCCAGCAGCACGCCAACTTCAAACGGGCACAAATCGGGCTCCCGAACTCCGATTTCAGCGTGTGACCACTCGTTGGAAAGCTTAGGAGATAAGCTTTCCAATGGATCCAGCGCCACCTCCAGATTCGGTCCAGATCGACGGGAAAATGCAGAAGAAGTTCACGGGCCACAATTTCAGGGTGCTGCGTCACCTTATCTTTGGGCCTATGGCCCATGTAACTTAGGGTTTTGGTGGGTGCCCCTGTTTTGGCCGCCCCACTCCCCCTGGCCGCCGCTATATATGTGGCCGGTGCCTCTCTTTTACGGCTAGGTTTTGTTGTGTTTTGGTTGACCCCTTGTGTGTCCCTCCTCGTGTTCGCGTGTGTCGACTAGACCACCCGTGACGAGAAACAGAACCTCACCCTCTCATGAGTTGAGATTTATCAGTTATCATCTTGTTCTTGCTTGTTCTCGGTTGCAGCAGGTTCAAGGATCGATCGGGTTTCGACTTGGTTGATCGGTTCAGCGAGGTGACGTTGCGATTGCTTGGTTGCTGATCTCGTGGTTAGTAGCCGATCCATCTACTTCGCTGTACACCAAACCGACGTATCGTTCCTCACCAGAAGATCGGGCCGACCCCCGTGCGCATCAAATCCTCATCTTTGCATGTAAGACTTATGGTCGGGGAGTTTCAGACCGTTCCGTCACTGCTCGAAAATTGGTCCAAACTGAGTCCTAGGTGGCAATTAATGCACCAGTTGTGGCGGCCGAAAT
>SPJY01000232.1:685478-750153 GCA_005191435.1 Raddia distichophylla
GGGGATGCGGCGGGAGCGGCTCGGGCGGCGGAATTCCAGCGACGGCGGCGATGCTCCGGCGAGGGAGGGTAAGGGGAAAGGAAGAGGGAGCCGAGGGAAAACAAGGGACGGTGGCGGTGTCACCGGAGATCGCCGGCGGTGAGCTGGCGGCGGACTGAGGCGGGAGGAGGAGGCGGCCCTCGGCAGAGAGGGATCTGCCGGCGGCGCGGAAGGACGTAGGTGATTGGGAGGGGTTCTGGGAGGCGAGGGAGAGCTTGGGGCGGTTCGTGCTTGGGCCGAGGTGGCCTGTGATGGCGCGGCGGCGGCTCGGGCAATGGGGAATCGTGGCGGCGGCGAGCTCCAGTGGGGAAGACAACGGAGGGGCTTCGACGACGCCGGGAGAAATGGGGGAGCTCACCTTCGCGACGACGGCTCACCAACGACGAACGAACAGAGAGGGGGACCGGGAGGAGGAGGAAGAGCGCGGCTGGATGGCGTCGGCTTTATAGGCCCCGGCAGCGCTCGGCAACAACGACGTGAGGGCCATGGCGGGCAAGTGGAAGGTGGCGTGGCCCGGACTCCACGCCGGCGGCATACTGTGGCGGGGGTTCCCACGGCGAGCAGCGAGTGGAAGGGAGGAGCCTGAGGAAGAGGACAACCCAACAGGAAAAGAAATAGAGAAAAAAGAAAAGAAATGAAAGGAAGAGGAAAAGAAAAAGAAAAGGAAAGAAGGAGGTGGGCCCACTGCCGGAGAATAAAAATTTATTTTCCATTTAATAATTTAATTATTTTATTTAAATCCAAAATTTCAAATTAATTAATTATATTGCTTGAAATTAACATGGTTTTTATTAATTTCAAATTCAAAATATGAATTACCAACATATGTTTATGCCTTTGGCAAATAATTATTTTCAAAATATGGTCTTAAAAATTAGCATCATTAATATTTTTATTCGAACAAAATTAAAATACCAATTATTACCTATAATTTTATTTATTGAAAAATACTTATTTTCAAAATTTTCGAAATAAAATTATTTATCCTTACCAAAATATGACTTTGACCATTGCAATATTTATTTTGAAATCCAAAATATTGAATTTAGTTTTAGAACATACAATGCACCTTTACACATTAAATTTTAAAATTTCATGCATATGAAAATATAGATGTATGAAATGGGGTTTTGAAAATCAGGATGTTACAAACCTCCCCCTTATGAAGAATCTCGACCCCGAGATTCGGAAGAGCTTGGAAACAGGTCAGGAAATTCTGCTCGGAGATCTTCTTCGCGTTCCCAAGTTGCTTCTTCTTCTGAGTGATTACTCCATTGCACTTTGCAAAGCTTGATCACCTTACTCCTTGTTTGTCGGGCAACCTCATCCAAAATCCGAATAGGGTATTCCTGATAGATCAAATCTTCTTAGAGGTCCAGTTGTTCCAATGGCATTTGTTCTTTTGGCACTCTCAGGCATTTCCTCAACTGGGATACGTGGAACACGTCATGCACATCCGACAACTGAGGTGGCAACTCAAGCTGATAGGAAACTTCGCCTCTCCTGGCAAGAATTTTGAATGGTCCAATATATCTTGGCGCAAGTTTTCCGCTGACCCCAAAACGTAGTGATACTTTTAGATAGACGAAATCTCCTTCAGCAAAGGTAATATCTCTTCGGCGATTATCTGCGTAGCTCTTCTGTCCACCCTGAGTGGTCCTAAGTCTCTGCTGGATGAGTCGAACTTGCTCATCTGCTTCCTTTAGCAGTTCAGGTCCAAATACCATCCTTTCACCAGTTTCTTTCCAATATAAAGGGGTCCTGCACTTTCTCCCATAAAGGGCTTCAAACGAAGACATCTGTAAACTGGACTGATAACTGTTGTTGTAAGAGAATTCCGCATATGGCAGATTTTTATCCCATCCTTTAGGATTTGATAGGGCACAAGCTCGGAGCATGTCCTCTAGGATTTGATTCACCTGCTCCGTCTATCCATCAGTTTGTGGGTGATATGCCGAACTGAAATTCAGGTTTGTTCCCAACAGGCTTTGCAACTTCTGCCAAAACTTGGATGTAAACTGAGTCCCTCTATCCGACACTATCTTCTTGGGAACACCATGCAAACAAATTATTCTGGACATATATAACTCTGCCAATTTATCTCCGGGAAACGTAGTCTTAACCTGAATGAAATGGGCTGATTTTGTTAGTCGATCCACAATGGAATTGAATCATGTCCAGACTACGTCTTAGGTAGTCCAACTATGAAATCTATTCCGATCTCTTCCCACTTCCATTCAGGAACTCTCAAAGGTTGCAGCAATCCTGCAGGTCTTTGATGCTCAGCCTTTACACGCTAACAGATGTCACATAGGGCTACGAACTCAGCTACCTCTCGTTTCATACCAGTCCACCAATATGATTCTCTAAGATACAGGTACATCTTAGTACTTTCGGGGTGGATAGACAGGGGTGAGTCATGAGCTTCCTTTAAAATAATCTCCTTAAGCTCTTTTTTATTTGGCACAAAAATTCTCTTTCCAAATCACAGGGTACCATCTTTAACCTCGACAAAACCAGGAGCCTTTCCGACACTTAACCTCTTCTTAATGTCCAACAGTTCTTCATCATTCTCTTGTGCTTCCCGAATCTGTTCTTCTAGAGTCAGGTGAATTTCGAGCATATTAACACACCCTTGCTCCACTAACTCCAAGTTTAGCTTTTCAATGTCTTTATACAACTCAGGCTGACCTTGCATGATCATAAGGTTATTGCAGTAGCTTTTCCTACTTAAGGCATTGCTACCGCATTAGCTTTTCCGAGATGATAGTGGATCCCGAGATCATAATCCTTGATTAATTCCAACCATCTTCTCTGCCTCATATTTAGATCCAGCTGTGTGAAAATGTACTTCAAGCTCTTGTGATCCGTATACACTTCAGTCCTGTTGCTGACCAAGTAATGCCTCCATATTTTAAGGGCATGAACCACAACGGCTAATTCCAAATCGTGAGTCGAGTAATTCAACTCATGGGGTCACAACTGTCTCAATGCATAGGATACCACTTTGCCATCTTGCATAAGCACACATCCTAATCCATGCTTCGAGGCATCACAGTATATTTTGAAATCCTTGTGGATATCTGGCAGAACAAGCACTGGTGCTGATATTAATCTATTTTTTAGCTCCTCGAAACTATCCTTACAGGCTCTAGTCCATTTGAACTTCTTATCCTTCTTCGAGAGTTGGGTGAAGGGTTTGGTTGTCTTGGAAAAATCCTTAATAAACCTGCGATAGTATCCTGCCATACCAAGAAAACTACGGACCTTGGTTACCGTCTTGGGTGGTGACCAATCCAGTACATCCTTTACTTTGCTCGGGTCAACAGCCACACCTTCAGCTAATATAACATAACCTAAGAATGCAACTTTTTTAACCAAAATTCGCACATGCTAAACTTAGCATATAACTGATGCCCTCTAAGTTTTTCCAACACTAATCTCAGGTGTTCAGCATGCTCCTCAGCGTTTTTGGAGTATATGAGGATGTCGTCAATGAAAACAACCACAAACTTGTCCAAATATTCCACGAACACTTTATTCATCAAATTCATGAAATATGTCGGCGCATTGGTCAATCCAAAAGACATCACTGTATATTCATACAGTCCATAGCTTGTGGTGAAGGCAGTCTTGGGTATATCACCTCTCCTGATATTGATTTGATGATAACCAGATCTCAAATTAATCTTGGACTTACACAAGCTCCTTTAAGTTGGTCAAATGGATCATCAATCCTGGGTAACGGATACTTGTTTTTGATCGTCACTGCGTTCAAGGATCTGTAATCCATGCCAGTGTTTTCCTAAACGCTAAACGCCAATTAGTCGGTCACCCACCGTTTAGCTAGATAAACGGGCTAAACGGCCGTTTAAACGGTTTAAACGGTGTTTAAATAGACTAAATGGTTGTTTAAACGTAAACGGTTGACCACCGTGTAGCGTTTAAACGATGTTTAAACGGGCTAAACGACAGTTTAGGTGAACAGTGATCCATGCACATTCTCAGCGTTTTGTCCTTCTTTTTAACAAATATGGCTGGAGCTCGCCAAGGCGATGCAGGGTGAATAAATCCTTTATCTTCCAAGTCCTTGAGTTGCTTCTTCATTTCAGCCAAAAGGTTGGCCGATAACCGATACGGTCGTTGAGCTATCGGTGCAATTTCTGGTGCTAGCTCGATAATGAATTCGATGTCACGATCGGGTGGCATGCCAGGCAACTCATCGGTAAATACATCCGAGAAGTCATGAAATATGCCGGCGCATTGGTCAATCCAAAAGACATCGCTGTATACTCATACGGTGGCAAGCCAAGCAACTCATCGGGAAATACATCCGAGAATTCTCGAACCATGGGGATTGATGCCAAGGTGATTTCTCCCAGCTGATTCAAAGTACTAGTAGTCTTGGTAGAAATATTCAAAACAAATTCCACTTGAATGCAATCACAGCTAACAAGGGAAATGCGTCGACTGGCACAATCAATCTGACCTTTATACTTCGTGAACTAATCTCTATCCCTGGCGTAGAATGGCTTAGAAACCAATCCAAAGAAAGAGAGGATTAAGGGCACCAAAACTAATTTTCTTTCAAAACCATCTTTGGTGAAGCAACGTGGTGTCCAACCACACCAAAATTGTGGTGGGTCATCCTTCGGGTCACCACGTGTCTTCTGGAATAGTGGAGAACGCGTTGAACGGTTCAAGAGACAATCTGAACAAATAGGGTATTAGGGGGTCTAAAACTAATTTTCTTTCATAACTGGCTTGTGTGGAGCATCGTAGTTTCCAACAACACCACAATTGAGGGGTTTTCATATCGGATCGCGATGACTCTCTGGAAATCATGGAGATCACGTAGAATGGCACATTATCCAATCCGAAAAAAGAGGGCACTAAGGGGACCAAAACTATAATGGGGCCCAAAACAAATGTTCTTTAAAAATCGGCTTGCGTGGAGCATCGTGGTGTCGAACCACACCACAATTGTTGGGGGTTGCCCCTCGGATCACGACTACTCTCCCGGAATAAAGGAGATCGCGTCGAACGACTCAGAAGCCAATCTAGAGAAAGATGGGATTAAGAAGACCAAAATTAATTTTCCTTAAAACCCAGCTTGCGTGGAGCATCGTGGTGTCGAACCACACGGCAATTGTGGGGAGTTGCCCCTTGGATCACGACGACTCTCCAGGAATTAAGGAGATCGGGTACAACAATCCGGATGAAGAGGGGATTAAGGGGCTCAAAACTAATTTTCTTTCAAAACCTTCGGGAGTGGAGCATCGTGGTGTCCATCCACACCACAAATTTTGGGGATCACGACGACTCTGCTGGAATCAAGGAGATCGCGTAGAACGACTCAGAATCCAGTCCGGATAAAGAGGGAATTGAGGGGCCCAAAACTTATTTTCTTAAAAAACCGGCTTGCATGGAGCACCATGGTGTCCAAGCATACCACAATTGTGGGGGGTTGCCCCTCATATCACAATGACTCTCCAGAAATCAAGGAGATCGCGTGGAACGACTCAGAAGCCAATCCGGATTAACAAGGGATTATGGGGCCCAAAACAAATGTTCTTTAAAAACCGGCTTGCGTGGACCATCGTGGTGTCCATCTACACCACCATTCTGGGGGGTTGCCCCTCGGATCACGACGACTCTCCCGGCATCAAGGAGATCGCGTTGAACAACTCAGAAGCAAATCCAAAAAAAAGAGATGGGATTAAGGAGACCAAAACTAATTTTCTTTAAAATCGGCTTGCATGGATGTTCGTGCTGTAAATGCACACCATTATTGTGCGAGGTTGCCCATCAGATCTCGACGAATGTCCCAAAATTAAGGAGATCGAGTAGAACGACTTAGAATCTATTCCGGATAAAGAGGAGATTAAGGGGCACAAAACTAATCTTCTTTAAAATCTTCCTGCGCGGAGCATGGTGGTGTCGAACCACACCCCAATTGTGGAGGGTTGCCCCTTGGATCACGACGACTCTCCCGGAATCAAGGAGATCCGGTAGAACGACCCAGAAGCGAATCCAGATAAAGTGGAGATTAAGGGGCTCAAAACTAATTTTCTTGCAAAACCTCCGTGAGTGGAGCATCGTAGTGTCCAATCACACCACAATTTTTGGGGGATCACGGCGACTCTCCCGGAATCAAGGAGATCGCGTAGAATGATCCAAAATCCAATCCGGATAAAAAGGGGATTGATGGGCCCACAACTAATTTACTCTAAAAACCGGCCTGCGTGGAGCATCGTGGTGTCCAAGCATACCACAATTGTGGGGGGTTGCCCCTCGGATCACAATGACTCTGCCGAAATCAAGGAGATCGCGTGGAGCGACTCAGAAGCCAATCCGGATTAATAAGGGATAATGAGGCCCAAAACTAGTGTTCTTTAAAAATCAGCTTGCGTGGATCATCGTGGTGTCGAACCACACAACAATTGTTGGGGGTTGCCCATTGGATCACGACGACTCTCCCGAAATCATGGAGATCGCGTCGAACGACTCAGAAGCCAATCCAGAGAAAGATGGGATTAAGAAGACCAAAATTAATTTTCCTTAAAAACCAGCTTGCGTGGAGCATCGTGGTGTCGAACCACTCGACAATTGTGGAGAGTTGCCCCTCGGATCACGACGACTCTACCGGAATCAAGGACATCGGGTACAACAATCTGGATGAAGACGGGATTAAGGGGCTCAAAACTAATTTTCTTTCAAAACCTCCGTGAGTGGAGCTTCGTGGTTTCCATCCACACCAAAAATTTTGGGGATCACGACGACTCTTCCGGAATCAAGGATATCGCGTAGAACGACTCAGAATCCAGTTCGGATAAAGAGGGAAATGAGGGGGCCCAAAACTAATTTTCTTAAAAAACCGGCTTGCATGGAGCATCGTGGTGTCCATCCATACCACAATTATGGGGGGTTGCCCCTCGTAACACAATGACTCTCCAGGAATCCAGGAGATCGCATGGAACGACTCAGAAACCAATCCGGATTAATAAGGGATTATGGGGCCCAAAACAAATGTTCTTTAAAACCGGCTTGCGTGGAGCATCGCGGTGTCCATCTACACCACCATTCTGGGGGGTTGCCCCTCGGATCACGACAACTCTCCTGGCATCAAGGAGATGGCGTAGAACGACTCAGAAGCAAATCCAATAAAAAGAGATGGGATTAAGGAGACCAAAATTAATTTTCTTTAAAATTGGCTTGCATGGATGTTCGTGCTGTAAATGAACACCATTATTGTCCGGGGTCGCCCGTCAGATCACGACGAATCTGCCAAAATTAGGGAGATCGAGTAGAACGACTCGGAATCTATTCCAGATAAAGAGGAGAATAAGGGGCGCAAAACTAATTTTCTTTAAAAACCTACCTGCGTGGAGCATGGTGGTGTCGAACCACACCCCAATTGTGGGGGGTTGCCCCTTGGATCACGACGACTCTCCCGGAATCAAGGAGATCGGGTAGAACGGCCCAGAAGCGAATCCGGATAAAGAGGAGATTAAGGGGCTCAAAACTAATTTTCTTGCAAAACCTCCATGAGTGGAGCATCGTGGTGTCCAATCACAACACAATTTTTGGGGGATCACGACGACTCTCCCGGAATCAAGAAGATCGCATAGAATGACCCAAAATCCAATCCGGATAAAAAGGGGATTGATGGGCCCAAAACTAATTTACTTTAAAAACCGGCCTGCGTGGAGCATCGTGGTGTCCAAGCATACCACAATTGTGGGGGGTTGCCCCTCGGATCACAATGACTCTGCCAGAATCAAGGAGATCGCGTGGAACAACTCAGAAGCTAATCCGGATTAATAAGGGATAATGGGGCCCAAAACAAATGTCCTTTAAAAATCGGCTTGCGTGGATCATCGTGGTGTCGAACCACATCACAATTGTTGGGGGTTGCCCCTTGGATCACGATGACTCTCCTGGAATCAAGGAGATCGCGTCGAACGACTCAGAAGCCAATCCAAAGAAAGATGGGATTAAGAAGAGCAAAATTAATTTTCCTTAAAAACCAGCTTGCGTGGAACATCGTGGTGTTGAACCACATGACAATTGTGGGGAGTTGCCCCTCGGATCATGACGACTCCCCGGAATCAAGGAGATCGGGTACCACAATTATGGGGGGTTGCCCCTCGTATCACAATGACTCTCCCGGAATCAAGGTGATCGCGTGGAATGACTCAGAAGCCAATCCGGATTAATAAGGGATTATGGGGCCCAAAACAAATGTTGTTAAACCGACTTCCGTGGAGCATCGTGGTGTTGATGAGGACATGACAAGGATGGATGCGTACATGATGCCTCCCTCTTCTGCCACTACAACGCTGCCGACGTCGTCTACATCCATGCCACATCGACGCGTTGAAACGCTGCGACGACATGATAACGAAGAACACCAAGAGGGCTTCAATCCTTTGGCCACGCTATTCAAGCCATCAATGGGGGAGGTTAAACACTATATCATGAAGACCCAAGAGCATCTCCCACGTTCAAGCAAGGCCAAGTGCAAGCCCAACTCTCCTGGAGGCCCGCTTCGGCCATCAGCGACCACCCTGACTTTGAAAGGACGCCCAGGCCACATACGAGGTCCAAATAAGGCAAATGAGGACATTCTGGAAAGGTTAGGAGATAATCTTTCCAATACATCTGGGCCCATGCAAAAATACGTTCTGGATCATCGGAAAATTGCGAAATACTATAATGGGTCAAATCTGCCATGTGCTAAGACACTTTGTTTGGGCCATGGGCCTTGTAATTTGACGGAGAGGCCTAGGCCCAGGTTGAGGACGTGGGGAGAAACCCTAGAACGTCCTCCACCTTGGCCTCCACCCCTTTGGCCGTCCTCCCCCTCCCTCCACCATAAAAACTAGCTGCCCCATCATATTTGCTTAGGTTTGGTTGTGTGTTGGCAGACCCCGTGTCGACGACTCTCCCGGAATCAAGGAGATTGCGTAGAACGACTCAGAATCCAGTCCGGAAAAATAGGGAAATTTGGGGCCCAAAACTAATGTTCATAAAAAACCGGCTTGCATGGAGCATCGTGGTGTCCAAGCATACCACAATTGTGGGGGATTGCCCCTCGTATCACAATGACTCTCCAGGAATCAAGGAGATCGCGTGGAACGACTCAGAAGCCAATCCGGATTAATAAGCGATTATGGGGCTCAAAACAAATGTTCTTTAAAAACCGGCTTGTGTGGAGCATCGCGGTGTCCATTTACACCACCATTCTAGGGGTTGCCACTCGGATCACGACGACTCTCCCGGCATCAAGGAGATCGCGTAGAACGACTCGAGCAAATCGAAAAAAAAGAGAAGGGATTAAGGAGACGAAAATCAATTTTCTTTAAAATCGGCTTGCATGGATGTTCGTGCGGTAAATGAACACCATTATTGCACGCGGTTGCCCGTCAGATCACGACTAATCTCCCAAAGTTAAGGAGAACGAGTAGAACGACTCGGAATCTATTCCGGATAAAGAGGAGATTAATGGGCGCAAAACTAATTTTCTTTAAAAACCTGCCTGCGTGGAGCATCGTGGTGTCAATCCACACCCCAATTGTGGGGGGTTGCCCCTTGGATCACGACGACTCTCCCGAAATCAGGGAGATCACGTCGAACGACTCAGAAGCCAATCTAGAGAAAGATGGTATTAAGAAGACCAAATATAATTTTCCTTAAAAACCAGCTTGCGTGGAGCATCGTGGTGTCGAACCACACGACAATTGTGGGGAGTTGCCCCTCGGATCATGACGACTGTACCGGAATCAAGGAGATCAGGTACAGCAATCCGGATGAAGAGGGATTAATGGGCTGAAAACTAATTTTCTTTCAAAACCTCCGTGAGTGGAGCATCGTGGTGTCCGTCCACGCCACAAATTTTGGGCATCTTGACGACTCCCCCGGAATCAAGGAGATCGCGTAGAACGACTCAGAATCCAGTCCGGACAAAGAGGGAAATGTGGGGCCCAAAACTAATTTTCTTAAAAAACCGGCTTGCATGGAGCATCGTGGTGTCCAAGCATACCACAATTGTGGGGGGTTGCCCCTCGTATCACAATGACTCTCCAGGAATCAAGGAGATCGCGTGGAACAACTCAGAAGCCAATCCGGATTAATAAGGGATTATTGGGCCCAAAACAAATGTTTTTTAAAAACCAGCTTGCGTGGAGCATCGCGGTGTCCATCTACACCATCATTCTAGGGGGGTTGCCCCTCGGATCATGACGACTCTCCCGGCATCAAGGAGATCGCGTAGAACAATGCAGAAGCAAATCCAAAAAAAAGAGATGGGATTAAGGAGACCAAAATTAATTTTCTTCAAAATCGGCTTGCATGGATGTTCGTGCGGTAAATGAACACCATTATTGCACCGGTTGCCCGTCAAATCATGACGAATCTCCCAAAGTTAATGAGATCGAGTAGAACGACTCGGAATCTATTCCGGATAAACAGGAGATTAATGGGCGCAAAACTAATTTTCTTTAAAAACCTGCCTGCGTGGAGCATCGTGGTGTCGATGCACACGGATTAATAAGAGATTATGGGGCCCAAAACAAATGTTCTTTAAAAACCGGCTTGCGTGGAGCATCGCGGTGTCCATCTACACCACCATTCTAGGGGTTGCCCCTCGGATTACGACGACTCTCCCGGCATCAAGTAGATCGCGTACAACGACTCATAATCCAGTCCGGACAAATAGGGAAATGAGGGCCCCAAAACTAATGTTCTTAAAAAACGGCTTGCATGGAGCATCGTTGTGTCCAAGCATACCACAATTGTGGCATGTTGCCCCTCGTATCACAATGACTCACCAGGAATCAAGGAGATCGGGTGGAACGACTCAGAAGCCAATCTGGATTAATAAGGGATTATGGGGCCCAAAACAAATGTTCTTTAAAAACCGGCTTGCGTGGAGCATCGCGGCGTCCATCTACACCACCATTCTAGGGGGTTGCCCCTCGGATCACGACGACTCTCCCGGCATCAAGGAGATCGCGTAGAACGACTCAGAAGCAAATCAAAAAAAATGAGATGGGATTAAGGATGCCAAAATTAATTTTCTTTAAAATCGGCTTGCATGGATGTTCGTGCGGTAAATGAACACCATTATTGCGCGGGGTTGCCCGTCAGATCACGACGAATCTCCCAAAGTTATGGAGATCGAGTAGAACGACTCGAAATCTATTACGGATAAAGAGGAGATTAATGGGCGCAAAACTAATTTTCTTTAAAACCTGTCTGCCTGGAGCATCGTGGTGTCAATCCACACCCCAATTGTGGGGGGGTTGCCCCTCTGATCACGACGACTCTTCCGAAATCAAGGAGATGGGCCAGATCGACCAAGAAGCCAATCCGGATAAAGAGGATATTAAGGGGCTCAAAACTAATTTTCTTTCAAAACCTCCGTCAGTAGAGCATCGTGGTGTCCATCCACACCACATTTTTTGGGGGATCACGACGACTCTCCCGGAATCAAGGAGATCGCGTACAACGACTGAGAATCCAGTCCGGATAAATAGGGAAATGAGGGGCCCAAAACTAATTTTCTTAAAACCGGCCTGCGTGGAGCATCGTGGTGACAATTGTGGGGGGTTGCCACTCGGATCACAATGACTCGGTCGGAATGAAGGAGGTCGCGTGGAACGACTCAGAAGCCAATCCGGATTAATATGGGATAATGGGGTCCAAAGCAAATGTTCTTTAAAAATCGGCTTGCGTGGAGCATCGTGGTGTCGAACCACACCACAATTGTTGGGGGTTGCCCCTCGGATCACGACGACTCTCCCGAAATCAAGGAGATCGCATCGAACGACTCAGAAGCTAATCCAGAGAAAGATGGGATTAGGAAGACCAAAATTAATCTTCCTTAAAAACCAGCTTGAGTGGAGCATCGTGGTGTCGAACCACACGACAATTCTGGGGAGTTGCCCCTCGGATCACGACGACTCTCCCGGAATCAAGGAGATCGGGTAAAACAATCCGGATGAAGAGGGGATTAAGGGGCTCAAAACTAATTTTCTTTCAAAACCTCCGTGAGTGGAGCATCGTGGTGTCCATCCACACCAGAAATTTTGGGGATCACGAACTCTTCCGGAATAAAGGAGATCGCGTGGAACGATTCAGAATCCAGTCCGAATAAAGAGGGAATTGATGGGCCGAAAACTAATTTTCTTATAACTCCGGCTTGCACGGAGCATCGTGGAGTCCAAGCATACCACAATTGTGGGGGGTTGCCCCTCGTATCACAATGACTCTCCGGGAATGAAGGAGATCGCGTGGAACGACCTAGAAGCCAATCTAGATTAATAAGGGATTATGGGGCCCAAATCAAATGTTCTTTAAAAACCGGCTTGCGTGGAGCATCATGGTGTCCATCTACACCACCATTCTGGGGGGTTGCCCCTCGGATCACGACGACTCTCCCGGCATCACGGCGATCGCGTAGAACGACTCAGAAGCAAATAAAAAAAAAGAGATAGGATTAAAGAGACCAAAATTAATTTTCTTTAAAATCAGCTTTCATGGATGTTCGTGTTGTAAATACACACCATTATTCTACGGGGTTGCCCATCAGATCACGACGAATCTCCCAAAACTAAGGAGATCGAGTAGAACGACTCAGAATCTATTCCGGATAAAGAGGAGATTAAGGGGCGCAAAACTAATTTTCTTTAAAAACCTGCCTGCGTGGAGCATTGTGGTGTCGAACCACACCCCAATTGTGGGGGGTTGCCCCTCGGATCACGACGACTCTTTCGGAATCAAGGAGATCGGGTAGAACGACCTAGAAGCCAATCCGGATAAAGAGGAGATTAAGGGGCTCAAAACTAATTTTCTTTCAAAACCGCCGTGAGTGGAGCATCGTGGTGTCCATCCACACGACAAATTTTTGGGGGATCATGATGACTCTGCCGGATTTAAGGAGATCGCGTAGAATGACCCAAAATCCAATCTGGATAAAAAGGGGGATTGATGGGCCCAAAACAAATTTACGTTAAAAACCGCCCTACGTGGAGCATCGTGGTATCCAAGCATACCACAATTGTGGGGGGTCGCCCCTCGGATCACAATGACTCTGCCGGAATCAAGGAGATCGCGTGGAACGACTCAGAAGCCAATCCAGATTAATTAGGGACATTGGGGTCCAAAACAAGTGTTCTTTAAAAATCGTCTTGCGTGGAGCATCATAGTGTCGAACCACACCACAATTGTTGGGGGTTGCCCCTCGGATCACGACGATTCTCCCAGAATCAAGGAGATCGCGTCGAACGACTCAGAAGCCAATCCAGAGAAAGATGGGATTAAGAAGACCAAAATTAATCTTCCTTAAAAACCAACTTGCGTGGAGGATCATGGTGTCGAACCACACGACAATTGTGGGGAGTTGCCCCTCGGATCACGATGACTCTCCCGGAATCAAGGAGATCGGGTACAACAATCTGGATGAAGAGGGGATTAAGGAGCTCAAAACTAATTTTCTTTCAAAACCTCCGTGAGTGGAGCATCGTGGTGTCCATCCACACCACAAATTTTGGGCATCACGACGACTATCCCGGAATCAAGGAGATCGCGTAGAACGAGTCAGAATGCGGTCTGGATAAAGAGGGAAATTGAGTGGCCCAAAACTTATTTTCTTAAAACACCGGCTTGCATGGAGCATCGTGGTGTCCAAGCATACCACAATTGTGGCGGGTTGTCCCTCGTATCACAATGACTCTCCAGGAATCAAGGAGATTGCGTGGAACGACCTAGAAGCCAATCCGGATTAATATGGGATTATGGGGCCCAAACAAATGTTCTTTAAAAACCTTCTTGCGTGGAGCATCGTGGTGTCCATCTACACCACCATGCTGGGGGGTTGCCCCTCGGATCACGACGACTCTACCGGCACCAAGGAGATCGCGTAGAATGACTCAGAAGCAAATAAGAAAAAGATGGGATTAAGGAGACCAAAATTATTTTTCTTCAAAATAGGCTTGCGTGGATGTTCATGCTGTAAATGCACACCATTATGGTGTGGGGTTGCCCGTCAGATCACGACGAATCTCCCAAAATTAAGGAGATCGAGTAGAACGACTCAGAATCTATTCCGGATAAAGAGGAGATTAAGGGGCGCAAAACTAATTTACTTTAAAAACCTGCCTACGTGGAGCATTGTGGTGTCGAACCACACCCCAATTGCGGGGGGTTGCCCCTCAGATCACGATGACTCTTCCAGAATCAAGAAGATCGGGTAGAACGACACAGAAGCCAATCCGGATAAAGAGGAGATTAAGGGCTCAAAACTAATTTTGTTTCAAAACCTCTGTGAGTGGAGCATCGTGGTGTCCATCCACACCATAATTTTTGGGGATCACGACGACTCTCCCGGAATCAAGAAGATCGCGTAGAATGACCCAAAATCCAATCCGGATAAAAAGGGAATTGATGGGCCCAAAAGTAGTTTACTTTAAAGCATACCACAATTGTGGGGGGTTGCCCCTCGGATCACAATGACTCTGCAGGAATCAAGGAGATCACGTGGAACGACTCAGAAGCCAATCCGGATTAATAAGGGATAATGGGGTCCAAAACAAATGTTCTTTAAAAATCGGCTTGCGTGGAGCATCGTGGTGTCGAACCACACCACAATTGTTGGGGGTTGCCCCTCGGATCACGATGACTCTCCCGGAATCAAGGAGATAGCGTCGAACAACTCAAAAGCCAATCCAGAGAAAGATGGGATTAACATGACCAAAATTAATCTTCCTTAAAAACCAGCTTGCGTGGAGCATCGTGGTGTCGAACCACACAACAATTGTGGGGAGTTGCCGAGATCGCGTCGAACAACTCAGAAGACAATCCAGAGGAAGATGGGATTAAGATGACCAAAATTAATCTTCCTTAAAAACCAGCTTGCGTGGAGCATCGTGGTGTCGAACCACACGACAATTGTGGGGAGTTGCCCCTCGGATCACGTCGACTCTCCCGGAATCAAGGAGATCGGGACAACAATCCGGATGATGAGGGGATTAAGGGGCTCAAAACTAATTTTCTTTCAAAACCTCCGTGAGTGGAGGATCGTGGTGTCCAGCCACACAACAAATTTTGGGGATCTTGACGACTCTCCCGGAATCAAGGAGATCGCGTAGAACGACTCAGAATCCAGTCCGGATAAAGAGGGAATTGAGGGGCCCGAAACTAATTTTCTTAAAAAACCGGCTTGCATGGAGCATCGTGGTGTCCAAGCATACCACAATTGTGGGGGGTTGCCCCTCGTATCACAATGACTCTCCAGGAATCAAGGAGATCGCGTGGAATGACTAAGAGGCCAATCCAGATTAATAAGTGATTACGGGGCCCAAAACAATTGTTCTTTAAAAACCGGCTTGGGTGGAGCATCGTGGCGTCCATCACACCACCATTATCGGGAGTTGCCCCTCGGATCACGATGACTCTCCCGGAATCAAGGACGTCGCGTAGAACGACTCAGAATCCAGTCCGGATAAAGAGGAGATTTAGTGCCCAAACTAATTTTCTTCAAAAACCGGTTTGTGTGGAGCATCGTGGTGTCCAAGCATACCACAATTGTGTCACAATGACTCTCCCGGAATCAAGGAGATCGCGTGGAATGAATCAGAAGCCAATCCGGATTAATAAGGGATTGTGGGGCCCAAAACAAATGTTGTTTAAAAACCGGCTTGCGTGGAGCATCGTGGTGTCCATCTACACCACCATTCTGGGGGGTTGCCCCTCGGATCACGACGACTCTCCTGGCAACAAGGAGATCGCGTAGAACGACTCAGAAGCAAATAAAAAAAAAAAGATGGGATTAGGGAGACGAAAATTAATTTTCTTTAAAATAGGCTTGCATGGATGTTCGTGCTGTAAATGCACTCCATTTTTGTGCGGGAATACACCTCGCTTTCTAACTAGTTTACTTGTAATGCAAGAATACAATGTACCTAGCCATATGCACTGTAGCAACACTGTATTAGGTCGGTACTGTAGCATCACTATAGCAAACCGGCCTAAATAGCCTATATATAGATGCCCACCCCTCATTTGTAACTTGGGTTTTGTTTAGATATATTTTAGCCTTTGCTACATACCGGTATTCGCGCGTGTCGGTTGAACTACCTGATGAGGACATCGTCCACATGGATGCGACCACTACTACTTCCTCTACTTCTTACACTACGATCGTGACACGTTGGCGACAATTCATCGCATCCACTCCTTCGGCTACATCAACAAGGTTTCATCGGCCTCCACCTTGGCCAGGTCGACCCTACAGTTGATCTTCTTCACTTTCGGACATGATGCTACGGTATCCATCACTCCGGCCGCCACCTTGGCCGCCACCCATACTTGAAGGCGCATTCAACAAAGGCGCATCTCCACCTCCTCGATGACCTCAGGCCCCAAACCCCCATGTTGCTCAAGGCCCAACCAAAGATTAAACCCAATTCGTCATCCACGAGGGTGGTTCTTGTTCCATTATCTCCAGAGGAGATACATCGTAATAACTTCGTATAGCATACATTATACGAAGTTATACGAGGAACGACACAGAAGCCAATCCGGATTAATAAGGGATAATGGGGTCCAAAGCAAATGTTCTTTCAAAATCGGCTTGCGTGGAGCATCATGGTGTCGAACCACACCACAATTGTTGGGGGTTGCCCCTCGGATCACGACGACTCTCCTAGAATCAAGGTGATCGCGTCGAACGACTCAGAAGCCAATCTAGAGAAAGATGGGTTTAAGAAGACCAAAATTAATCTTCCTTAAAAATCCAGCTTGCGTGGAGCATCGTGGTGTGGAACCACACGACAATTGTGGGGAGTTGCCCCTCGGATAACGACGACTCTCCCGGAATCAAGGAGACCGGGTCCAAAAATCCGGATGAAGAGGGGATTAAGGGGCTCAAAACTAATTTTCTTTCAAAACCTCCGTGAGTGGAGCATCGTGGTGTCGATCCACACCACAAATTTTGGGGATCACGACGACTCTCCCGGAATCAAGGAGATCGCATAGAACAACTCAGAATCCTTTCCGCATAAAGAGGGAATTGAGGGGCCCAAATCTAATTTTCTTAAAAAACCGGCTTGCATGGAGCATTGTGTTGTCCAAGCATACAACAATTGTGGGGGTTGCCCCGCGTATCACAATGACTCTCCTAGAATCAAGCAGATCGCGTGGAACGACTCAGAAGCCCATCCGGATTAATAAGGGATTATGGGGCCCAATACAAATATTCTTTAAAAACGTGCTTGCGTGGAGCATCGTGGCGTCCATCCACACCACCATTATGGGGAGTTGCCCCTCGGATCACAACGACTCTCCCGGAATCAAGGACGTCGCGTAGAACGACTCAGAATCCAGTCCAGATAAAGAGGGGATTTAGGTCGCAAACTAATTTTCTTGAAAAACGGCTTGCGTGGAGCATCGTGGTGTCCAAGCATACCACAATTGTGTGGTTTTGCCCCTCGTATCACAATGACTCTCCAGGAATCAAGGATATCGCGTGGGACAAATCAGAAGCCAATCTGTATTAATAAGGGATTATGGGGCCCAAAACAAATGTTTTTTAAAAACCGGCTTGCGTGGAGCATCGTGGTGTCCATCTACACCACCATTCTGGGGGGTTTCCCCTCGGATCATGACGACTCTCCTGACATCAAGGAGATTGCGTAGAACGACTCAGAAGCAAATAAAAAAAAGAGATGGGATTAAGGAGACCAAAATTATTTTTTTTTAAAATCGGCTTGCATGGACGTTCGTGCTGTAAATGCACACCATTATTGTGCGGGATTGCCCTTCAGATCACGACGAATCTGCCAAAATTATGGAGATCGAGTAGAACGACTCAGAATCTATTCCGGATAAAGTGGAGACTATGGGGCGCAAAACTAATTTTCCTTAAAAACCTGCCTGCGTGGAGCATCGTGGTGTCGAACCAGACCCCAATTGTGGGGGCTTTGCCCCTCGGATCACGATGACTCTTCCGTAATCAAGGAGATCGGGTAGAACTACACAGAAGCCAATCCGGATAAAGAGGAGATTAAGGGGCTCAAAACTAATTTTCTTTGAAAACCACTGTGTGTGGAGCATCGTGGTGTCCATCCACACCATAATTTTTGGGGATCACGATGAGGAGATCGCGTAGAATGACCCAAAATCCAATCCGGATAAAAAGGGGATTGATGGAGCCCAAAACTAATTTACTTTAAAAACCGGCCTGCCTGGAGCATCGTGGTGTCCAAGCATACCACAATTGTGGGGGGTTGCCCCTCGGATCACAATGACTCAGCCGAAATCAAGGATATGGCGTGGAACGACTCAGAAACCAATCCGGATAAATCAGGGATAATGGGGTCCAAAACAAATGTTCCTTAAAAATCGGCTTGCGTGGAGCATCGTGGTGTCGAACCACACCACAATTGTTGGGGGTTGCCTCGGATCACAACAACTCTCCCAGAATCAAGGAGATAGCGTCGAACGACTCATAAGCCAATCCAGAGAAAGATGGGATTAAGAAGACCAAAATTAATCTTCTTTAAAAACCAGCTTGCGTGGAGCATCGTGGTGTCGAACCACACGACAATTGTGGAGAGTTGCTAATGAGGACATTCCTAGCATTCACTCATCTCCAAATGAAATTACACTTGATATAGCTGGTCCAATTACAAGGAGTAGAGCTAAACAATTGGGGAAGGAAATTCATTCTCAGGTGAACGCTAACCTTATGTTTAATAATCAGATTACATTGAATGAACCTATGCTTTTGAGTACTTGTTTCAATGTTCTTAGGAATGATGGAGTGCACGAACAAGCATGGGATGATGATTAATTCTGCCCGCCAAATATATGCAAGGAACCTGGACGTGCATGAGAGAGGAAAGACCATTCAGCTACCATGAATATCAGCCGCCGAGTGATCGCGTGGAATGACTCAGTAGCCAATCCGGATTAATAAGGGATTATGGGGCCCAAAACAAATGTTGTTTAAATACCGGCGTACGTGGAGCATCGTGGTGTCCATCTACACCACCATTCTGGGGGTTGCCCCTCGGATCACGACGACTCTCCTGGCATCAAGGAGATCGCGTAGAACGACTCAGAAGCAAATCCAAAAAAAAAGAGATGGGATTAAGGAGGCCAAAATTAATTTTCTTTAAAATCGGCTTGCATGGATGTTCGTGCTGTTAATGAACACCATTATTGCGCGGGGTTGCCCGTCAGATCACGACGAATCTCCCAAAATTAAGGAGATCGAGTAGAACGACTCGGAATGTATTCCGGAGAAAGAGGAGATTAATGGGCGGAAAACTAATTTTCTTTAAAAACCTGCCTACGTGGAGAATCGTGGTGTCGATC
This sequence comes from Raddia distichophylla, assembly GCA_005191435.1. Taxonomy (NCBI): domain Eukaryota; kingdom Viridiplantae; phylum Streptophyta; class Magnoliopsida; order Poales; family Poaceae; genus Raddia; species Raddia distichophylla. The sequence continues at coordinate 704,901 of SPJY01000232.1, forward strand.
CACAACCCAATTGTGGGGGGTTGCCCCTTGGATCATGACGACTATTTCGGAATCAAGGAGATCGGGTAGAACGACCCAGAAGCCAATCCGGATAAAGAGGAGATTAAGGGGCTAAAAACTAATTTTCTTTCAAAACCTCTGTGAGTAGAGCATCGTGGTGTCCATCCACACCACAATTTTTGGGGGATCACGACGACTCTCCCGGAATCAAGGAGATTGCGTAGACTGACGCAAAATCCAATCCAGATAAAAAGGGGATTGATGGGCATAAAACTAATTTACTTTAAAAACGGGCCTGCGTGGAGCATCGTGGTGTCCAAGCATACCACAATTGTTGGGGGTTGCCCCTCGGATCACAATAACTCTGCCGGAATCAAGGAGATCGCGTGGAACGACTCAGAAGCCAATCCGGAATAATAAGGGATAATGGGGCCCAAACAAATGTTCTTTAAAAATCGGCTTGCCTGAAGCATCGTGGTGTCGAACCACACCACAATTGTTGGGGGTTACCCCTCGGATCACAACGACTCTCCTGGAATCAAGGAGATCGCGTCGAACGACTCTGAAGCCAATCCAGAGAAAGATGGGATTAAGAAGACTAAAATTAATTTTCCTTAAAAACCAGCTTGCGTGGAGCATCGTGGTGTCGAACCACACGACAATTGTGGGCAGTTGCCCCTCGGATCACGACGACTCTACCGGAATCAAGGACATCGGGTACAACAATCCGCATGAAGAGGGGATTAAGGGGCTCAAAACAAATTTTCTTTCAAAAGCTCCGTGAGTGGAGCATCATGGTGTCCATCCACACCACAAATTTTTGGGATCACGACGACTCTCCCGGAATCAAGGAGATCGCGCAGAACGACTCAGAATCCAGTCCGGATAAAGAGGGAAATGAGGGGCCCAAAATTAATTTTCCTAAAAAACCGCCTTGCATGGAGCATCATGGTGTCCAAGCATACCACAATTGTGGCGGGTTGCCCCTCGTATCACAATGACTCTGCAGGAATCAAGGGGATCGTGTAGAACGACTCAGAAGCCAATCCGGATTAATAAGGAATTATGGTGCCGAAAACAAATGTTCTTTAAAAACCGGCTTGCGTGGAGCATCGTGGTGTCCATCCACACCACCATTATGGGGAGTTGCCCCTCGGATCACGACGACCCTCCCGGAATCAAGGACGTCGCGTTGAACGACTCAGAATCCAGTCCGGATAAAGAGGGGATTTAGGGCCCAAAACTAATATTCTTCAAAAACCGGCTTGCGTGGAGCATCGTGGTGTCCAAGCATACCACAATTGTGGGGGGTTGCCCCTCATATCACAATGACACACCCGGAATCAAGGTGATCGCGTGGAATGACTCAGAGGCCAATCCGGATTAATAAGGAATTATGGGGCCCAAAGCAAATGTTGTTTAAAAACCGGCTTGCGTGGAGCATCGTGGTGTCCATCTACACCACCATTCTAGGGGGTTGCCCCTCAGATCACGACGACTCTCCCGGAATCAAGGAGATCGCGTCGAACGACTCAGAAGCCAATCCAGAGAAAGATGGGATTAAGAAGACTAAAATTAATTTTCCTTAAAAACCAGCTTGCGTGGAGCACCGTGGTGTCGAACCACACGACAATTGTGGGCAGTTGCCCCTCGGATCACGACGACTCTACCGGAGTAAAGGAGATCGGGTACCACAATCCGGATGAAGAGAGGATTAAGGGGCTCAAAACTAATTTTCTTTCAAAACCTCTGTGATTGGAGCATTGTGGTGTCCTTCGTCACCACAAATTTTGGGGATCACGACGACTCTCCCGGAATCAAGAAGATCACGTAGAAGGACTCATAATCCAGTCCGGATAAAGAGGGAAATGAGGGGCCCAAAACTAATTTTCTTAAAAAACCGGCTTGCATGGAGCATCCTGGTGTCCAAGCATACCACAATTGTGGGGGTTGCCCCTCGTATCACAATTGTGGTTTTTAAAGAACATTTCTTTTGGGCCCCATAATCCCTCATTAATCCGGATTGGCCTCTGAATCGTTCCACGCGATCTCCTTCATTCTGGGAGAGTCATTGTGATCCGAGTTGCAACCCTCCGAAATTGTGGTATGCTTGGAAACCACGATGCTCCACGCCGGCCGGTTTTTAAATTAAATTAGTTTTGGGCCCCTCAATCCCCTCTTTATCCGGATTGGATTCTGAGTCATTCTACGCGATCTCCTTGATTCAGGGAGAGTCTTCGTGATCCCCCAAAATTTATGGTGTGGATGGACACCACGATGCTCCATTCACGAAGGTTTTGAAAGAAAATTAGTTTTGAGCTCCTTAATCCCCTCTTTATCCGGATTGTTATACCCGATTTCCTTGATTCCGGGAGAGTCGTCGTGATCCGAGGGGCAACCACCCCCACAATTGTGGTGCGGTTCGACACCACGATGCTCCACGCAAGCTGGTTTGGAAGGAAAATTAATTTTGGTCTTCTTAATCCCATCGTTCTCTGGATTGGCTTCTAAGTCGTTCGACGCGATATCTTCGATTCTAGGAGAGTCGTCGTGATCCAAGGGGCAACCCCCCGAATGGTGGTGTGGATAGACACCACGATGCTCCACGCAAGCCGGTTTTTAAAGAACATTTGTTTTGGGCCCCATAATCCCCTATTAATCCGAATTGCCGTCTGAGTCGTTCCACACAATCTCCTTGATTCCGAGAGTTATTGTGATCCGAGGGGCAACCCCCCATAATTGTGGTATGCTTGGACACCACGATGCTCACGCAGGCCCGTTTTTAAAGTAAATTAGTTTTTGGCCCCTCAATCCCCTCTTTATCCGGATTGGGTTCTGAGTCATTCTATGTGATCTCCTTGATTCTGGGAGAGTCGTCGTGATCCCCCAAAAAATTGTGGTGTGGATGGACACCACGATGCTCCACTCACGGAGGTTTTGAAAGAAAACTAGTTTTCAGCCCCTTATTCCCCACTTTATCCGGATTGGCTTGTGTGTCGTTCAACCAGATCTCCTTGATTTCAGGAGTCGTTATCCGAGGGGCAACCCCCCACAATTGTGGTATGGTTCGACATCACGATGCTCCACGCAAGCTGGTATTTAAGGAAAATTAATTTTGCTCTCCTTAATCCCATCTTTCTCTGGATTGGCTTCTGAGACATTCTACACGATCTCCATGATTCCGGTAGAGTCATCGTGATCCCCTACAATTGTGGTATGGATGGACACCACGATCCTCCACGCAGGCAGGTTTCGAAAGAAAATTACTTTTGGTCTCCTTGATTCCATCTTTTTTTGGATTTGCTTCTGAGTCATTCTACGCGATCTCCTTGATTCCAGGAGAGTCGTTGTGATCCGAGAGACAAGCCCCACAATGGTGGTGTGGTTGGACACCATGATGGTCCACGCATGCCGGTTTTTAAAGATAATTTGTTTTGATCCGCTTAATGCCCTCTTTATCCGGATAGGATTCTGAGTCGTTATTCGCGACGTCCTTGATTCCGGGAGAGTCATCGTGATCCGAGGGGCGACCCCCCCACCCCCACCCGAATGGTGGTCTAGATGGACACCACGATGCTCCACGCAAGCCGATTTTTAAAGAACATTTGTTTTGGGCCCCATAATCCCTCATTAATCCGGATTGGCTTCGGAATCATTCTACGCGATCACCTTCATTCTGGGAGAGTCATTGTGATCCGAGGGGCAACCGCCCAAAATTGTGGAATGTTTGGACACCACGATGCTCCACGCAAGCCGGTTTTTAAAGAAGTATGCTTGGACACCACGATGCTCCATGCAAGCCGGTTTCTAAAGAAAATTAGTTTTGGGCCCCTCAATGCTCTCTTTATCCGGACTGGATTCTGAGTCATTCTAACGCGATCTCCTTGATTTCGAGAGAGTCGTCGTGATCCCCCAAAATTTATCGTTGGATGGACACCACGATGCTCCACTCACGGAGGTTTTGAAAGAAAAAAATTAGTTTTGAGCCCCTTAATCCCGTCTTTGTCCGGATTGTTATACCCGATCTCCTTGATTACGGGAGAGTCGTCGTGATCAGAGGGGCAACCCCACAATTGTGGTGTGGTTCGACACCACGATGCTCTACGCAAGCTGGTTTGGAAGGAAAATTAATTTTGGTCTTCTTAATCCCATCTTTCTCTAGATTGGCTTCCAAGTCGTTCAACGCGATCTCTCTGATTTCGGAAGAGTCGTCGTGATCCGAGGGGCAACTCCCCACAATTGTCGTGTGGTCCGACACCACGATGCTCCACGCAAGCCGGTTTTTAAAGAACATCTGTTTTGGGTCCCATAATCCCTTATTAATCCGGATTGGCTTCTATGTCGTTCCACGCGATCTCCTTAATTCCTGGAGTTATTGTGATCTGAGGGGCAACCCCCCATAATTGTGGTATGCTTGGACACCACGACGCTCACGCTTGCCCTTTTTAAAGTAAATTAGTTTTTGGCCCCTCAATCCCCTCTTTATCCGGATTGGGTTCTGAGTCATTCTACGCAATCTCCTTGATTCCGGGAGAGTCGTCGTGATCCCCCAAAAATTGTGGTGTGGATGGACATCGTGTCACAGAGGTTTTAAAGTAAATTAGTTTTGAGCCCCCTATTCCCCACTCTATCTGGATTGGCTTTTGTGTCGTTTTACCAGATCTCCTTGATTCCGGGAGTCATGATCCGAGGGGCAACCCCCCACATTGTGGTGTGGTTCGACACCAAGATGCTCCACGCAAGCTGGTATTTAATGAAAATTAATTTTGGTCTCCTTAATCCCATCTTTCTCTGGATTGGCTTATGAGACATTCTACACGATCTCCATGATTCCGGCAGAGTCATCGTGATCCCCAACAATTGTGGTATGGATGGACACCACGATGCTCCACTAATGAGGACATCACCACATCGGATACATCCAATGGACCAACGACCAAAGACTACGGCCAGCAGCCAACGACCAACATTCAAGGACCAATTACCCGAGCCCGCGCACAACAATTAAACTATCAGGTGAATTCGTTTCTCGGGTTACATAATTCAAATTATGTGAATAGACCGCTGCCTAATAATATTCATGTACTTAGAAACTTAGGCATGCACCAGCTTGGAGGTATTAACTCACCAACAAGAGCAATAAAGCAAGGTGGGAACACAAAGGGATTCCACTCGACATTCAATGACCCCACTGACTTAAAAACGACATAGAGAATGCCAACGGACTCCATTTGGGATTGGTGGTGTAGATGGACACCACGATGCTCCACGCAAGCCGGTTTTTAAAGAACATTTGTTTTGGGCCCCAGAATCCATTATTAATCCTGATTGGCTTCTGAGTTGTTCCACGCGATCTCCTTGATTCCTGGAGAGTCATTGTGATACAAGGGGCAACGTCCCACAATTGTCGTATCCTTCGACACCACGATTCTCCATGCAAGCCGGTTTTTTAAGAAAATTAGTTTTGGGCCCCTCATTTCCCTCAATGTCCGGACTGGATTCTGAGTCGTTCTACGCGATCTCCTTGATTCCGGGAGAGTCGTCGTGATACCCAAAAATTTGTGGTGTGGATGGACACCACGATGCTCCACTCACAGAGGTTTTGAAACAAAATTAGTTTTGAGGCCCTTAATCCCCTCTTCATCTGGATTGCTGTACACGATCTCCTTGATTTCGGTAGAGTCGTCGTTATCTGAGGGGCAACTCCCCACAATTGTTGTGTGGTTCGACACCACGATGCTCCACGCAAGCTGGTTTTTGAGGAAAATTATTTTTGGTCTTCTTAATCCCATATTTCTCTGGATTGGCTTCTGAGTCGTTCGACGCGATCTCCTTGATTCGGGGAGAGTCGTCGTCATCCGAGGGGCAACCGCCAACAATTGTGGTGTGCGTCGACACCACGATGCTCCACGCAAGCCGATTTTTAAAGAATATTTGTTTTGGGCCCCATTATCCCTTATTAATCAGGATTGGCTACTGAGTCGTTCCACGCGATCACCACGATGCTCCATGCAGGCTCGTTTTTAAAGTAAATTAGTTTTATGCCCAGCAATCCCCTTTTTTATCCGGAATAGATTTTGGGTCATTCTACGCGATCTCCTTGATTCCGGGAGAGTCGTCGTGTCCCCCAAAAATTGTGGTGTGGATAGACACCACGATGCTCTGCTCACGGAGGTTTTGAAAGAAAATTAGTTTTGAGCCCCTTAATCTCCTCTTTATACGGATTGGCTTCTAGGTCGTTCTACCCGATCTCCTTGATTCCGGAAGAGTCGTCGTGATCCGAGGGGCAACCCCCCCTCAATTTGTGTGTGGATCGACACCACGATGCTCCACGCAGGTAGGTTTTTAAAGAAAATTTGTTTTGCGCGCATTAATATCCTCTTTATCCGGAATAGATTCGGAGTCGTTCTACTCGATCTCCTTATTTTTGGGAGTTCGTCGTGATCTGGTGGGCAACCCCGCGCAATAATGGTGTTCATTTACCGCGCGAACATCCATGCAAGCCGATTTTAAAGAAAATTAATTTTGGTCTCCTTAATCCCATCTCTTTTTTTTTGGATTTGCTTTTGAGTCGTTCTACGCTATCTCCTTGATGCCGGGAGAGTCGTCGTGATCCGAGGGGCAACCCCCTAGAATGGTGGTGTAGATGGACACCGCGATGCTCCACGCAAGCCGGTTTTTAAAGAACATTTGTTTTGGGCCCCATAATCCCTTATTAATCCGGATTGGCTTGTGAGTCGTTCCATGCGATCTCCTTGATTCCTGGAGAGTCATTGTGATACGAGAGGCAACCACCCACAATTGTGGTATGCTTGGACACCAAGATGCTCCATGCAAGCTGGTTTTTTAAGAAAATTAGTTTTGGGCCCCTGATTTCCCTATTTATCCGGACTGGATTCTGATTCGTTGTACGAGATCTCCTTGATTCCGGGAGAGTCGTCGTGATCACCAAAATTTGTGTTGTGGATGGACACCACGATGCTCCATTCACGGAGGTTTTGAAAGAAAATTAGTTTTGAGCCCCTTAATCCCCCCTTCATCCGGATTGTTGTACCCGATCTCTTTGATTCTGGTAGAGTTGTCGTGATCCGAGGGGCAACTCCCCACAATTGCCGTGTGGTCCGACACCACGATGCTCCACGCAAGCTGGTTTTTAAGGAAGATTAATTTTGGTCTTCTTAATCCCATCTTTCTCTGGATTGGCTTCTGAGTCATTCGACGCGATCTCCTTGATTCCGGGAGAGTCGTCGTGATCCGAGGGGCAACCCCCAACAATTGTGGTGTGGTTCGACACCACGATGCTCCACGCAAGCCGATTTTTAACGAACATTTGTTTTGGGCCCCATTATCCCATATTAATCCGGATTGGCTTCTGAGTCGTTCCACGCGATCTCCTTGATTCCGGCAGAGTCATTGCGATCCGAGGGGCAACCCGCAACAATTGTGGTATGCTTGGACACCACGATGCTCCACGCAGGCCCGTTTTTAAAGTAAATTAGTTTTATGCCCATCAATCCCCTTTTTATCCGGATTGGATTTTGGGTCATTCTACGCGATCTCCTTGATTCCGGAAGAGTCGTCGTGATCCCCCAAAAATTGTGGTGTGGATGGACACCACGATGCTCTACTCACGGAGGTTTTGAAAGAAAATTAGTTTTGAGCCCCTTAATCTCCTCTTTATCCGGATTGGCTTCTAGGTCGTTCTACCCGATCTCCTTGATTCCGGAAGAGTCGTCGTGATCCGAGGGGCAACCCCCCACAATTGGGGTGTGCATCGACACCACGATGCTCCACGCAGGCATGTTTTCAAATAAAATTAGTTTTGCGCCCATTAATCTCCTCTTTATCCGGAATAGATTCCGAGTCATTCTACTCGATCTCCTTAGTTTTAGGAGATTCGTCGTGATTTGACGGGCAACCCCGCGCAATAATGGTGTCCATTTACAGCATGAACATCCATGCAAGCCTATTTTAGAGAAAATTTATTTTGGTCTCCTTAATCCGATCTCTTTTTTTTTGATTTGCTTCTGAGTAGTTGTACGCGATTTACTTGATGCCGGGAGAGTCGTCGTGATCCGAGGGGCAACCCCATAGAATGGTGGTGTAGATGGACACCGTGATGCTCCACGCAAGCCGGTTTTTAAAGAACATTTTTTTGGGCCCCATTATCCCATATTAATCCGGATTGGCTTCTGAGTCGTTCCACGCGATCTCCTTGATTCCGGCATAGTCATTGCTATCCGAGGGGCAACCCGCAACAATTGTGGTATGCTTGGACACCACGATGCTCCACGCAGGCCCGTTTTTAAGGTAAATTAGTTTTATGCCCATCAATCCCCTTTATATCCGGATTGGATTTTGGGTCATTTTACGCGATCTCCTTGATTCCGGAAGAGTCGTCGTGATCCCCCAAAAATTGTGGTGTGGATGGACACCACGATGCTCTGCTCACGGAGGTTTTGAAAGAAAATTTGTTTTGAGCCCCTTAATCTCCTCTTTATCCGGATTGGCTTCTAGGTCGTTCTACCCGATCTCCTTGATTCCGGAAGAGTCGTCGTGATCCGAGGGGCAACCCCCCACAATTGGGGTGTGGTTCGACACCACGATGCTCCACGCAGGCAGGTTTTTAAAGAAAATTAGTTTAGCGCCCCTTAATCTCCTCTTTATCCGGAATAGATTCTGAGTCGTTCTACTCGATCTCCTTAATTTTGGGAGATTCGTCGTGATCTGACGGGCAACCCCGCACCATAATGGTGTGCATTTACAGCACGAATATCCATGCAAGCCAATTTTAAAGAAAATTAATTTTGGTCTCCTTAATTCCATCTCTTTTTTTTGGATTCGCTTCTGAGTCGTTCTACGCGATCTCCTCGTTGCCGGTAGAGTCGTCGTGATCCGAGGGGCAACCCCCCAGAATGGTTGTGTAGATGGACACCACGATGCTCCACGCAAGCCGGTTTTTAAAGAACATTTGTTTTGGGCCCCATAATCCCTTATTAATCCGGACTGGCTTCTGAGTCGTTCCACGCGATCTCCTTGATTCCTGGAGAGTCATTGTGATACGAGGGGCAACCCGCCACAATTGTGGTATGCTTGGACACCACGATGCTCCATGCAAGCCGGTTTTTTAAGAAAAATAGTTTTGGGCCCCTCATTTCCCTCTTAATCCGGACTAGATTCTGAGCCGTTCTACGCGATATCCTTTATTCCGGGAGAGTCGTCGTGATCCCCAAAATATGTGCTGTGGATGGACACCACGATGCTCCACTCACGGAGGTTTTGAAAGAAAATTAGTTTTCAGACCCTTAATCCCCTCTTCATCCAGATTGTTGTACCAGATGTCCTTGATTCTGGTAGAGTCGTCGTGATCCGAGGGGCAACTCCCCACAATTGTCTTGTGGATCGACACTGCAATGCTCCACGCAAGCTGGTTTTAAGGAAAAATTAATTTTGGTCCTCTTAATCGAATCTTTCTCTGGATTGGCTTCTAAGTCGTTCGACGTGATCTCCTTTATTCTGGGAGAGTCGTCGTGATCCGAGGGGCAACCCCCAACGATTGTGGTGTTGTTCGACACCACGATGCTCCACGCAAGCCGTTTTTAACGAACATTTGTTTTGGACACCATTATCCCATATTAATCCGGATTGGCTTCTGAATCGTTCCACGGGATCTCCTTGATTCCGCCATAGTCATTGTGATTCGAGGGGCAATGATGAGGACATCGCCAGCGTGGATACGATCAGTGTGACCGCTGCCCCTCCTTCCTCTTCGACCGCTCCAACGATAGTTTTATGCCCATCAATCCCCTTTTTATCCGGATTGGATTTTGGGTCATTCTACGCGATCTCTTTGATTCCGGAAGAGTCGTCGTCATACGCCAAACATTGTGGTGTGGATGGACCCCACGATTCTCTGCTCACGGAGGTCTTGAAAGAAAATTTGTTTTGAGCCCCTTAATCTGCTCTTTATCCGGATTGGCTTCTAGGTCGTTCTACTCGATCTCCTTGATTCCGGAAGAGTCATCGTGGTCCAAGGGGAAACCCCGACAATTAGGGTGTGGTTCGACACCACGATGCTGCACGCATGAAGGTTTTTAAAGAAAATTAGTTTTGCGCCCCTTAATCTCCTCTTTATCCGGAATAGATTCTGAGTCGTTCTACTCGATCTCCGTAATTTTGGGAGATTCGTCGTGATCTGACGGGCCACCCCGCACAATAATGGTGTGCATTTTCAGCATGAACATCCATGCAAGCCGATTTTAAAGAAAATTAATTTTGGTCTCCTTAATCCCATCTCTTTTTTTTTGGATTTGCTTCTAAGTCGTTCTACGCGATCTCATTGATGCCGGGAGAGTAATTGTGTTACGAGGGGCAACCCCTCACAATTTTGGTATGCTTGGACACCACGATGCTCCATGCAAGCCGGTTTTTTAGAAAATTAGTTTTGGGCCCCTCAATTCCCTCTTTATCCGGACTGGATTCTGAGTCGTTCTACCCGATCTCCTTGATTCCGGGAGATTCGTCGTGAGCCCCAAAATTTGTGGTGTGGATGGACACCACGATGCTCCACTCACGGAGGTTTCGAAAGAAAATTAGTTTTGAGACCCTTAATCCCCTCTTCATCCGGATTGTTGTACCCCATCTCCTTGATTCCGGAAGAGTTGTCGTGATCCAAGGGGCAACCCCGACAATTGGGTTGTGGTTCGACACCACGATGCTACACGCATGCAGGTTTTTAAGGAAGATTAATTTTGGTCTTCTTAATCCCCTCTTTATCCGGACTAGATTCTGAGTCGTTCTACGCGATCAGCTTGATTCCGGGAGAGTCGTCGTGATCCGAGGGGCAACCCCCAACAATTGTGGTGTGGTTCGACACCACGATGCTCCACGCAAGCCGATTTTTAAAGAACATTTGTTTTCGACCCTATTATGCCTTATTAATCCGGATTGGCTTCCGAGTCGTTCCACGCGATCTCCTTGATTCCGGCAGAGTAATTGTGATCCGAAGGGCAACCCCCCACAATTGTGGTATGCTTGGACACCACGATGCTCCACGCAGGCTGGTTTTTAAAGTAAATTAGTTTTGGGCTCATCAATCCCCTTTTTATCCGGATTGGATATTGGGTCATTCTACGCGACCTCCTTGATTCTGGGAGAGTCGTCGTGATCCCCCAAAAATTGTGGTGTGGATGGACACCATGATGCTCCACTCACGGTGGTTTTGAAAGAAAATTAGTTTTGAGGCCCTTAATCTACTCTTTATATGGATTGGCTTATGTGTCGTTCTACCCGATCTCCTTGATTCTGGAAGAGTCATCATGATCCAAGGGGCAACCGCGACAATTGGGGTGTGGTTCGACACCACGATGCTCCACGCAAGCCGATTTTTAAAGAACATTTGTTTTGGACCCCATTGTCCCGTATTAATCCGGATTGGCTTCCGAGTCGTTCCACGCGATCTCCTTGATTCCGGCAGAGTAATTGTCATCCGAGGGGCAACCCCCCACAATTGTGGTATGCTTGGACACCACGATGCTCCATGCAAGCCGGATTTTTTGGAAAATTAGTTTTGGGCCCCTCAATTCCTTCTTTTTCCGGACTGGATTCTGAGTCGTTCTACGCGATCTCCTTGATTCCGGGAGAGTTGTCGTGATCCGACGGGCAACCCCCAACAATTGTGGTGTGGCTCGACACGACGATGCTCCACGCAAGCGGATTTTTAAAGAACATTTGTTTTGGACACTATTATCCCTTATTAATCCGGATTGGCTTCCGAGTCGTTCCACGCGATCTCCTTGATTCCGGCAGAGTAATTGTGATCCGAAGGGCAACCCCCCACAATTGTGGTATGCTTGGACACCACAATGCTCCACGCAGGCCCGGTTTTCAAAGTACATTAGTTTTGGGCTCATCAATCCCCTTATCCGTATTGGATTTTGGGTCATTCTACGCGATCTCCTTGATTCTGGGAGAGTCGTCGTCATCCCCCAAAAATTGTGGTGTGGATGGACACCACGATGCTCCACTCACGGAGGTTTTGAAAGAAAATTAGTTTTGGGGCCCTTAATCTACTCTTTATACCGATTGGTTTATGTGTCGTCATACCCGATCTTCTTGATTCTGGAAGAGTCGTAGTGATCCAAGGGGCAACACCGACAATTGGGGTGTGGTTCGACACCACGATGCTCCACGCAGGCAGGTTTTTAAAGAAAATTAGTTTTGCGCCCCTTAATCTCCTCTTTATCCGGAATAGATTCGGAGTCGTTCTATTCGATCTCCGTAATTTTGGGACATTCGTCGTGATCTGACGGGCAACCCCGCGCAATAATGGTGTGCATTTACCGCACGAACATCCATGCAAGCCGATTTTAAAGAAAATTAATTTTGGTCTCCTTAATCCCATCTCTTTTTTTTTGGATTTGCTTCCAAGTCGTTCTACGCGATCTCCTTGATGCTGGGAGAGTCGTCGTGATCCGAGGGGCAACCCCCCTAGAATGGTGGTGTAGATGGACACCGCGATGCTCCACGCAAGCCGGTTTTAAAGAACATTTGTTTTGGGCCCCATAATCCCTTATTAATCCGGACTGGCTTCTGAGTCGTTCCACGCGATCTCCTTCATTTCTGGATAGCCATTGTGATACGAGGGGCAACCCGCCACAATTGTTGTATGCTTGGACACCACGATGCTCCAAGTAAGCCGGATTTTTAAGAAAATTAGTTTTGGGCCCCTCAATTCCCTGTTTTTCCGGACTGGATTCTGAGTCGTTCTACGCGATCTCCTTGATTCCGGGAGAGTTGTCGTGATCCGAGGGGTAACCCCCAACAATTGTGGTGTGGCTCGACACCACGATGCTCCACGCAAGCCGATTTTTAAAGAACATTTGTTTTGGACCCCATTGTCCCTTATTAATCCGGATTGGCTTCCGAGTCGTTCCACGCGATCTCCTTGATTCCGGCAGAGTAATTGTCATCCGAGGGGCAACCCCCCACAATTGTGGTATGCTTGGACACCACGATGCTCCGCGCAGGCCTGTTTGTAAAGTAAATTAGTTTTGGGCCTATCAATCCCCTTTTTATCCGGATTGGATTTTGGCATATTCTACGCGATCTCCGTGATTCCGGGTGAGTCGTCGTGATCCCACAAAAAATTGTGGTGTGGATGGACACCAGGATGCTCCACTCAAGGAGGTTTTGAAAGGAAATTAGTTTTGAGGCCCTTAATCTACTCTTTATACGGATTGGCTTCTGTGTCGTTCTACCCGATCTCCTTGATTCCGGAAGAGTTTCGTGATCCAAGGGGCAGGTGTGGTTCGACACCACGATGCTCCACGCATGCAGGTTTTTTAAGAAAATTAGTTTGGGGCACCTCAATTCCCTCTTTATCCGGACTGGATTCTGAGTCGTTCTGCGCGATCTCCTTGATTCCGAGAGAGTCGTCGTGATCCGAGGGGCAACCCCCAACAATTGTGGTGTGGTTAGACACCACGATGCTCCACGCAAGCCGATTTTTAAGGAACATTTGTTTTGGACCCCAATATCCCTTATTAGTCCGGATTGGCTTCTGAGTCGTTCCACGCGATCTTTTTGATTCCGGTAGATTAATTGTGATTCGAGGGGTAACTCCCCACAATTGTGGTATGCTTGGACACCACGATGCTCCACGCAGGCCGGTTTTTAAAGTAAATTAGTTTTGGGCTCATCAATCGCCTTTTTATCCGGATTGGATTTTGGGTCATTCTAGACGATCTCCTTGATTCTGGGAGAGTCGTCGTGATCCTCCAAAAATTGTGGTGAGCATGGACACCACGATGCTCCACTCACGGAGTTTTTGAAAGAAAATTAGTTTTGAGGCCCTTAATCTACTCTTTATACGGATTGGCTTATGTAACCACACCAAAATTGTTGGGGGTTGCCCCTCGGATCACGACAACTCTCCCGCAATCAAGGAGATCGCGACGAACGAGTCAGAAGCCAATCCGGATTAATAAGGGATTATGGGGCCCAAAACAAATGTACTTCAAAAACCGGCTTGCGTGGAGCATCGTGGTGTCCATCTACACCACCATTCTGGGGGGTTGCCCCTTGGATCACGACGACTCTCCCGGCATCTAGGAGATCGCGTAGAACGACTCAGAAGCAAATCCAAAAAAAGAGATGGGATTAAGGAGACCCAAATTAATTTTCTTTAAAATCGGCTTGCATGGATGTTCGTGCTGTAAATGCACACCATTGTTGTGCGGGTTCCCCGTCAGATCACGACAAATCTCCCAAAATTAGGGAGATCGAGTAGAACGACTCAGAACCTATTCCGGATAAAGAGGAGATTAATGGTCGCAAAACTAATTTTCTTTAAAAACCAGCCTGCGTGGAGCATCGTGGTGTCGAACCACACCCCAATTGTGGGGGGTTGCCCCTCGGATCACGACGACCCTTCCGAAATCAAGGAGATCGGGTAGAACGACCCAAAAGCCAATCCGGATAAAGAGGAGATTATGGGGCTCAAAACAAATTTTCTTTCAAAACCACCGTGAGTGGAGCATTGTGGGGTCCATCCACACCACAATTTTTTGGAGATCACAACGACTCTCCGAGAATCAAGGAGATCGCGTAGAATGACCCAAAATCCAATCCGGATAAAAAGCGGATTGATGGGCGCAAAACTAATTTACTTTAAAAACCAGCCTGCATGGAGCGTCGTGGTGTCCAAGCATACCACATTTGTGGGGGGTTGCCCCTCGGATCACAATGACTCTGCCAGAATCAAGGAGATCGCTTGGAATGACTCAGAATCCAATCCGGATTAATAAGGGATAATGGGGCGCAAAACAAATGTTCTTTAAAAATCGGCTTGCGTCAAGCATCGTGGTGTCAAACAACACCACAATTGTTGGGGGTTGCCCCTCGGATCACGAAAACTCTCCCGGAATCAAGGAGATTGCGTCGAAAGACTTAGAAGCCAATCCGAATTAATATGGGATTATGGGGCCCAAAACAAATGTTCTTTAAAAACCGGCTTGCGTGGAGCATCGTGGCGTCCATCCACACCACCATTATCGGGAGTTGCCCTCGGATCACGACGACTCTCCCGGAATCAAGGACGTCGCGCAGAACGACTCAGAATCCAGTCCGGATAAAGAGGGGATTTAGGGCCCAAACTAATTTTCTTCAAAAACCGGCTTGCGTGGAGCATCGTGGTGTCCAATCATACCACAATTGTGTGGTTTTGCCCGTCGTATCACAATGACTCTTCCGGAATCAGGGAGATCACGTGGAATGAAGCAGAAGCCAATCCGGATTAATAAGGGATTATGGGGCCCAAAACAAATGTTGTTTAAAAACTGGCTTGTCTGGAGCATCGTGGTGTCCATCTACACCACCATTCTGGGGGGTTGCCCCTCGGATCACGACGACTCTCCTGGCAACAAGGAGATCGCGTAGAACGACTTAGAAGCAAATCCAAAAAAAAGAGATGGGATTAGGGAGACCAAAACTAATTTTCTTTAAAATAGGCATGCATGGATGTTCGTGCTGTAAATGCACTCCATTTTTGTGCGGGGTTGCCCATCAGATCACGGCGAATCTCCCAAAATTAAGGAGATCGAGTAGAACGACTCAGAATCTATTCCGGATAAAGAGGAGATTAAGTGGTGCAAAATGAATATTCTTTAAAAACCTGCCTGCGTGGAGCATCGTGGTGTCGAACCACACCCCAATTGTGGGGGGTTGCCCCTCAGATCACGACGACTCTTCCGGAATCAAGGAGATTGGGTAGAACGACACAGAAGCCAATACGGATAAAGAGGTGATTAAGAGGCTCAAAACTAATTTTCTTTCAAAACCTCCGTGAGTGGAGCATCGTGGTGTCCATCCACACCACAATTTTTGGGGATCACGACGACTCTCCCGGAATCAAGGAGATCGCGTAGAACGACTCAGAATCCAGTCCGGATAAAGAGGGAATTGAGGGGCCCAAAACTAATTTTCTTAAAACACCGGCTTGCATGGAGCATCGTGGTGTCCAAGCATACCACAATTGTGGCGGGTTGCCCCTCGTACCACAATGACTCTCCAGGAATCAAGGAGATCGCGTGGAACGACTCAGAAGCCAGTCCGGATTAATAAGGGATTATGGGGCCCAAAACAAATGTTCTTTAAAAACCGGCTTGCGTGGAGCATCGTGGTGTCCATCTACACAACCATTCTGGGGGGGTTGCCCCTCGGATCACGACGACTCTACCGGCAACGAGGAGATCGCGTAGAACGACTCAGAAGCGAATCCAAAAAGTCTTGGATCAAGGGATTTTTTTTGTAGCAATTTTTTGGACTGCAGGTAGAAAAATAAACTAAGAACAAGAAACTCTCACCGATCAACCTGGCGCTCTGATACCAAATGATGGGGGCAGGGGTCCCGATCTTTTGGTGTGAGGAGGATAGCTACTATCTGGTAGGAGTCAATATTGGCGGCTCGACGACAACCGTCCAGGACGTTGCGCCTTAGCGACCGGTACACCAACTCCAGATGGTTATTGACCACGCCGGAGCGCGATCAACCTGACCACGAAGGTCGTTGATCCTGCAAGCGATAGAAGAACTAGCAAGAACAAGATAAAACAATCAACTGACAATATGGTGGGGTTCTGTAACGATAAACAGGTGGTCTAACCGACACGCGCAAATACCGGTATGTAGCAAAGGCTAAAACATATGTAAACAAAGCCCAAGTGATGCTACAGTAACCGCACTACTACAGTGCTGCTACAGTACATATGGCTAGGTACATTGTATTCTTGCATTACAAGAATACTAGTTAGAAAGCGAGGTGGCTGCGGGGGATTGTCCCGTTGACATCGGAGGAATTCTAAGGTGAGGACGGATCCATTGGAAAGATCTCATCGTGGGCTTTTCCGTGGATACCAAGAACGTCCAAAACGGAGTTCGTATGCGACCTAGGCGTCCGTTTGAATGCAGGCTGCATGTGCATGTTGATAGTCGAACCGGAGTAGAATTCGAGTTTGGCTTGCAGTTTGGTTTTCTTATGAGCCTCCCTTTGACAGATGTGACTTGTATGCGTTGTAGATATGATAGAGGTGGAGATACACCTTCTTGAATACGCCATCACATATAGGAGGCGGCCAAGGTGGTGGCTTAACTGCTGGAGGTGACGACGCCAAATCCATTGGCCAACTGTGTGATCGTCCTGGCCGAGGTGGAGATCGATGAAGCGATGTAGATGAAAGCATCATTGTACAAACATGCTTGATCATATCTATGCCGAACATGGTCTCATCACGTTGTACTCGATCTCCTTAATTTTGGGAGATTCATCGTGATCTGGCAGGCAGCCCCGCACAATAATGGAGTACATTTACAGCATGAACATCAACATCCGTGCAAGCCGATTTTAGAGAAAATTAATTTTGGTCTCATTAATCCCGTCTCTTCTTTTTGGATTTGCTTCTTAGTCGTTCTACGCGATTTCCTTGATGCCGGGAGAGTCGTCGTGATCCAAGGGGCAACCCCCCAGAATGGTGGTGTAGATGGACACGACGATGCTCCACGCTAGCCGGTTTTAAAAGAACATTGTTTTGGGCCCCATAATCCCTTATTAATCCGGATTGGCTTCTGAGTCATTCCACGCGATCACCTTGATTCCGGGAGAGTCATTGTGACACGAGGGCCAAACCCCCACAATTGTGGTATGCTTGGACACCACGATGCTCCACGCAAGCCGGTTTTTTAAGAAAATTAGTTTGGGCCCTAAATCCCCTCTTTATCCGGACTAGATTCTGAGTCGTTCTACGCGACGTCCTAGATTTCGGGAGAGTCGTCATGATCCGAGGGGCAATTCCCCATAATGGTGGTGTAGATGGACGCCATGATGGTCCACGCAAGCCAGTTTTTAAATAACAATTGTTTTGGACCCCATAATCCCTTATTAATCCAGATTGGCTTCTGAGTCGTTCGACGCGATCTACTTGATTCCGGGAGAGTCGTCGTGATCCCGAAAATTTGTGGAGTGGATGGACACCACGATGCTCCACTCACGGAGGTTTTGAAAGAAAATTAGTTTTGAGCCCCTTAATCCCCTCTTCATCCGGATTGTTGTACCCGATCTCCTTGATTCCGGGAGAGTCGTCGTGATCCGAGGGGCAACTCCCCACAATTGTCGTGTGGTTCGACACCACGATGCTCCACGCATGCTGCTTTTTAAGGAAGATTATTTTTGGTCATCTTAATCCCATCTTTCTCTGGATTGGCATCTGAGTCGTTCGACGCGATCTCCTTGATTCCGGGAGAGTCGTCGTGATTCGAGGGGCAACCCCCAACAATTGTGGTATGCTTGGACACCACGATGCTCCACGCAAGCCGATTTTTGAAGAACATTTGTTTTGGACCCCGTTATCCCTTATTAATCCGGATTGGCTACTGAGTCATTCCACACGATCTCCTTGATTCCGGCAGAGTCATTGTAATCCGAGGGGCATCCCGCCCCACCATGATGCTCCACGCAGGCCGGTTTTTAAAATTAAATTAGTTTTGGGCGCATCAATCCCCTTTTTATCTGGATTGCATTTTGGGTCATTCTAGGCGATCTCCTTGATTCCGGGAGAGTCGTCGTGATCCCCAAAATTTGTGGTGTGGATGGACACCACGATGCTCCACTCACGGAGGTTTTGAAAGAAAATTAGTTTTGAGCCACATAATCACCTCTTTATCCGTATTGGCTTCTTAGTCGTTCTACGCGATCTCCTAGATGCCGGGAGAGTCGTCGTGATCCGAGGGGCAACCCCCCAGAATGGTGGTGTAGATGGACACCACGATGCTCCACGCAAGCCGGATTTTGAAGAACATTTGTTTTGGGCCCCATAATCCCTTGTTACTCCGGATTGGCTTTTGACTCGTTCGACGTGATCTCCTTGATTCCGGGAGAGTCGTCGTGATCCCCCAAAAATTGTGGTGTGGATCGACACCACGAGGCTCAACTCACGGAGGTTTTGAAAGAAAATTAGTTTTGAGCCCCTTAATCTCTTCTTTATCCGTGTTGGCTTCTAGGTCGTTCTACCCGATCTCCTTGATTCCGGAAGAGTCGTCGTGATCCGAGGGGCATCCCCGCACAATTGGGGTGTGGATCGACACCACGATGCTCCACACAGGCAGGTTTTTAATGAAAATTAGTTTTGCGCCCATTAATCTCCTCTTTATCCGGAATAGATTCCGAGTCGTTCTACTCGATCTCCTTAACTTTGGGAGATTCGACGTGATCTGACGGCAACCCAGTGCAATAATGGTGTTCATTTACCGCACGAACATCCATGCTTGCAGATTTTAAAGAAAATTAATTTTGGTCTCCTTAATCCAATCTCTTTTTTTTGGATTTGCCTCTGCGTCGTTCTACGCGATCTCCTAGATGCCGGGAGAGTCGTCGTGATCCGAGGGGCAACCCCACTAGAATGGTGGTGTAGATGGACACCGTGATGCTCCACGCAAGCTGGTTTTTAAAGAACATTTGTTTTGGTCCCCATAATCCCTTTTTAATCCGGATTGGCTTCTGAGTCGTTCCACGCGATTTCCTTGATTCCTGGAGAGTCATTGTGATACGAGGGGCAACGCCCCACAATCGTGGTATCCTTGGACACCACGATGCTCCATGCAAGCCGGTTTTTTAAGAAAATTAGTTTTGGGCCCCTCATTTCCCTCTTTGTCCGGACTGGATTCTGAGTCGTTCTACGTAATCTGCTTGATTCCGGGAGAGTCGTCGTGATATCCAAAATTTGTGGTGTGGATGGATACCACGATGCTCCACTCACGGAGGTTTTAAAAGAAAATTAGTTTTGGGCCCCTTAATCTCCTCTTCATCCGGATTGTTGTACCCGATCTCCTTGATTCCGGTAGAGTCGTCGTGATCCGAGCGGCAACTCCCCACAATTGTCGTGTGGTTCGACACCATGATGCTCCGCGCAAGCTGGTTTTTAAGAAAAATTATTTTTGGTCTTCTTAATCCCATCTTTTTCTGGATTGGCTTCTGAGTCGTTCGACGCGATCTCCTTGATTCCGGGTGAGTCGTCGTGATCCGAGGGGCAACTCCCCACAATTGTCGTGTGGTTCGACACCACGATGCTCCACGCAAGCTGGTTTTTAAGGAAAATTAATTTTGGTCTTCTAAATCCCATCTTTCTCTGGATTGGCTTTTGAATCGTTCGACGCGATCTCCTTGATTCCGGGAGAGTCGTCGTGATCTGAGGGGCAACCCCCAACAATTGCGTTGTGGTTCGACGCCACGATACTTCACGCAAGCCGATTTTTAAAGAACATTTGCTTTGGGCTCCGTTATCACTTATTAATCCGGATTGGCTTCTGGGTCGTTCCACGCGATCTTCTTGATTCTAGCAGAGTCATTGTGATCCGAGGGGCAACCCCAATTGTCGTATGCTTGGACACCACGATACTCGACGCAGGCCTGTTTTTAAAGTAAATTAGTTTTATGCCCATCAATCCCCTTTTTATCCGAATTGGATTTTGTGTCATCCTACGCGATCTCCTTGATTCCGGGAGAGTCGTCGAGATCACAGAAAAATTGTGGTGTGGATGGACACCACGATGCTCAACTCACGGAGGTTTTGAATGAAAATTAGTTTTGTGCCCCTTAATCTCCTCTTTCTCTGGATTGGCTTCTGGGTCGTTCTACCCGATCTCCTTGATTCCGGAAGAGTCGTCGTGATCCGAGGGGAAACATCCCCCCCCCACAATTGGGGTGTGGATCGACACCACGATGCTCCACGCAGGCAGGTTTTTAAAGAAAATTAGTTTTGCGCCCATTAATCTGCTCTTTATTCGTAATAGATTCCGAGTCGTTCTACTCGATCTCCTTAATTTTGGGAGATTCGTCGCGATCTGACGGGCAACCCCGCCCAATAATGGTGTTCATTTACCTCACGAACATCCAGGCAAGCCGATTTTAAAGAAAATTAATTTTGGTCTCCATAGTCCCATCTCTTTTTTTTGGATTTGCTTCTGAGTCGTTCTACGTGATCTCCTTGATGCCGGGAGAGTCGTCGTGATCCGAGGGGCAACACCTTAGAATGGTGGTCTAGATGGACACCACGATGCTCCACGCAAGCCGGTTTTTAAACAACATTTGTTTCGGGCCCCATAATCCCTTATTAATCCGGATTGGCTTCTGAGTCGTTCCACGCGATCTCCTTGATTCCTGGAGAGTCATTGTGATACGAGGGGCAACCCCCCACAATTGTGGCATGCTTGGACACCACGATGCTCCATGCAAGCCGGTTTTTTAAGAAAATTAGTGTTGGGCCCCTCATTTCCCTCTTTATCCGGACTGGATTCTGACTCGTTCTACGCGATCTCCTTGAATTCGGGAGAGTCGTCGTGATTCCCAAAATTTGTGGTGTGGATGGACACCACGATGCTCCACTCATGGAGGTTTTGAAAAAAAATTAGTTTTGAGCCCCTTAATCCCCACTTCATCCCGATTGTTGTTCCCGATCTCCTTGATTCTGGTAGAGTCGTCATGATCCGAGGGGGAACTCCCCGCAATTGTCGTATGTTTGGACACCACGATGCTCCACGCAAGCTGGTTTTTACGGAGAATTAATTTTGGTCTTCATAATCCATCTTTCTGTGGATTGGCTTCTGAGTCGTTCGACGCGATCTCCTTGATTCCGGGAAAGTCGTCGTGATCCGAGGGGCAACCCCCAACAATTGCGTGGTGGTTCGACACCACGATGCTCCACGCAAGCCGATTTTTAAAGAACATTTGTTTTGGGCCCCATTATCCCTCAATAATCCGGATTGGCTTCTGGGTCGTTCTACCCGATCTCCTTCATTCCAGAAGAGTCGTCGTGATCCGAGGGGCAACCCCCCCACAATTGGGGTGTGGATGGACACCACGATGCTCCACGCAGACAGGTTTTTAAAGAAAATTAGTTTTGCGCCCATTAATCTCCTCTTTATCCGGAATAGACTCCGAGTCGTTCTACTCGATCTCCTTAATTTTGGGCGATTCGTCGTGATCTGACGGGCAACCCCACGCAATAATGGTGTTCATTTACCGCACGAACATCCATCCAAGCCGATTTTAAAGAAAATTAATTTTGGTCTCCTTAATCCCATCTCTTTTTTTTTTTATTTGCTTCTGAGTCGTTCTACTCGATCTCCTTGATGCCGGGAGAGTCGTCGTCATCCGAGGGGCAACCCCCTAAAATGGTGGTGTAGATGGACACCGCGATGCTCCACGCAAGTCGGTTTTTACAAAAATTTGTGTTGGGCCCCATAATCCCTTATTAATCCGGATTGGCTTCTGAGTCATTCCACGCGATCTCCTTGATTCCTGAAGAGTCATTGTGATACGAGGGGCAACCCCGCACAATTGTGGTACGCTTGGACACCACGATGCTCCACGCAGGCCCGTTTTTAAAGTAAATTAATTTTGGTCTCCTTAATCCCATCCCTTTTTTTTTTTTGCATCTGAGTCGTTCTACTCGATCTCCTTAATTATGGGAGATTCGTCGTGATCTGACGGGCAACCCCACGCAATAATGGTGTTCATTTACCGCAAAAACATCCATGCAAGCCGATTTTAATGAAAATTAATTTTGGTCTCCTCAATCCCATCTCTTTTTTTTATTTGCTTCTGAGTCGTTCTACTCGATCTCCATGATGTCGGGAGAGTCGTCGCGATGCGAGGGGCAACCCCCTAGAATGGTGGTGTAGATGGACACCGCGAAGCTCCACGCAAGCCGGTTTTTTTAAAAAAATTTTTGGGCCCCATAATCCCTTATTAATCCGGATTGGCTTCTGAGTCGTTCCACGCGATCTCCTTGATCCCTGGAGGGTCATTGTGATACGAGGGGCAACCCCGCACAATGGTGGTACGCTTGGACACCACGATGCTCCACGCAGGCCCGTTTTTAAAGTAAATTAGTTTTTGGCCCGTCAAACCCATTTTTATCCGGATTGGATTTTCGGTCATTCTACGCGATGTCCTTGATTCCGGGAGAGTCGTCGTGATCCCCCAAAAATTGTGGTGTGGATGGACACCACGATGCTCTGCTCACGGAGGTTTTGAAAGAAAATTAGTTTTGAGCCCCTTAATGTCCTCTTTATCTGGATTGGCTTCTGGGCCGTTCTACCGGATCTCCTTGATTCCGGAAGAGTCGTCGTGATCCGAGGGGCAACCTCCCCACAATTGGGGTGTGGATCGACACCACGATGCTCCACGCAGGCAGATTTTTAAAGAAAATTAGTTTTGCGCCCATTAATCTCTAATTTATCCGGAATAGATTCCAAGTCGTTCTACTCGATCTCCTTAATTTTGAGAGATTCGTCGTGATCTGACAGGCAACCCCACGCAATAATGGTGTTCATTTACCGCACGAACATCCATGCAAGCCGATTTTAAAGAAAATTAATTTTGGTCTCCTTAATCCCATCTCTTTCTTTTTGTTTGCTTCTGAGTCGTTCTACTCGATCTCCATGATGTCGGGAGAGTCGTCGTGATGCGAGGGGCAACCCCCTAGAATGGTGGTGTAGATGGACACCGCGATGCTCCACGCAAGCCGATTTTGAAAGAACATTTGTTTTGGGCCCCATTATCCCTTATTAATCCGGATTGGCTTCTGAGTCATTCCATGCGATCTCCTAGATTCCGGCAGAGTCATTGTGATCCGAGGGGCAACCCCAAACAATTGTGGTATGCTTGGACACCACATTGCTCCAGGCAGGCCCGTTTTTAAAGTAAATTAGTTTTATATCCGGATTGGATTTTCGGTCATTCTACGCGATCTCCTTGATTCCGGGAGTGTCGTCATGATCCCCCAAAAATTGTGGTGTGGTTGGACACCACGATGCTCTGCTCACGGAGGTTTTGAAAGAAAATTAATTTTGAGCCCCTTAATCTCCTCTTTATCCGGATTGGCTTCTGGGCCGTTCTACCTGATCTCCTTGATTCCGGAAGAGTCGTCGTGATCCGAGGGGCAACCCCCCCTCAATTGGGGTGTGGATCGACACCACGATGCTCTAGGCAGGCAGGTTTTTAAAGAAAATTAGTTTTGCGCCCATTAATCTCCTCTTTATCCGGAATAGATTCCGAGTCGTTCTACTCGATCTCCTTAATTATTGGAGATTCGTCGTGATCTGACGGGCAACCGCACGCAATAATGGTGTTCAATTACCGCACGAACATCCATTCAAGCCGATTTTAAAGAAAATTAATTTTGGTCTCCTTAATCCCATCTCTTTTTTTTGTTTGCTTCTGAGTCGTTCTACTCGATCTCCATGATATCGGGAGAGTCGTCGTGATGCGAGGAGCAACCCCCTAGAATGGTGGTGTAGATGGACACCACGAAGCACCACGCAAGCCGATTTTTAAAGAAGATTTGTTTTGGGCCCCATAATCCCTTATTAATCCGGATTGGCTTGTGAGTCGTTCCACGCGATCTCCTTGATTCCGGTAGAGTCATTGTGATCTGAGGGGCAACCCCCAACAATTGTGGTATGCTTGGGCACCACGATGCTCCATGCAGGCCCGTTTTTAAAGTAAATTAGTTTTATGCCCATCAATCCCCTTTTTATCCGAATTGGATTTTGGGTCATTCTGCGCGATCTCCTTGATTCCGGGTGAGTCGTCGTGATCCCCCAAAAATTGTGGTGTGGATGGACACCACGATGCTCTACTCACGGAGGTTTTCAAAGAAAATTAGTTTTGAGCCCCTCTACTCACGGAGGTTTTGAAAGAAAATTAGTTTTGAGCCCCTTAATCTCTTCTTTATCCGGATTGGCTTCTGGGTCGTTGTACCTGATCTCCTTGATTCCAAAAGAGTCGTCGTGATCCGAGGGGCAGCCCCCCAACAATTGGGGTGTGGCTCGACTCCACGATGCTCCACGCAGACAGGTTTTTTAAAAAAATTAGTTTTGCGCCCATTAATCTCCTCTTTATCCGGAATAGATTCCGAGTCGTTCTACTCGATCTCATTAACTTTGGGAGATTCGTCGTGATTTGACGGGAAACCCGGTGCAATAATGGTGTTCGTTTACCGCACGAACATCCATGCAAGCCGATTTTGAAGAAAATTAATTTTGGTCTCCTTAATCCCTTCTCTTTTTTTTCCATATTTTTTTGGATTTGCTTCTGAGTCGTTCTACGTGATCTCCATGATTCCAAGAGTGTCGTCGTGATCCAAGGGGCAACCCCCCGAATGGTGGTGTGGATGGACACCACGATGCACCACGCAAGCCGGTATTTAAGGAAAATTAATTTTGGTCTCCATAATCCCATCTTTCTCTGGATTGGCTTCTAAGTCGTTCGACGCGATATCCTTGATTCCAGGAGAGTCGTCGTGATCCGAGGGGCAACCCCCCGAATGGTGGTGTGGACGGACACGACGATGCTTTACGTAAACCGGTTTTTAAAGAACATTTGTTTTGGGCACCATAATCCCTTATTAATCCGGATTGGCTTCTGAGTCATTCCACGCGATCTCCTTGATTCCGGGAGCCATTGTGATTCGAGGGGCAACCCCCCATAATTGTGGTATGCTTGGACAGCACCATGCTCCACGCAGGCCCGTTTTTAAAGAACATTTGGTTTGGTCCCCATAATCCCTTATTAATCCAAATTGGCCTCTGAGTCGTTCCATGCGATCTTCTTGCTTCCAGGAGAGTCATTGGGATCCGAGGGTTAACCCCCCACAATTATGGTATGCTTGGACACCACGATGCTACACGCAAGCCGGTTTTTAAAGAAAATTAGTTTTGGGTCCCTCAATCCCCTCTTTAGCGGATTGCATTCTGAGTCATTCTACGCGACGTCCTTGATTGAGAGGCAACCCCCTAGAAAGGTGGTGCGGATGGACACCACGATGCTCCACGCAAGCTGGTTTTTAAGAACATTTGTTTTGGGCCCCATAATCTCTTATTAATCCGGATTAGCTTCTGAGTCGTTCCACGTGATCTCCTTGATTCCGGGAGAGTCGTCGTGATCCGAGGGGCAACCCCCCACAATGGTGGTGTGGTTCGACACCACGATGCTCCACACAAGTTGTGTTTTAAGAAAAATTAATTTTGGTCTCCTTAAGCTTTCTTTTTTTTTAGGGATACAACACCAGACGCACACAAACACACACCACAACACACTCACACCACATGCACGCACACGCGTGTGCATCTGAACACGCTAGTAGATGAAATGGAGGATACTAGCTCCGTCCTAACGCACACGCGTGTGCGTACCCAAAGATTTTTTATTCAGCAAGGCACCCGGCCGATCCAAGGATCGAACCCGGGCGGGCAACCTGCACACCCGCAGCGCTTGCCAACCGAGCTACGGCTCGTCCTCGTCTCCTTATGCTTTCTCTCGATTTGCTTCTGAGTCATTCTACACGATCTCCTTGATTCCGACAGAGTCATCGTAATCCCCTACAATTGTGGTATGGATGGACAGCGCGATGCCCCACGCAAGCAGGTTTTGAAAGAAAATTAGTTTGATCTCCTTAATTCCATCTTTTTTCGGATTTGGTTACACGATCACCTTGATTCCGGTAGAGTCGTTGTAATCCGAGGGGCAATCCCCCACAATGGCGGTGTGATTGAACACCATGACGGACCACGCATGCCGGTTTTTAAAGAAAATTAGTTTTGAGCCACTTAATCCCCTCTTTATCCGGACTGGATTTTGAGGCGTTCTACGCGACGTACTTGATTGAGGGGCAACCCCCTAGAAAGGTGGTGTGGATGGACACCACAATGCTCCACACAAGCCGGTTTTTAAAGAACATTTGTTTTGGGCCCCATAATCCTTTATTAATCTGGATTGGTTTCCGAGTCATTCCACGCGATCTCCTTGGTTCCGAGAGTCATTGTGATCTGAGGGGCAACCCCCACAATTGTGGTATGCTTGGACACCACGATGCTCCACGCAGGCCGGTTTTTGAAGTAAATTAGTTTTGCTCCCCTCAATCCTCTCTTTATTTGGATTGGATTCTGAGTCATTCTACGCGATCTCCTTGATTCCGGTAGAGTTATCGTGATCTCCCAAAATTTGTGTTGTGGATGGACACCACAATGCTCCACTCATAGAGGTTTTGAAAGAAAATTAGTTTTCAACCCGTTAATCCCCTCTTTATCCGGATTAGCTTCTTTGTTCTTCTACCAGTCTCCTTGATTCCGGAAGAGTCGTCGTGATCCCCAAAATTTGTGGTGTGGATGGACACCACGATGCTCCACTCACGGAAGTTTTGAAAGGAAATTAGTTTTAAGCTCCTTAATCCCCTCTTTATTCGGATTGTTCTACCCGATCTCCTTGATTTCGGGAGAGTCGTCGTGATCCGAGGGGCAACCCCCCATAATTGTGGTGTGGTTCGACACCACGATTCTCCACGCAAGCTGGTTTTTAAGAGCAAGTTTAAGTAGGGTTTACCCATTAGGCAGGATTAATGTTGTTACCTAACTAATCTTAGGTTAACAAAGTTTATGACAATAAAGTCAATCATGAAAGCTAACTAGTCCAAGGATAGGCATGTATAAGTTTTACATGAATAACAACTAGACAGATAACGATGACAACATGTCGTACTACGGTTTGCATACGGAGTTATGTTTATCGAAGTTGACATTTACTTGGTGCTCCCAAATATATGATGTAACCCTAAGTTATATGTCGCATAATCATCAATTTAATATTTAAAAGAATACGTTAGACTTAGTGGCATTTTTGTAAAGTTCCATTTTTATTGTTGCATTTATCTGCCGATAATATTATCATAGTTCACAGGATCAGAATATATATTTAAAATAACTAATAACACCCTAATTCTATTTTAATTATTTTCTTATATAGGAATCCTACTCAATTAAGTAAACAGTGCCCTTATTCCATTACAGAGATTGTTTTCATATTTTTATAAAATTAGTAATGGTCTAAACTATTTATCTAACTTTTTTAGAATTTTTTAGAGCCTTTAGCTATTTTAAAAAATCTCTAACTATATTTGCATTTAACTAAATGATTAAATCGGTGGAAAATCGAATAAACCCCCCGGGCCAACACAGCCAATGAGACGGCCCAGCCACAAATGCAGCCCACAACCCACGCGCGCGCGTGTCAGCGCCGGCGGGGCGAAAATGCCGATGGCGTATTTCGCTAAGACGCTTTTGCACGAGCTTAACGTAGTGCCTACGTGATGAGGACATCACCAGCGTGGATACGATCAGTGTGACTGCTGCCCCTCCTTCCTCTCCGACCACTCCAACGACTACTGATGCCGTTCCATCTTTGCTGCCTACGATCAATGCAGCGAGATCTTCATCGCCGGGAGGCCTTAATCCTAAAGCCCAGCCTTTCAAGCGTGCGACCACTCGTTAGAAAGCTTAGGAGATAAGCTTTTCAATGAATCTAGCCCCATATCTAAATTCGTCCAGGAGCGTCGAAAAAATGCAGAACAATGTTTCGGGTCAGAAACTCAGGGTGCTGCGACACCGTATTTTTAGGCCTATGCCCCATGTATCACTAGGGTTTGGCGGTGACTGCACCCTTGGGCGCCCCACTCCCCCTGGCCGCCGCTATATATGTGACCGCCGCTGTTTTTCTACGTTTAGGTTTTGTTGTGTTTTGGTTGACCCCATGTGTGTCCCTCCTCGTGTTCGCGTGTGTCGACTAGACCACCCATGACGAGAAACAGAACCTTACCCCTGGTTTCGTGATTTATCAATTATCATCTTGTTCTTGCTTATTCTCGACTAGCAGGTTCAAGGATCGATCGTGTCTGGCACGGTTAATCACCTCGTGTGGTAACATTGCAATTGTTCGGTTGATCCCGTGGATTAGTAGCGTCATCACTACACCAAATCGACGTATTGTTCTCATCAGAAGATCGAGCCTCCCCCCTTGTCTCATCACTACGGGCGTGTCTACTTAAACTGTCCAATGGGCAACAAGGCCCACTTGGCAGTGACACCGACTTAACATCGCGCACGAAACGTTTTCCTAGCAACAGGGCCCACATGTCATCGACTCTCCATTCACAGCCTGCACGAATCTTAGCACAAAATCGATGGCTAATGGTCATCGTCTTCCTCTGGAAGAGGTGATGTGGCCGACGATGGCAACTCGTGCCGTGGTGGCGCCACAGCCCTGTAACGTTTAAGAGCATGCAAGGGCCAGCTTGTACGGCTCCTGGGGAGCAGCACGACAGCTCTTGGTCGTTGGTTCAGAGCAAAGCAGAGCAGAGCGGAAGCACGGGGCAGAGCCGAGCGGCGGTAGGGCCACAAGACAGAGAGAGAAAGAGAGGGTGAGAAAGAGAGAGAAGAGAGGGAATGGGACCCATGTGTCAGCGCAAATTCAAGCGAAATTTGAATTCAAACAAGTTTTGAATTTGACCAAAAATTGGGCTGTTACAGGTGTACACCTTTGTTTATGAAACCTAGGGATGTTGTTTCAGACTTGAGAGGAAGTCTAAACTTTTATCATCTAGTTCAGTGGCCTGTTTTTTTCGGTTTTGAAGTTTCGTTTTGATTTACCCTGGAAATATGAATAAATCAAAGCTAATAACTTTGGGTAAATAAAACGTAATTACAAGGAAAAAAGCACAAGAGTAAAAGAAAATGCACTTTCAAAAAACCGAATCAAAGTTCAACAATATAGCATTGTAACTTCGCTTACAAGGACACCATTTCCTCCACCTCTACTACCTTTAAATGAATAAGGTGCTCAAAAGAAAAATTTTCAACAGCGAAAGTCGACCAATGTTAGCAGGAAGGCTAGAAATGAATGACACATCAGAAAAATAAATCCAACTCAACATTCTACATTAAGACCACAATAGGGTACTAAGATTTTGCATCAATAATGAATGTCAAGGATATGTATTATAGGCATGATCAAGAACAAACATTCTAGCAGGGGTATATAACATAAATAATATCATAATGCAGATTACAGAAATTGGATCACAATTTGAAATACATATAGAATCGAAAGAGTTAAGAAAAAGGCACCCTTTAACATAACCTAATCCAACAGTGCATTCACAATATAATTTGGCCTCCAAGGGCTCTTCTTTCCATAGTATTAAATGACTTCGACAAACCATACACCCTTTGGATCAAAAAAATGCCGAAAGGTCAACTCCAGTTGTGTTACCTAGTTAAGCATGCTAGTAAGGTGGCGAATAGCAGAAATGCCAAAGATGAAGCAAAATTAAGTAGAATTTCATATTTCACATTTTGCATATTGATTACAATAGGTACTTGGCAAACTCAAGTGGCCAACAAAGGAACTAAAACATCACACGGACTCAAGGCTATTTAGAATGATTAGAAAAGTAACTAAATATAGATTATGCATATTTGACCAAATGTACCAACATTTCACAATAGTAATACTCAGTCGATTGTGCATAAAACCATGTGAAATGTCAAGCAAGCATATATACAACCATGCCCCCTACCACACACCAACATTAATAATCACCATGCAAAGCACAAAATATCATCAATATTTGAATATATCAAATAGTAGTTGAACCGTTCGGCTGCATACTAGGCCTTAACAAAATGGTAATGCCACCACACAAGCAGCTCATCTTGGAGCACAACAGCAATGTGGCACGCATCTCAACCCTTAAGATTCACTTCTTAAACCACGTACCTCGCAATAAGGACTCTTCACCTCGCTCAAGAAGACAGGCAATCAAGAAGGAAAATTTTGGGAGATACACAGTCATGTAGGAATATTTATGAAGGCAAGTAGTAGTTAAGTAAGAAAATCATCAAGACAAGCGGTCAAACCAATCAGCCAAGCAGCAAATTACACTAATGTTAAAAGAATAAAGCAATAATGGAATTACACATACACAACCACCAAACACCAAACACCAATTAAGCTCTCGGACGAAAACAAATATAATCAAAACAAGGCGCTCAACCAGGATTCCTCCCAGTAAACACAACAACGCCAAATTGTATTGTAATTATCGAGCTAAGTAAGTGTGCGACATCTGCAAACAAATAGAACAAAAGTACATGCCATCAATCAATTATTATAAAAAGATTCAATAAGACAACTAGTGAATCAGAGCCAAAAAGATTGCCTTCTTTGCCACAAGCAAAGCCACTTACACAAAAGAAAAAGTGTTTTAAAATTGATGCTCCATGTCATCAATCAAACCGTTCAGTCAAGCAGCCAATTGGATCAAAGTTAACAAAACAAAGCAATAACGGAATTGCACTCTTGGCCATATACACAACCACCAAACACTAATTAAGCACACAAACCAAAACAAATAAAATTAAGAGAAGGCGCTCAACTGGGATTCCTCCTAGTAAACGCAACAATGCCAAATTGTATTGTAATTATCGAGCTAAGTACTACTCAATCTCCTTAATTTTAGGAGATTCGTCGTGATCTGATGGGCAACCCCGCACAATAATGGTGTGCATTTACAGCACGAACATCCATGCATGCCGATTTTCTCCTTAATCCCATCTCTTTTTTTGTATTTGCTTCTGAGTCGTTCTACGTGATCTCCTCGATGCCGGGAGAGTTGTCGTGATCCGAGGGGCAACCCCCCAGAATGGTGGTGTAAATGGACACCACGATGCTCCACGCAAGCCGGTTTTTAAACAACATTTGTATTGGGCCCCATAATCCCCTATTAATCTGGATTGGCTTCTGAGTCATTCCATGCTACCTCCTGGATTCCAGGAGAGTCATTGTGATACGAGGGGCACAACCACACAATTGTGGTATGCTTGGAAACCACGATACTCCATGCAAGCCGGTTTTTGAAGAAAATTAGTTTGGGTCCAAAATCCAATCTTTATTCGGACTGGATTCTGAGTCGTTCTACGCGATATCCTTGATTCCGGGAGAGTCGTCGTGATCCCCAAAATTTGTGGTGTTGATGGACACCACAATGCTCCACTCACGCGATCTCCTTGATTCCGGCAGAGTCGTCGTAATCTGAGGGGCAACTCCGCACAATTGTCGTGTGGTTCGACACGATGATGCTCCACGGAAGCTGGTTTTAAAGGAAAATTAATTTTGGTCTTCTTAATCCCATCTTTCTCTGGATTGGCTTCTGAGTCGTTCGACGCGATCTCCTTGATTCCGGGAGTCTTCGTGATCCGAGGGGCAACCCCCAACAATTGGTGTTGTTTGAAACCACGATGCTCCACGCAAGCCGATTTTTAAAGAACATTTATTTTCGGCCCCATTATCCCTTATTAACCCGGATTGGCTTCTGAGTCATTCCAAGCGATCTCCTTGATTCTGGCACAGTCATTGTGATCCGAGGGCAACCCCCCACAATTGTAGTATGCTTGGACACCACGATGCTCCACGCAGGCCGGTTTTTAAAGTAAATTAGTTTTGGGCCCATCAATCCCCTTTTTATTCGGATTGGATTTTGGGTCATTCTACGCGATCTCCTTGATTCTGGGAGAGTCGTCGTGATCCCCCAAAAATTGTGGTGTGGATGGACCCCACGATGCTCCACTCACGGTGGTTTTGAAAGAAAATTAGTTTTGAGCCCCTTAATCTCCTCTTTATCCAGATTGGCTTCTGGGTCGTTCTACCCGATCTCCTTGATTCCGGAAGGGTTGTCGTGATCCGAGGGGCAACCCCCCACAATTGGGGTGTGGTTCGTCATCACGATGCTCCACACAGGCTGGTTTTTAAAGAAAATTAGTTTTCCAGCCCTTAATCTCCTCATTATCCGGAATAGATTTTGAGTCGTTCTACTCGATATCCTTAATTTTCGGAGATTCGTCGTGATCCGACGTGCAACCCCGCACAATTATGGTGTGGATTTACAGCACGAACATCCATGCAAGCCAATTTTAAAGAAAATTAATTTTGGTCTCCTTAATCCCATCTCTTTTTTCTGGACTGGGTTCTGAGCCATTCTACGCGACGTCCTTAATTCCGGGAGAGTCGTTGTGATCCGAGGGGCAATTCCCCATACTAGTGGTGTGGATGGACGCCACGATGCTCCACGCAAGCAGGCTTTGAAAGAACATTTGTTTTGGGCCGCATAATCCCTTATTAATCTGGATTGGCTTTTGAGTCGTTCCACGCGATCTCCTTGATTCCGGAAGAGTCATTGTGATATGACAATTGTGGTATGCTTGGACACCCCGATGCTCCATGGAAGCCGGTTTTTTAAGAAACCATCAATCCCATTTTTATCCGGATTGGATTTTGAGTCATTCTACGCGATCTCCTTGATTCCGGGAGAGTCGTCGTGATCCTCCAAAAATTGTGGTGTGGATGGACACCACGGTGCTCTACTCATGGAGGTTTTGAAAGAAAATAAGTTTTGAGCCCCTTAATCTCCTCTTTATGCGGATTGGCTTCTGGGTCGTTCTACCCGATCTCCTTGATTTCGGAAGAGTCATCGTGATCCGAGGGGCAACCCCCCACAATTGGGGTTTGGATCGACACCACGATGCTTCACGCAGGCAGGTTTTTAAAGAAAATCAGTTTTGCGCCCATTAATCTCCTCTTTATCCGGAATAGATTTTGAGTCGTTCTACTCGATCTCCTTAACTTTGGGAGATTCGTCGTGATCTGACGGGCAACCCCGCGCAATAATGGTGTTCATTTACCGCACGAACATCCATTTAAGCTGATTTTAAAGAAAATTAATTTTGGTCTCCTTAATCCCATCTCTTTTTTTTGGAATTGCTTCTGAGTCGTTCTACGCGATCTGCTTGATGCCGGGAGAGTCGTCGTGATCCGAGGGGCAACCCCCTAGAATGGTTGTGTAGATGGACACCGCGATGCTCCACGCAAGTCGGTTTTTAAAGAACATTTGTTTTGGGCCCCATAATCCCTTATTAATCCGGACTGGCTTCTGAGTCGTTCCACGCGATCTCCTTGATTCCTGGAGAGTCATTGTGATACGAGGGGCAACCCCCCACAATTGTGGTATGCTTGGACACCACGATGCTCCATGCAAGCCGGTGTTTTAAGAAAATTAGTTTTGGGCCCCTCAATTCCCTCTTTATCCGGACTGGATTCTGAGTCGTTCTACGCGATCTCCTTGATTCCGGGAGAGTCGTCGTGATCCCCAAAATTTGTGGTGTGGATGGACACCACGATGCTCCACTCACGGAGGTTTTGAAAGAAAATTAGTTTTGGCCCCTTAATCCCCCTCTTCATCCGAATTGTTGTACCCGATCTCCTTTATTCCGGTAGAGTCGTCGTGATCCGAGGGGCAACTGCCCACAATTGTCGTATGGTTCGACACCACGATGCTCCACGCAAGCAGGTTTTTAAGGAAAATTAATTTTGGTCTTCTTAATCCCATCTTTCTCTGTATTGGCTTCTGAGTCGTTCGACTCGATCTCCTTGATTCCGGGAGAGTCGTCGTGATCCGAGGGGCAACCCCCAACAATTGTGGTGTGGTTCGACACCACGATGCTCCACGCAAGCCGATTTTTAAAGAACATTTGTTTTGGGCCCCATTATCCTTTATTATTCCGGATTGGCCTCTGAGTCGTTCCACGCGATCTCCTTGATTAAGGCATAGTCATTGTGATCCGAGGGGCAACCCCAACAATTGTGGTATGCTTGGACACCACGATGCTCCACGCAGGCCCGTTTTTAAAGTAAATTAGTTTTATGCCCATCAATCCCCTTTTTATCCAGATTGGATTTTGGGTCATTCGACGCGATCTCCTTGATTCCAGGAGAGTCGCCGTGATCCCCCGAAAATTGAGGTGTGGATGAACACCACGATGCTCTACTCATGGAGGTTTTGAAAGAAAATTAGTTTTGAGCCCCTTAATCTCCTCTTTATCCGGATTGGCTTCTGGGTTGTTCTACCCGATCTCCTTGATTCCGGAATAGTCGTCGCGATCCGAGGAGCAACCCCCCCACAATTGGGGTGTGGATCGACACCACGATTCTCCACGCAGGCTGGTTTTTAAAGAAAATTAGTTTTGCGCCCATTAATCTCCTCTTTATCCAGAATAGATTCCGGGTCGTTCTACTCGATCTCCTTAATTTTGGGAGATTCGTCGTGATCTGACGGGCAACCCCGCGCAATAGTGGTGTTCATTTACAGCACGAACATCCATGCAAGCCGATTTTAAAGAAAATTAATTTTGGTCTCCTTAATCTCATCTCTTTTTTTTGGATTTGCTTCAGACTCGTTCTACGTGATCTCCGTGATGCCGGGAGAGTCGTCGTGATCCGAGGGGCTTAATCGTTCTACGCGATCTCCTTGATGCTGGGAGAGTCGTCGTGATCTGAGGGGCAACCCCGTAGAATGGTGGTGTAGATGGACACCGCGATGCTCCACGCAAGCCGGTTTTTAAAGAACATTTGTTTTGGGCCCCATAATCCCTTATTAATGCGGATTGGCTTCTGACTCGTTCGACGCGATCTCCTTGATTCCTGGAGAGTCATTGTGATACGAGGGGCAACCCCCCACAATTGTTGTATGCTTGGACACCACGATGCTCCATGCAAGCCGGTTTTTTAACAAAATTAGTTTTGGGCCCCTCATTTCCCTCTTTGTCCGGACTGGATTCTTAATCGTTCTACGCGATCTCCTTGATTCCGGGAGAATCGTCGTGATGCCCAAAATTTGTGGTGTGGACGGACACCACGATGCGCCACTCACGGATGTTTTGAAAGAAAATTAGTTTTGGGCCCCATAATCCCCTATTAATCCGGATTGGCTTCTGAGTCGTTCCACGCGATCTCCTTGATTCCTGGAGAGTCATTGTGATACGTGGGGCAACGCCCCACAATGGTGGTATCCTTGGACACCACGATGTTCCATGCAAGCCGGTTTTTTTAAGAAATTTAGTTTTGGGCCCCTCATTTCCCTCTTTGTCCGGACTGGATTCTGAGTCGTTCTACGCGATCTCCTTGATTCCGGGAGAGTCGTCGTGATCCCCAAAATTTCTGGTGTCGATGGACACCACGATGCTCCACTCACGGATGTTTTGAAAGAAAATTAGTTTTGAGCCCCTTAATCCCCTCTTCATCTGGATTGTTGCACCCGATCTCCTTGATTCCGGTAGAGTCGTCGTGATCCGAGGGACAACTCCCCACAATTGTCGTGTGGTTCGATACCACGATGCTCCGCGCAAGCTGGTTTTTAAGGAAATTTATTTTTGGTCTTCTTAATCCCATCTTTCTCTGGATTGGCTTCTGAGTCGTTCGACACGATCTCCTTGATTCCGGGAGAGTTGTCATGATCCGAGGGGCAACCCCCCAGAATTGGGGTGTGGATCGACACCGCGATGCTCCACGCAGGGAGATTTCTAAAGAAAATTAGTTTTGCGCCCATTAATCTCCTCTTTATTCGGAATAGATTCCGAGTCGTTCTACTCGATCTCCTTAAGTTTGGGAGATTCGTCGTGATCTGACGGTTGGCCTTGTTGCGTCGCTTCTTTGGAGAGGGCTTGAAAGGTTGGGCTTTAGGATTAAGGCCCCTTGGCGACGATGATGGAGCAGAGTCGGTCGTCGTTGGAGCCGTCGAAGAGGAAGGAGGAGCAGCGGTCACACTGATCGTATCCACGCTGGCGATGTCCTCATCACCATGGCAATGGGCCGTAATTTTATCCCCGACAAATCCCCTTTTTATCCGGATTAGATTTTGGGTAATTCTACGCGATCTCCTTGATTCCGGGAGAGTCGTCGTGATCCCCCAAAAATTTGTGGTGTGGACGGACACCATGATGCTCCACTCACGGAGGTTTTGAAATAAAATTAGTTTTGAGCCCCTTAATCTCCTCTTTATCCGGATTGGATTCTAGATCGTTCTACCTGATCTCCTTGATTCTGGAAGAGTCGTCGTGATCCGAGGGGCAACCCCCCACAATTGGGGTGTGGTTCGACACCACGATGCTCCACGCAGGCAGGTTTTTAAAGAAAATTAGTTTTGCGCCGCTTAATCTCCTCTTTATCCAAAATAGATTCTGAGTCGTTCTACTTGATCTCCTTAATTTTTGGAGATTCGTCGTGATCTCACGGGCAACCCCGCACCATAATGGTGTGCATTTACAGCACGAACATCCACGCAAGCCGATTTTAAAGAAAATTAATTTTGGTCTCCTTAATCCCATCTCTTTTTTTTGGATTTGCTTCTGAGTCATTCTACGTGATCTCCATAATGCCGGGAGAGTCATCGTGATCCGAGGGGCAAACCCCCCAGAATGGTGGTGTAGATGGACACCACGATGCTCCACGCAAGCCGGTTTTTTTAAAGAACATTTGTTTTGGGCCCCAAATCCCTTATTAATCCGGATTAGCTTCTGGGTCGTTCCAAGCTATCTTCTTGGATCCTGGAGAGTCATTGTGATACGAGGGGCAACCCCCCACAATTGTGGTATGCTTGGACAAAACGATGCTCTAAGCAAGCCGGTGTTTTAAGAAATTAGTTTTGAGTCCCACAATTCCCTCTTTATCCGGACTGCATTCTGAGTCGTTCTACGCGATCTCCTTGATTCCGGGATAGTCGTCATGATCCTTAAAATTTGTGGTGTGGATGGACACCACGATGCTCTCCTCACGGAGGTTTTGAAAGAAAATTAGTTTTGAGCCCCTTAATCTCCTCTTTATCTGGATTGGCTTCTGCGTCATTCTACCCGATCTCCTTGATTCCGGAAGAGTCGTTGTGATCCGATGGGCAACCCCCCACAATTGGGGTGTCGTTAAACCACGATGCTCCACGCAGGCAGGTTTTGATGAAAATTAGTTTTGCGCCCCTTAATCTCCTCTTTATCCGAAATAGATTCTGAGTCGTTCTACTTGATCTCCTTAATTTTGGGAGATTCATCATGATCTGACGAGCAACCCCGTACAATAATGGTGTGTATTTACAACACGAACATTCATGCAAGCCGATTTTAAAGAAAATTAATTTTGGTATCCTTAATCCCATCTCTTTTTTTTGGATTTGCTTCTGAGTCGTTCTACGCGATCTCCTTGATGCCGGGAGAGTCGTCGTGATCTGAGGGGCAGCCCCCTGGAATGGTGGTATAGATGGACACCACGATACTCCACGCAAGCCGGTTTTTAAAGAACATTTGTTTTGGGCCCCATAATCCCTTATTAATCCGGACTGGCTTCTGAGTCGTTCCACGCGATCTCCTTGATTCCTGGAGAGTCATTGTGATACGAGGGGCATCCTCCCACAATTGTGGTATGCTTGGAAACCACCATGCTCCATGCAAGCCGGTTTTTAAGAAAATTAGTTTTGGGCCCCTCAATTCCCTCTTTATCCGGATTGGCTTTGGAGTCGTTCCACGGGATCTCCTTGATTCCTGGAGAGTCATTGTGATACGAGGGGCAACCCCCCCATAATTGTGGTATGCTTGGACGTGCTGCATGCAAGCCGGTTTTTTAAGAAAATTAGATTTGGGCCCCTCATTTCCCTCTTTATCCGGATTGGATTCTGAGTCGTTCTACGCGATCTCCTTGATTCCGGGAGAGTCGTCGTGATCCCCAAAATTTGTGGTGTGGATGGACACCCCGATGCTCCACTCACGGAGATTTTGAAAGAAAATTAGTTTTGAGCTCCTTAATCCCCTCTTCAACCGGATTGTTGTACCTGATCTCCTGGATTCCGGGAGAGTCGTCGTTATCCGAGGGGCAACTGATATGTACACGCCTATGCAACGCGTGTAGCAAGTTGTGTGGCCCGATCTTCTCGTAGGATCCGCGAACTTGATAACTTGTCG
Source organism: Raddia distichophylla (assembly GCA_005191435.1). Taxonomy (NCBI): domain Eukaryota; kingdom Viridiplantae; phylum Streptophyta; class Magnoliopsida; order Poales; family Poaceae; genus Raddia; species Raddia distichophylla. The sequence continues at coordinate 743,616 of SPJY01000232.1, forward strand.
CTGCGTGACCTGGTGAAGAGACAGTGCACCACGAGGCTGTCCACGCGACGAACTACCGAGACAATCACCCTTCCACGTACAGACGAACAGCCCACGCAATCACGCCGTATAGACGTGAAGGCACAAACTGGGTGAACCGCAGTTCGGCGTTCTACAACTCCCTCAGGAATCGAAAGAACAAGTTTGCAAGCCTCTCGAGACTCACGCAGGAATAAGAATTCCAAGAGTTGGTATTTCTGAAAATTACAATCACGAGTTCCCGTTCACGCCCTCCATTACAGGGATATATAGCACTAGTGGAGTTTCTACGAGGGGCAACCCGCCACAATTGTGGTATGCTTGGACACCACGATGCTCCATGCAAGCCGGTGTTTTAAGAAAATTAGTTTTGGGCCCCTCAATTCCCTCTTTATCCGGACTGGATTCTGAGTCGTTCTACGCGATCTCCTTGATTCCGGGAGAGTCGTCGTGATCCCCACAATTTGTGGTGTGGATGGACACCACGATGCTCCACTCACGGAGGTTTTGAAAGAAAATTAGTTTTGAGCGCCTTAATCCCCTCTTCATCCGGATTGTTGTACCCGATCACCTTGATTTCGGGAGAGTCGTCGTGATCCGAGGGGCAACTCCCCACAATTGTCGTGTGGTCCGACACCACGATGCTCCACGCAAGCTGGTTTTTCAGGAAGATTAATTTTGGTCTTCTTAATCCCATCTTTCTTTGGATTGGCTTCTGAGTCGTTCGACTCGATCTCCGTGATTACGGGAGAGTCGTCGCGTTCCGAGGGGCAACCCCCAACAATTGTGGTGTGGTTCAACACCACGATGCTCCACGCAAGCCGATTTTTAAAGAATATATGTTTTGGACCCCATTGTCCCTTATTAATCTGGATTGGCTTCCGTGTCGTTCCACGCGATCTCCTTGATTCCGGCAGAGTAATTGTGATCCGTGGGGCAACACCCCACAATTGTGGTATGCGTGGACACCATGATGCTCCACGCTGGCCGGTTTTTAAGGTAAATTAGTTTTGGGCCAATCAATCCCTTTTTTATACGGATTGGATTTTGGTTCATTCTACGCGATCTCCTTGATTCCGGGAGAGTCATCGTGATCCCCCAAAAAATTTGGTGTGGATGGACACCACGATGCTTCAATCACGGAGGTTTTCAAAGAAAATTAGTTTTGAGGCCCTTAATCTACTCTTTATACGGATTGGCTTCTGTGTCGTTCTACCCGATCTCCTTGATTCCGGAAGAGTTGTCGTGATCCGAGGGCAACCCCCGACAATTGGGGTGTGGTTGGACACCACGATGCTCCACGCAGGCAGGCTTTAAAGAAAATAAGTTTTCCGCCCCTTAATCTCCTCTTTATCCGGAATAGATTCTAAGTCGTTGTACTCGATCTTGGTAATTTTGGGAGATTCGTCGTGATCTGACGGGCAACCCCGCACAATAATGGTGTGCATTTCTAGCACGAACATCTATGTAAGCTGATTTTAAAGAAAATTAATTTTGGTCTCCTTAATCCCATCACTTTTTTTTGGATTTGCTTCTAAGTCGTTCTACGCGATCTCCTTGATGCAGGAAGAGTCGTCGTGATCCGAGGAGCAACCCCCCGGAATGGTGTTGTAGATGGACACCACGATGCTCCACTCACGGAGGTTTTGAAAGAAAATTAGTTTTGAGCCCATTAGACCCCTCTTCATCAGGATTGTTGTACCCGATCTCCTTGATTCCGGGAGAGTCGTCGTGATCCGAGGGGCAACTCCCCACAATTGTCGTGTGGTCCGACACCACGATGCTCCACGCAAGCTTGTTTTTAAGGAAGATTAATTTTGGTCTTCTTAATCCCATCTTTCTCTGGATTGGCTTCTCTGTCGTTCGACTCGATCTCCTTGATTCCGGGAGAGTCGTCGTGACCCGAGGGGCAACTCCCCACAATTGTCGTGTGGTCCAACACCACGATGCTCGACGCAAGCTGGTTTTTAAGGAAGATTTATTTTGGTCTTCTTAATCCCATCTTTCTCTGGATTGGCTCCTGAGTCGTTCGACTCGATCTCCTTGATTCCGGGAGAGTTGTCGCGATCCGTGGGGGTTTCCCCAAACAAGTGTGGTGTGGTTCGACACTATGATGCTCCACGCAAGCCGATTTTTAAAGAACATTTGTTTTGGACCCCATTGTCCCTTATTAATCCGGATTGGCTTCCGAGTCGTTCCACGCGATCTCCTTGATTTCGGCAGAGTAATTGTGATCCGAGGGGCAAGCCCCCACAATTGTGGTATGCGTGGAAACCACGATGCTCCACGCAGGCCGGTTTTTCGAGTAAATTAGTATTGGGCCCATCAATCCCCTTTTTATCCGGATTCGATTTTGGGTCATTATACGCGATCTCCTTGTTTCCGGGAGAGTCGTCGTGATCCCCCAAAAATTGAGGTGTGGGTGGACACCACGATGCTCTGCTCACGGAGGTTTTGAAAGAAAATTAGTTTTGAGCCCGTTAATCTTCTCTTTATCCGGATTGGCTTCTGGGTCGTTCTGCCCGATCTCCTTGATTCCAGAAGGGTCGTCGTGATCCGAGGGGCAACCCCCCACAATTGGGGTGTGGATCGACACCACGATGCTCCACGTAGACAGGTTTTTAAAAAAAAATTAGTTTTGCGCTCATTAATCTCCTCTTTATCCGGAATAGATTCCGAGTCGTTCTACTCGATCTCCTTAATTTTGGGAGATTCGTCGTGATCTGACGGGAAACCCCGCGCAATGATGGTGTTCATTTACCGCACGAACATCCATGCAAGTTGATTTTAAAGAAAATTAATTTTGGTGTCCTTAATCCCATCTTTTTTTTTATTTGCTTCTGAGTCGTTCTACTCGATCTCCTTGATGCCGGGAGAGTCGTCGTGATCCGAGGGGCAACCCCCTAGAATTGTGGTGTAGATAGACACCGCGATGCTCCACGCAAGCCGGTTTTTAAAAAACATTTGTTTTGGGCCCCATAATCCCTTATTAATCCGGATTGGCTTCTGAGTCGTTTCACGCGACCTCCTTGATTCCTAGAGTATTATTGTGATACGAGGGGCAACCCCCCACAATTGTGGTATGCTTGGACACCACGATGCTCCATGCAAGCCGGTTTTTTAAGAAAATTAGTTTTGGGCCCCTCATTTCCCTCTTTATCCGAACTGGATTCTGAGTCGTTCTACGCGATCTCCTTGATTCCGGGAGAGCCATCGTGATCCCCAAAATTTGTGCTGTGGATGAACACCACGATGCTCCACTCACGGAGGTTTTGAAAGAAAATTAGTTTTGATACCCTTAATCCCCTCTTCATTCGGATTGTTGTACCCGATGTCCTTGATTCCGGTAGAGTCGTCGTGATCCGAGGGGTAACTCCCCACAATTGTCGTGTGGTTCGACACCGCGATGCTCCACGCAAGCTGGTTTTAAAGAAAAATTAATTTTTGTCCTCTTAATCGAATCTTTCTCTGGATTGGCTTCTGAGTCGTTCGACGCGATATCCTTGATTCCGGGAGAGTCGTCGTGATCCGAGGGGCAACCCCCAACAATTGTGGTGTGGTTCCACACGACGATGCTCCACGCCAGCCGATTTTTAACGAACATTTGTTTTGGGCCCCATTATCCCTTATTCATCCGGATTGGCTTCTGAGTCGTTCCACGCGATCTCCTTGATTCCGACAGAGTCATTGTGATCCGAGGGGCAACCCGTAACAATTGTGGTATGCTTGGACACCACGATGCTCCACGCAGGCCCGTTTTTAAAGTAAATTAGTTTTATGCCCATCAATCCCCTTTTTACCAGATCTCCTTGATTCCGGAAGAGTCGTCGTGATCCCCAAAATTTGTGGTGTGGATGGACACCGCGATGCTCCACTCACTGAGGTTTTGAAAGAAAATTAGTCGTCGTGATCCGAGGGGCAACCCCCCTCAATTGTGGTGTGGTTCGACACCACGATTCTACACGCAAGCTGGTTTTTAAGAGCAAGTTTAAGCAGGGTTTACCCATTAGGCAGGATTAAAGTTGTTTCCTAACTAATCTTAGGTTAACAAAGTTTATGACAATAAAGGCAATCATGAAAGCTAACTAGTCCAAGGATAGGCATGTATAAGTTTTACATGAATAACAACTAGACAAATAACGATGACAACATGTCGTACTACAGTTTGCATACGAAGTTATGTTTATCGAAGTTGACATTTACTAGATGCTCCCAAATATATGATGTAACCCTAAGTTATATGTCGCATTAATATATATTCTAAAGGCAGCACCTAATTTAATTAATTAAGGAATTTACTCATGATTAGTTGGTGTTCAACAATTTAATATTTAAAAGAATACGTTAGACTTAGTGGCATTTTTGTAAAGTTCCATTTTTATTGCTGCATTTATCTACCGATAATATTATCATAGTTCACAGGATCAGAATATATATTTAAAATAACTAATAACACCCTAATTCTATTTTAATTATTTTCTTATATAGGAATCCTACTCAATTAAGTAAACAGTGCCCTTATTCCATTATAGAGCCCTTATTCCATTACAGAGATTGTTTTCATATTTTTATAAAATTAGTAATGGTCTAAACTATTTATCTAACTTTTTTAGAATTTTTTAGAGCCTTTAGCTATTTTAAAAAATCTCTAACTATATTTGCATTTAACTAAATGATTAAATCGGTGGAAAATCGAATAAATCCCCCGGGCCAACACAGCCAATGAGACGGCCCAGCCACAAATGCAGCCCACAACCCACGCGCGCGCGTGTCAGCGCCGGCGGGGCGAAAATGCCGATGGCGTATTTCGCTAAGACGCTTTTGCACGAGCTTAACGTAGTGCCTACGTGATGAGGACATCACCAGCGTGGATACGATCAGTGTGACTGCTGCCCCTCCTTCCTCTCCGACCACTCCAACGACTACTGATGCCGTTCCATCTTTGCTGCCTACGATCAATGCAGCGAGATCTTCATCGCCGGGAGGCCTTAATCCTAAAGCCCAGCCTTTCAAGCGTGCGACCACTCGTTAGAAAGCTTAGGAGATAAGCTTTTCAATGAATCTAGCCCCATATCTAAATTCGTCCAGGAGCGTCGAAAAAATGCAGAACAATGTTTCGGGTCAGAAACTCAGGGTGCTGCGACACCGTATTTTTAGGCCTATGCCCCATGTATCACTAGGGTTTGGCGGTGACTGCACCCTTGGGCGCCCCACTCCCCCTGGCCGCCGCTATATATGTGACCGCCGCTGTTTTTCTACGTTTAGGTTTTGTTGTGTTTTGGTTGACCCCATGTGTGTCCCTCCTCGTGTTCGCGTGTGTCGACTAGACCACCCATGACGAGAAACAGAACCTTACCCCTGGTTTCGTGATTTATCAATTATCATCTTGTTCTTGCTTATTCTCGACTAGCAGGTTCAAGGATCGATCGTGTCTGGCACGGTTAATCACCTCGTGTGGTAACATTGCAATTGTTCGGTTGATCCCGTGGATTAGTAGCGTCATCACTACACCAAATCGACGTATTGTTCTCATCAGAAGATCGAGCCTCCCCCCTTGTCTCATCACTACGGGCGTGTCTACTTAAACTGTCCAATGGGCAACAAGGCCCACTTGGCAGTGACACCGACTTAACATCGCGCACGAAACGTTTTCCTAGCAACAGGGCCCACATGTCATCGACTCTCCATTCACAGCCTGCACGAATCTTAGCACAAAATCGATGGCTAATGGTCATCGTCTTCCTCTGGAAGAGGTGATGTGGCCGACGATGGCAACTCGTGCCGTGGTGGCGCCACAGCCCTGTAACGTTTAAGAGCATGCAAGGGCCAGCTTGTACGGCTCCTGGGGAGCAGCACGACAGCTCTTGGTCGTTGGTTCAGAGCAAAGCAGAGCAGAGCGGAAGCACGGGGCAGAGCCGAGCGGCGGTAGGGCCACAAGACAGAGAGAGAAAGAGAGGGTGAGAAAGAGAGAGAAGAGAGGGAATGGGACCCATGTGTCAGCGCAAATTCAAGCGAAATTTGAATTCAAACAAGTTTTGAATTTGACCAAAAATTGGGCTGTTACAGGTGTACACCTTTGTTTATGAAACCTAGGGATGTTGTTTCAGACTTGAGAGGAAGTCTAAACTTTTATCATCTAGTTCAGTGGCCTGTTTTTTTCGGTTTTGAAGTTTCGTTTTGATTTACCCTGGAAATATGAATAAATCAAAGCTAATAACTTTGGGTAAATAAAACGTAATTACAAGGAAAAAAGCACAAGAGTAAAAGAAAATGCACTTTCAAAAAACCGAATCAAAGTTCAACAATATAGCATTGTAACTTCGCTTACAAGGACACCATTTCCTCCACCTCTACTACCTTTAAATGAATAAGGTGCTCAAAAGAAAAATTTTCAACAGCGAAAGTCGACCAATGTTAGCAGGAAGGCTAGAAATGAATGACACATCAGAAAAATAAATCCAACTCAACATTCTACATTAAGACCACAATAGGGTACTAAGATTTTGCATCAATAATGAAT
>SPJY01000232.1:750253-789423 GCA_005191435.1 Raddia distichophylla
CGCCCGTTCTTGCTTTAGTGGCGGTGCCCTTGTCTCATTCCGGGGCTCTGTCTGGTCTGGAGCCTGCAGGGAGAAGCTGGTCAGGTTAGTACTGGACACGTGTTTGTCTGGGAGCGCCTATACAGGGGAGAAATATGCTTTAGGGAGAAAGCACTTTCCCTTTATCCCCAATATAGCATTGACTGGACTGAGCCAGCCTCACGCCACCCATTGGGGCGTCGCGTAGCGTAACAACCGTCGTCGCCGGCCAAAAGGGGCAAACGACAAACCGCGGCTGCCTACGTGCTTTTCCTAAGGCTGCGGATCCTCGGGGAGACACAGTTCCTCCCGGTCAAGGCGGGGGGAAGTGCGGTGGGACATGACAGTTGTCGCCACCTGCCCACGGACAGGCAGACTATCCGCGGGACCCTCTCCCGGGCTAAGGATAGCCCGGGAAGGTGCGTAACGCCGCTGGGGGGCGCGGTTTGACCTTGTCAAGCCCGGGGGAGACCCTGGCGAGCTAGACGCTTCCTTCAGGACGACCACGGGTGACCTTTTGGACCTTTTGTACGCGCGGTGGGCCGGTACGGAACCGGCCCATGGCCCTTCTTGGGGTGGGCCACTTATCAATCACCAACAGCCAGCCCCCGAGCCTCGAGCGGGTCGCGTGGCGAGCCGGTCTGAGGTTTAGAGAAAATTACTCCCTACACGCTGCACGGGATGGTTCGGCTAGGGTTTTCTGGAGCCGCGGGAGCTAAAGCCTGAGCATTGAATTTGATTTGACGGAAAGGTGGGGCAGTTACGCCCTGCTGGGCACGACTCCCATGATCTCCGCTTCGACCGTTGGCTTCCTTGATAAGGCAGTGTTTTTCAGGGGGAACTCTCTACTGAAGAACATCCCTTTGCCTCTGTTTTCATCTCTTCACCTCGCCCTTTGTCTTCTTACTTTCTTGCCTCCCGCAACCATGGTGTTCATCGGAGACAGCACTCTCACGAGGGAGAGGATGGCGGAGTTAGAGAGAGATGGCTTCGTGAGGCCGGGTTCCTGGAGGCTCCCTGGTGCAGACCGAGAGCCACAGCCCAAGCCCGACGAGCTGGTGTGCTTCGAGAGCTCGGCCATCTAGTTCATGACGGACTTCTTCGCTTTTACGGAGTTGCGGCCGGAGAACCTGTCCCCACAGTCCTACGTCCACTTGTCCATCTTCGCGCACCTGTGCGAGGCGCACTGCGGGTGAGGCCCACGGTAAGCCTCCTCCAGCACTACTTCGAGCTGAAGCCCGTCGGCCACCGTGTGGGCAACGGCGGGGTCTTCTACCTGAACGCGCGTCGGGGCCGGGGGAGCCAAACGTACCCGGAGTACGAGGTAAGGATGAAAGTCGATGGTTGGGCCCAGCGGTGGTTCTATCTGAACCGTGGGGGCTCTATCTTGGAGTATTCTTCGGCCGCGCCGGACACTCCGATCTTCACGCGCAGCGAGACCCTGTCGGAGGATCAAGTGACGGCATACGAGATCGAGAAGCTCGCCAAGAAGGGCTTGACGGGTTACGATGTTGTCAACAGCTTCATCCGGCACCGGATTAGCCTGCTGGGGCGCCGTGGGCGGTGCGTCAGCGAGATGGGTGGCTGGGAGGATCCGGACCAGGATTTCCATCAATGTAAACGCGTGCCGCGCTGCTATGTTCGATTTTAGGTGGCGCATGTTATGACAATTCACGACGCCCTGCAGGACTCCTGGCCGGCGACGCTGCGAGGATCACGGGCATGCTCCTGCCCATGGACAAGAATCCCCATCCCAAGAAACTCGTGAGGGACAAATTGTCCGTGGTATGCGCTCATAAGGTGTTTGATTAAATTCCTGGCTGCGCGCGCTCTTGAGCCCCTGACGGATTGTGTCGATTATTTGCAGCGGACATGGAAGGTGGTCAAGGAGGCCACGCAAGCCACGGGCCCCGCCGGGGAGCCTTTGGCTGTGCAACCATTAGCGGCGCGCTCGCCGCCAGGGAGATCGCCGGTGGCGTCCAGTCCTGTCGGTGATGTCGGGCGAGGGAAGCCCGGTGTCGGCATCGACCGTGGCAAGTGCGGTGCGGGCAGGCGCAGAGACGCATGTAAGGAAACGTATGGCTCTGGCGCTGGTAAGTTCTTTCCTTCCGACGCAGGTCAAGTGTTGGATATTCAGCGGCCCTTAAGCTCTGTTCTTTGCGCGTGCCCAGGGCGTAGCGCCTTCGAAGAAGAGGAGGACTTACCGGCCTATTCCGAGCAGCGACGATGAGGATGTTGTGCCAGCGGCGGGTCCGTTGCCGGTGGCGACGCCGCGGTGGGGGCCTTCGAAGAAGGTCCCTGCAGGCCGGAAGAAGGCAACCGTGCCCACCACGAGCTGCATCGGCGGGCTGGAGACGGATCTTATCTTGCGCCCCACACCATGGTGTACGAGGACACAGAGCTTGAATCCGCGCGTAAGTCTTCCACGCCGCTCATTATCATTCTGCTTTTGTGTCTGATTGTTATGTGTGTTTCTGATTGTAGTACGTAGTGCCGAAGTGGCAGTTGAGGTGCAGCCTCCTTCTGCTGAAGCCGTGGCGGCCGAGAGCGAATTGGTCGAGCCTGAAGGTGGGGTACCCTTGTCGCAGTGGCTGGAGGCCGCCGGGTTGATGAGGCCAACGGACACGCGGGGCAAGAGTCAGCCGATCTGCGGAGGGTCATCGGCTTGCGTACCGGTGGCGGTGCTGGACGCATCTGACGAGGTCACGAAGATGGTGAAGGTCGACGCCGGCACGGATTCCTTGTGGGTCACACCCTTGCGTGTTGAAGGGCGCACGACGCACGGGTGGTGGCCGATGGATCGCCGAGGGATTACCGATTACTTCAAGTTTCCGATCGGGAAAGCGCTCTCGGCGTCTGACCGACGAATGCTTCTAGTTAATTGGATCTGGCCAGTGTGCGTGCTCGTGCAGTCAGGTTAGTTAAGTGTTTCGATGCCCAGCGTGGCCCTGCTGGCATCTGCGGACTGGACCTCTGCTACCCCAGAATGGGTAGAGCAGCAAGACTCCGCCAGGGCGCAGGACGCAGCCAGGGGAGGCCCGACGTCCGTGAAGATCTATCCTATTCCCGGGCTGGAGGAGAAGACCGAGCTCATGGCCGTCAAGCTGAGGGTGGACGAGCTGGAAACCGCACTGGCGAGTGTCCGGGCTCAGCTTAGCGAGGCCAAACTGGCCGTGGAGCAAGCGACAGCGGCGAAGGCCTAGCTTGCGGCCAAGGTGGAGGACGCCGAGAGGCGGGAGGCCGTAGCTGGGGCGACTGCCCTGGTTTCGGCAGTAGCACCATCCGTGGCGGCGGCGTCGCATCCCGCGCCGTCGAAGCCACGCAAGCCGATTTTTAAAGAACATTTGTTTTGGGCCTCATTATCCCATATTAATCCGGATTGGCTTCTGAGTCGTTCCACGTGATCTCCATGATTCCGGCAGAGTCATTGTGATCCGAGGGGCAACCCCTCACAATTGTTGTATGCTTGGACACCACGATGCTCCACGCAGGCCGGTTTTTAAAGTAAATTAGTTTTGGTCCCATCAATCCCCTTTTTATTCGGATTGGACTTCGGGTCATTCTATGCGATCTCCTTGATTCCAGGAGAGTCATTGCGATACGAGGGGAAAAACCACACAATTGTGGTATGCTTGGACACCACGATGCTCCATGCAAGCCGGTTTTTGAAGAAAATTAGTTTGGGCCCAAAATCCTCTCTTTATCCGGACTGGATTCTGAGTCGTCGTGATCCGAGGGGCAACTCCCCATAATGGTGGTGTGGATGGACGCCACGATGCTCCACGCAAGCTAGTTTTTAAAGAACATTTGTTTTGGGCCCTATAATCCCTTATTAATCCGGATTGGCTTCTAAGTCGTTCCACGCGATTTCCTTGATTCCTGGAAAGTCATTGTGATACGAGGGGCAACCCCCCTCAATTGTGGTATGCTTGGACACCACGATGCTCCATGCAAGCCGGTTTTTTAAGAAAATTAGTTTTGGGCCCCTGAATTTCCTCTTCATTCGGACAATATTCTGAGTCGTTCTACACGATCTCCTTGATTCCGGGAGAGTCGTCGTGATCGCCAAAATTTGTTATGTGGATGGACACCACGATACTCCACTCACAGAGGTTTTGAAAGAAAATTAATTTTGAGCCCCTTAATCCCCTCTTCATCCAGATTGTTGTACCCGGTCTCCATGATTTTGGGAGTCGTCGTGATCCGAGGGGCAACTCCACACAATTGTCGTGTTGTTCGGCACCAAGATGCTCCACGCAAGCTGGTTTTTAAGGAAGATTAATTTTGGTCTTCTTAATCCCATCTTTCTCTGGATTGGCTTCTGAGTCGTTCGACGCGATCTCCTTGATTCCGGGAGTGTCGTCGTGATCCGAGGGGCAACCCCCAACAATTGTGGTGTGGTTCGACACCACGATGCTCCAAGCAAACTGATTTTTATAGAACATTTGTTTTGGACCCCATTATCCCTTATTAATCCGGATTGGCTTCTGAGTCGTTCCACACGATCTCCTTGATTCTGGCAGAGTCATTGTGATCCGAGGGGCAACCCCCACAATTGTGGTATGCTTGGACACCACAATGCTCCACACAGGCCGGTTTTTAAAGTAAATTAGTTGTGGGCCCATCAATCCCCTTTTTATCTGGATTGGATTTTAGGTCATTCTACGCGATCTCCTTGATTCCGGGAGAGTCGTCGTGATCCCCAAGAAATTGTGGTGTGGATGGACACCACGATGCTCCACTCACGGAGGTTTTGAAAAAAAAATTAGTTTTTAGCCTCTTAGTCTCCTCTTTATCCGGATTGGCTTCTATGTCATTCTACCCTATCTCCTTGATTCCGGAAGAGTCGTCGTGATCCGAGGGGCAACCCCCCACAATTGGGGTGTGGTTCGACACCACGATGCTCCACGCAGGCAGGTTTTTAAAGAAAATTAGTTTTGCGGCCCTTAATCTCCTCTTTATCCGGAATAGATTCTGAGTCATCCTCATAGGGGCTGGGGTCCCGATCTTTCGATGATAGGAGGGGATAGCTACGATCTGGTAGGAGTCGATATTGGCGGCCCGACGACAACCGTCCAGGACGTTGCGCCTTAGCGACCGGTACACCAACTCCAGATGGTTATTGATGGGGACACGGGGGAGGCCTGATCTTCTAGTGAGACTCGAAGGGGTAATTTCGATCTCGTCGGAGAGGCGACCTTGACGATCCGGCTACCAACCTCTTAAGGATGACAACCTGGCAATCGCTAAACCACCAAACCTGCTCGTTATCAACCACGCCAAGAACGCGATTGACCTGACCCCGAAGGTCGTTTCCTGCAAGCGATCGAAGAACAAGCAAGAAACAAGATAAACGCAATCTAAAATTGCAAATATGGATGAAACACTTGGATAAATTTGAGGTTCCATAACTCGACTCGGGTGGTCTAGTCGACAAACGCAAATTCGAGGGGGACACACACAGGGTCTACCAACACACAACCAAACTTAAACGTAGAAAAACGGTGGCGGCCACATATATAGCGGCGGCCAGGGGGAGTGGGGCGCCCAAGGGTGCATCCACCACCAAACCCTAGTGATACATGGTTCGCAGCACCCTGAGTTTCTGGGCCGAAACATTGTTCTGCATTTTCCCGACGCTTTTGGATGAATTTAGACATGGGGCTGGATCCATTGGAAAGCTTATCTCCTAAGCTTTCCAATGAGTGATTGCACGCCAAAATCGGAGTTCGGGAGCCCAAGTTATGCCTGTTTAAAGTTGACATGCTGCTGGATGGCCGAACCGGGCTTTTTGACGTCTTTGGCCTCCATGTGGGCCTTCCTTGTGTCGTCGAGGCCTTGCGAGTTTTGGACTTGTTGCGCCGCTTCTTCAGAGAAGGTTTGAAAGGATGGGCTTTTGGATTAAGGCCCTTCAGCGACGAAGATGGAGCAGCGTCGGTAGTCGTTGTAGCAGTTGGAGAGGAAGGAGGGGCAGCGGTCACACTGATCGTATCCATACTGGTGATGTCCTCATCATCCTTCCCTTCTTGAATTGGAGTCGTCCTCGACTCCATCTTATGCTCCTGCAAAAGGTTAGTGACAACAGGGGACAAAGAAACATGTATTTCCAATGCAATATTAGGGGAGGTCACAGTTTTATCTAATTGAACTACCTCCTTTATCTTTATTTTAGTGTTTTGTGCATCGCAAACAATCTTATCAACCTCTTGGACATGATTTTTAACTCTATAAGCATTATTCTTATTTATTTCAGCAGGAGTCATTGGTTCCAAAATCATTTTCTCACAATAATGCATAAATGAATATTGATTGGTTCTACCATTGTGAATAGCTTCCACGTCATATAACCAAGGTCTTCCTAATAAAAGTGAGCATGCTTCCATGGGTTGACATCGCAATCAACGAAATCATAATATGAACCAATAGAGAAATTCACTCTCGCAGTGTGTGTTACCTGAACCTTACCATTTTTATTGAACCATTCGAGCTTATAAGGTTGTTCAAGTGGAGTCGTGGGTAAGTCAAGCTTCTCGACCATGTTTTGACTTGCTAGATTGCTGCAATTTCCTCCATCAATGATGACTTCTACCCTTCGTTCTCGCACAACAAACCTAGTGTGGAATAGGTTGTGGCGCTGAGTTTGACTGGCGTGTTCTGGCGGTGCACTAAGTATAAGTTGGGATGAAAGACTCTAGTAGTTGTTCGTCATTGCAGCACTCAGATGCACACCATCTTGATCATTCTTGTCTACAAGGTTAGTCATAGGAATAGAAAGCAAATTCTTATCCTTACCAATTGAAGTACACTTACTATCCTTCTTCTTTGGTGATGCAGGCTTCAGTTCTTTGTTTAATGGTGTTTTCGTATTCTTGGTCGTAGAAAGATTGCAATTCTCGACAAGTACCTTTAGTTTATGTGGCATTTGTTTAATTGTGGCTTCTTGATCCCACATGAATTTTATTTCTCCAAGTGGACCTGTGATTGTTAGTAGTAGACAAGAAAATACACAAAGGGATGTGTAACCATATCTACTAAATAGGAGCTGGAATTGACAAGTCTCTCACACTCGAAGCTCTCTCCAAGATCTTACAAGTTCTTACCTTGCAGCTTGTCAAGATCAATCGATAAATGGTGGTATCCTATACTCAGAATGTGACAAAGCGATTGCAAGGTAGTTTTCCTATAGGTTAGTAGTATGTGGAGCTTGGACAGGTTCAATATGTAGCAAGAAATATGCAATATCGAAAACAGAATAGTAAAGCTGAATAAATATCCAAAGTAATTGTCACAGTTGCTGGCCTAATCTCGTCCTTAGACCTAGCTCAAGCAAGCAATACGAATAATGCAACACTTTGGATACAAAAGGATGCAAGCACTTCTGATTTCTTTCCTTCTTTCTTCCTTTTTCTTGCTTTTTTTTAATTCTTTTTTTTACCTTTGTGTGGCTTATTTTTATGCACTTGCCTTTTTTCACCTTTTCTTTAAATATCAATAGTGCCGTACATGAGAAATTACAAGATATATACACCAACACTCAAATTTCTCCTGCTGGAAAAACAGATCTACTAATACAGAAAATTCCAATGCTGTTTTCGTGTCTTTAGAGGCCTCAAACACGAAAACTCACAACAACAAAGTTGTAGATCTTCTCTTCCTGATCAATTTGTATATATGGAAGTTCTAATTTGGATAAAGGATCTAAGAGATTTTGGCCCCGCAATACAGACTGCTCAGAAAAATCCGAGACACAAACAGAAACACTTCCAACGCGATTTTGGATCTGAAGCTGGAGTTTTTAGAACTTGGTGCAATGGACAAAGTTGTAGATCTTTTTCCGGGATACAATTTAGGCTCTAAATTTGTTCAATTTCAAGTTCGGACGATGGAGATAATGATAAAATACCGAACAAGACAGATTGATATCCGATTTGGACGCAGCGACGACGTGATGGCTTTGGACTCGACGTCAAGATGCAAGACTCAAACAAGACCAAAAACTTAATCTAAACCAGCAACAAAACGATGACGATGGATACAAATTCAACAACACGAATCTGAAAATGAAATCACGAAGGGAACAAAGGGGCTTGGACGATGCACGAGATGACGAAGTCAATTTTTTTTTTTGGGGCAATTTTCTGAACTTTGGGATGAACAAGAACAGATTTAAAGCTAAGAATAGATGTTCTCACCAGGCAACCGTCGCTTTGATACCACTTGATGCGCACTAGGTCAGCCTGATCTTCTGATGAGAACGATACGTCGGTTTGGTGTACAACGAAAGGCAGTCGAGAAGAAGCATCAACAATCTATAAACACTCGGCATGAAGCATAACTCATTCAAGGTGCGGTAAAGAGCAGCAGCAACTCGACTATGAAGCAGTCGGGGGGCTACTGTGGATAACATAGACCCTGGGTACCCACACGGCGGGCATAAGAGACCACCCCACAGGGGATGGATCAAGTCGGGTGGATAAGGATGTGAACCACTCGGACTCTACAAGGCTTGCCCGGCAAGGAAAGACATAAAGATAAGAAGTGTATCCCTGACAGGGAAGATACAATTGTAATCCCGGATAGCTACATATATGGCTAGAGGATAGAGATAGAAATCCTACCTCGTAACCGACCAGGACTCTACCTTGTAACCCTGCCCCCCACTATATAAGGCGGGCAGGGAGCCCCATGGTTCGGCATGATCTTCATCATGATCCCACATGATCATCATAATCTACATCTTCATCTCCACACTCATCCATGGAGAAACATCTCCCTCCACATTGATCATCAGATCACCATTATAATCACAGAACACAGGACTAGGGTATTACCTCCACCGCGAGGGCCTGAACCTGTATAAAAAAGACCCTCATGTCTTGTGCTACCATCGAGTTTGGATCTTGTGCATCGCCCTATATGTAATCATTGCCAACGATAACCCCGGTTAGCTACCCGTCGACAACAAGGCTAGAGAGCGCAAAACAATGAGAACGCGTGTTTCGTTAACCATTAATGAAATATCAGCGTTCTCTCCCTTCTTTTATGTATTTTTCACAAATACACTGGCACACCCGCAAACGCTTTCTCCCCACGTTCCCGTTGCAGAATTTGTGTGCGTCACAACCGCCACGGGGAGAGGGAGATGGGGGAGGAGGTGACCGACGCCTCCATGTCCGAAGGGGATGGGGGAGCTGCCGCCGCCGTGTCCAGATCTAGAGGGAGGAACACCGGGCGCCATCGTACACAAGCGCCGCCACGTGCCAGTGTATGGGAGACCAGGGTCGTCGTCACCGTGTAGGGGTGAAGGACGCCACGCCGCTGAGCCGCCGTCGGTGCGAGGAAGGAGTGTCGCCGCCACCAGCTCTGCCTACCTAGATCCAGAGGGGAAGGAGTGCCGTCGCAACCAGCTCTGGAGGTGGTGAGGTCATCCGCCGTCGGCCCAAACTTGAGGCAGAGAAGGGGAAGGAGACACCGCCCACGCCGGGTCGGAGGAGTCTAGTGCCGTCAGATCTGGGGCTGTGGTGAGGAAGAACACCATTGGCAGCCGCTTCACTCCCTGGGAGAAAAGGAGGGGAGGGCACCGCTAGGGCGACCACACCGGGCCACCGCGCCAAGAGGTAGTGGAGGTGGGGGCCGCCACCGAGCCTAAGGGAGCCGCGTTGTGGCGGAGTGTAGCCGGGCCTAGGAGGAGGGGGGCGGCGCGCTGGCCACCCCTACTGATAGGGGCAGGGGTCCCGATCTTTCGATGAGAGGAGGATAACTATGATCTGGTAGGAGTCAATATTGATGGCCCGACTATAACCGTCAAAAACGTTGTGCCTTAGCGACTGGTACACCAACTCCAGATGGTTATTGACCTCGCCGGAGCGCGATCAACCTGACCACGAAGGTCCTTGATCCAACAAGCAATCGAAGAACTAGCAAGAACAAGATTAACAACTAACTCAATTGGCAAATATGAATTTATTTTAGATCTGAATGCAATATGGTGGGGTTCTGTATTGATAAAACAGGCGGTCTAATCGACACGCGCGAATACCGGTATGTAGCAAAGGCTAAAACATAACAAAACAAAACCCAAGTTACATATGAGGGGGTGGCTATTTATAAGCCATTTAGGTGCTACAGTGCTGCTACAGTACACGTGGCTAGATACATTGTATTCTTGCATTACAAGTAAAACTAGTTGGAAAGACTCTGAAGGAATTGAGAAGTGAGGCCAGATCCGAGGGAAAGTAGACTACGAGATCTTTCCAACGAATACTCGTGGACCTACAGCAACCTCCAGAATCAAAAACTACGGCCTTTTAAATTCAGCACTGTCGGTGAGGCCGAACTTGGAGTAGAATTCGAGTTGATCTCATAATTTGTTTTCCTTGCGTGTCTTCCTTTGATCGACATGACATGCAGGAGTTGTAGACATTGTGGATATGACGATACTCCTTTATTGAATTTACCATTACGTATGGGAGGCGGCCAAGGTGGCGGCCTGGCTGTTGGATGTGATGGTGCCACCATATCCAGAAGCCGAGACAGCGGCCAATTGCTACATGGCCAAGATGAAGGTTGATGAAGCCATCTTGGTGTAGTGTTGGACGTATCCTTGATGAGCATGGTCTCATCATCCTTCTTTTCTTGAACTGGAGTCGTCCTCGACTCCATCATAGTCTCTTACAAAATGTTACTGACAATAGGGAGCAAAGCAATCTGCACATCTTTTATAATCAAATTATTTGAAGAAGAATCATTAACATTCATATCCTCCCATTCTTGAAAGCTATCATATACCTTTAAAATTGAATTAGATTGACATGGCAAGGCATGATTAGTGACATTGATAACATTCATATCCTCCCTTTCTTGAAAGCTATCATATACCTTTAAAATTGGATTAGAGTGAGATGGCAAGGCATGATTATTGAAATTTTCTATTTGGCCACATGGTTGCAGCATAGTAAACGATGGATTCAAATCAGTACAAATATAAACTCGATTCACTGTGTACTTTCCTTTATCATTATTCTTGCTAATAACTTGAAAATTATTCCTTGATAACCATGGCAAATCGACATGCGTAAACATTTTCTCCTCTAAACTATTTAGATCACAAAGAACATCCAATTCTATGTAACCCAATGTAACCATCCAATTTAAAGAAGATATCAATTTAATTTCATCTTTTTCACTAGCAATGTGAATGATATATTTATTTTTAGCATAAAATTTTTGATCATTCACTAGTTGTGGCATGGATATAAGTGAAGTATTATCACACAACTCTTCTTTATCACAAGAATTAGCAAGCACATCATCTTGTAATAAAGGCATTTCAGTAACGGGTTCCACTAAAGGTCACTCTATGGTAGCATGAATAGTGGACAATCTTAGTATGTCAAAATCGTTCTCACCTTGTGTAAGGATGACACCTTTTGTATTACCTTCTAGATCCTCATCAGTTGTTGTAGGTGTACTTACCTCTTTGCTTACACATAAGAGATCATTAGTCACTTCCTTCTCTTTTCTCTCTTCATGATCATCTTCTTGATGATGCTTACTTTCCTGCATTGTGTTAGCTACAAGAAGAGGTGCAACAACGGGCGCCTCAAGTGAAGCTAAAAGATCATTCAAAGATTTGTTTGCAAGTATAGTTTGAGCTTTACTGGCACATAGCTACAAGAAAAGGTGCAACAACGGGCGCCTCAAGTGAAGCTAATATTTTATTGAAAGATTTCTTTGCAAGCATAGTTTGAGCTTTACAGGCACAGTGAAGTAATTTTGAAAGAGAGTTATATGTTCTATCAATAACAATATCCTGAATATCCTTGTTAAGCCCACAAAAGAACCTATCTTGAGTGTCCTTTTCACATTCTTCTAAACCACAACGCAATAAACAAGTTCGCAGTTCATGATAATTTTCTTTAACAGTTTTACTCCCTTGCTCTAAGCTTTGAAGTTTATTAAATAAATGCTCGGTATAATATTCAGGAACAAATTCAAATCTCAAAAGTTTTTTCATTCCATTTCAATTTATAGGTTTTCTCTCTTTTTTACAAACATGCTTCCACAAAATTAAAGCATAATTAGTAAGCGCACTAACGGCAAAAGTAATCTTTTCATGTTCAGACAAAGCATGCATTCCAAATTGTTTGTCTACCGCTATTTCCCAATCAATATATGCATCCGGATCAAAGTTTCCAGCAAATGGAGGCAATACAAATTTGATTTTACCTTGTTCATTAGTAAGAGATGAAGCGCAGGTGTTGTTGATGTCATGATTCTTTTTGGACCATTGTAAACTCGCATGGAACACACGATCCAAAGGTGTCAAGCGTTTCTTATCACATTGTGTGAAGAGACCTGTCATTGTTAGTAGCCAACAAGGATAAACACAAACATATGTAGTCCCCTATCAACTACTAGGATGTGGCTAAGCAAGTCGCTCACACTCAACTCGTTCTATCAAGTTCTTACAAATTCTTACCAGGCAGAACAGGAGGTGTCAACAACCGGCAAGATTACAACTCCCGGAGATATGATGTACTGATGGCAGCCGCTAGTACCTGGCTAGTCGTAGTTTCTGTAGTCACTCTCTTTCAACCTGTTGTATCAAACTCTTGCCAATTCTTACCAAGCTTAACAGGAGGTGACCACAACCGGCAAGGCAAGAACTCCTAAAGATATGGTGTACCAGTTTACAGGAGCTAGTATCTGATCGGTCGTAGTTTTTGTGGAGCTATAGGTGGCTTAAAAGTAGATCAAATGAAAAGCTAGAACCAAATTAGCCAAAACAAGTTGAATAATCGTTCAACGATGGTAACGTGCTGGTCCTAGGCCTAACCGTACTAGGGACGCGAGCTGGGACACAAACGTTGTCACAAGAATCCAACTAGTACACTTCAAAACAAGCTCCTTTTTTTCACTTCCTTTTCATTTAGCACGGCTCTTTTATATGCACTTGCCTTCTCTCTTTTTTTGTGCGGCTCTTTTTTTTTTGCACTTGCCTCTTTCTTTCTTTCTAACTTTTAGATGGGACAGCACAGAGCCAATCTTTTTGGCGCAATTACAGACCCCCAAGCACTCCGAATCTGAGAAATCTTTCATATCAAAGTTGTAGAGGATATTCTAATCCTTCCAAAACATCCGAAATCATGAAAATCCGCGTTCGTATGAGTGATATATGGTCAATGTACCGAACTGGACAGAGTTGGGTCCAAAATCAGATTCACGAAGATGGCAACTTTTCTCACTGATAGAAGCCGAATTTGGGAATAGGATTTTTGACAAAGGCAAAATTGGATCTGATAGGAAATTTCGTGATCTTTCCAATGAGCACAAGAACGTCCAAATCCAAGTTCAGATGTGAAAGTTATGTCTGTTTTACTAGAGGGACCACAAATTGATCGCGTAATTGAATTGGACTCGGTTTTTGGAGTTTCCTTTTTTTTTTTTTGGCTTGGCCGAGTTTGGGAAGAACAGGAGCTCGTGTACCAACCAAAGCAATCAATGGAAAGATAATTGAATAGAGCAGGAAGGTGTTGGTCACTCAAGGAAAAAAAAGATAGAAGGCCACGGTTGGTTAGATATGGAAGGGCTGGCTGACTTGGAAACTGAGAGGTGGCTATTTTTTGGAAGGGCGTGGAAGATATGGCAATTGTAGGGAGGCGATCTGTTGGCTCACGATGGACGGCGGAGACTCAGGCTTAAAAAGCTTGGTGGGAAATCCAAAAGAATAGGAAGGCCGTGAGCTGGATGAGATGATAAATCACGGCGCAACAGCAAAGAACGAACACAGGATCAAATTTGTGACTTCGACGTGATTTGAACTCGAAACTCTAAACGCAAAGACACTGAAACCCGCACACGATATGACGATGAACCGAAAACTCAACAAGCAAAGACTAAGCGGTAAAAGCAAAAGACTCGATTTGTCTTGGATCAAGGGATTTTTTTTTTGTAGCAATTTTTTGGACTGTAGGTAGAAAAATAAACTAAGAACAAGAAACTCTCACCGATCAACCAGGCGCTCTGATACCAAATGATGGGGGCAGGGGTCTCGATCTTTTGGTGTGAGGAGGATAGCTACGATCTGGTAGGAGTCGATATTGGCAGCCCGACGACAACCGTCCAGGACGTTGCGCCTTAGCGACCGGTACACCAACTCCAGATGGTTATTGACCACGTTAACGGATTAGCAAGTGTGGCTGCTTCAATGGAAGTGACATCCTTATCACAAGGTGGCTGTCTTATTGCTGTAGGTGATGTTGCCATGTTCAGCTGCAGAGGTGGTGGCCAAGGTGGAGGTCGATGGAGCCATGTAGAAGACGTAGCAACACTGGTCGTATCGATGATGAGCATGGTCTCATCAGGTTCGATCTCCGGATCGAATTCTCGAACCCCTTTACAGATGCACCCCAGCCCTTATATACTACGGCTGACGTGGGTCACAACTTGCTACACAACACACATTTAATTGTGCTACTACCATAGCCATCATTCTTCCTGCGCTAGTCCTCGCTGTCGTCACTCCTGTCCCTGCTTCTGACAACGGGATAGCTTAGATGAGAAGAAGCAGCCTGCATACCCCCAGCGCCTTTCTTGTCACCCCGTAGCTGGTACAAATGGGACGGCTGTGGTGATGAACACCGTGTAGTTGACATCATTTAGCAAGGCGGGGGCAATCATACTGTCACAGCCCCGCCCACTCTGTCCAGAGCAGTTCCGTTCCATTAAATGCTTGGATTCGGTGTATCCCAACGAAATCCTTAGTAAGGAAGTCTCCTTGCACCTTCGTCCTATGTCCCTGATAGTGGGGCCCCCACGCCCCAGCTACCCTAGCGCTCTCGCCCGAGGCCTGCTCGCAGGACTCCACACGTCCTGCGAGCCCGACGCCACGCGTCCTGGTCGCCCGGCACCTAGAGCCTGCTCGCCAGCCTGCGCGCCGGGCGCCACGTGCCTCAAGCACACTGTTTGAACTTCTTTTTGCCTGAAACCAGACTTTGATCTGTTTGGGCTCGTTATACAAGGACTTGGGCGCTGGTCCCACCTGGCAACAATGTGGGGGCACACCCCGGTGTAGAATACACTGACAGAATGAAATGTGACATTTTTGAGAATCTATCCACCACAACAAAAACACTATCCCTCCCCTTTTTCGTTCGAGGCAATTCTAGAACAAAGTCCATAGATATATATCCTCCCAAGTAACGTTAGGGACAGGAAGAGGCATGTACAAACCGTATGCACTAAGCTGAGACTAAGCTTTTTGGCAAGTGGTGCAGCGTGCAACAAAGCGTTTGATGTCTCGTCTCATCTTTGGCCAAAAGAAGTGTTTGTCCTCAGTCTTCTTGGCTCCAAAATGTCCCATCAACCCTCCACCATGGGCCTTCTGTAATAGCAAAAGACGAACAGAGCTAGCTGGAATGCACAACTTGTTAGCCCTAAACAAAAATCCATTATTGTTTACAAATTTGTTCCAGCTTCTTCCCTCTTTACAATTCAACAAAGCATCTCTAAAGTCAACATCGTGATCATGAAGCTCTTTTATTGTTTCAAGACCAAAAATAGACAATCAAGTTGAGACATCATCGCATATCGCCTAGAGAAAGCATTAGCAATCACATTATCTTTTCCCATTTTGTGTTTTATGATATATGGAAATGATTCAATGAATTCAACCCATTTTGTGTGTCTTCGGTTCAGCTTGTTTTGGCTTCTAATATGCTTAAGAGATTCATGATCAGAATGGATAACAACCTCTTTAGGCCATAAATAGTGTTGCGACATTTCCAAAGAACGAATAAGAGCATACAATTTCTTATCATAGGTGGAATAGTTAAGTACAGGTACATTAAATTTTTTGCTGAAATATGCAACGGGTTTACCTTCCTTTAACAGCACACTTCCGATGCCAATACCACTAGCATCACATTCAAGTTCAAAGGTTTTACCAAAATCAGGAAGATGCAGTGGTGGCGCACTTGTAAGCTTTTCTTTTAAGGTGTTGAAGGCACCCTCTTGCGTGCGCCCCCAATAGAACATTGCTCCCTTCTTTGTCAACTCGTTCAAAGGTGCAGCGATGGTGCTGAAATTCTTCACAAATTGGTGATAAAATCTAGCAAGTTCATGAAAGCTTCGCACTTGTGTGACCGTTTTATGAGTTGGCCAACTCTTAATAGCTTCAATCTTGGCTTGATCAACTTGAATTCCCTGGGATGTAACAGTATAGCCAAGAAAAGAGACTCGATCGGTGCACAAGGCGCACTTCTCAAGGTTACCAAATAAAAGTGCATTTCTTAAAGCATTTACAACAGCATATAGATGATCATGATGTTCAGAAAGTGACTTACTGTAAATCAAGATATCATCAAAGTATACCACCACAAATTTTCATTAATCGCATGAATGTACTATGTGCATTAGTTAAACCAAAGGGCATCACTAACCACTCATACAATCCAAATTTAGTTTTAAACGTTGTTTTCCATTCATCCCCAAGTTTCATTCTGATTTGGTGGTATCCACTTCTCAAATAAACTTTAGAGAACATAGTAGAGGCACTTAATTCATTTAGCATATCATCCAATCTAGGAATAGGGTGGCGATCTATCAGTGATATTATTGATAGCTCTCCAATCCACACACTTACGCTATGATCCATCTTTCTTAGGCACTAAAAGCACAGGAACAGCACAAGGACTAAGGCTCTCTCGTACGTACCCTTTATCAAGCAACTCTTGAACTTGGCGTTGAATCTCTTTAGTCTCCTCGGGATTGGTTCTATATGCTACCCGATTTGGCAACGAGGCTCCTGAGATCAAATCGATTTGATGCTCAATCCCTTGAATTGGTAGTAGTCCTAAGGGTACTTTAGCTAGAAATACATCTTCATAGTCCTGCAAAATGTTAGTAACAGCAGGAGGCAAAGAAGTAGGCATATCATTCAAAGCAAACAACGCTTCTTTGCAAACCAAAGCATTGCATTCAACTTTGTTTTCAATCATATCATTCAATTCAGATTTTGTGGCTAACATGACAGCACCCTTTAACTTGATTTCAGGTTTCCTAAGATTAGATTCTCTTTTTAGGTGTATCCATCTTTTTAGCATCATTCTCATTTTGCACTCTTTTCCCTTTCTCTCTTTTAGCTCTCTCAAGATCATCTTTTAGAATGGCAGCAGAAGACATTGGTTCCAACACAATTTTCTTTTCACGATACATGAGAGTGTATTGATTAGTTCTACCATGATGGGTAACATTTTTTTCATGTTGTCAAGGTCTACCTAGCAGTAAGGATCAAGCTTGCATATGTACTACATCGCAATCAGCATGGTCATGATATGAGCCGAGGGAAAAGTGAAGTCTCACCATCCTTGTTACCTTGATTTTTCCA
Source organism: Raddia distichophylla (assembly GCA_005191435.1). Classification (NCBI taxonomy): domain Eukaryota; kingdom Viridiplantae; phylum Streptophyta; class Magnoliopsida; order Poales; family Poaceae; genus Raddia; species Raddia distichophylla. Next base: position 767,661 of record SPJY01000232.1, read on the forward strand.
CTGGAATTGAACCAAGTGATGTGTATGTTGTGTTGTGGTCAAGCCTAGATTCTTGATCATCTCCATGCTAGCAAGATTGTTGCAGCTACCACCATTAATGATCACTCGAACTGAACGATCCTTGACGATGAACTCGGTTTGGAACAAGTTGTAGCGTTGGTTTTGTTCGGCAAACTCCATCTGGGCGCTAAGCACACGCTTTACAATGAGACTCATGTACTTATATGGCATTTTAGCATCCAAATGCTCCTCTTCTTACTCGCCTTCACTTTATTGACCTGCAGGGTTAGCGACAACCAAAGCACGTTCATCCTCGATGTCACTAGCAGAAGTGTACTCACCATCTTCCCTCACAATCAAAACGCGTTGACTTGGACAATCTTGCATGAAATGCCCGAATCCTGTGCATTTTGACATAGCACACGTGTTTGACCATGGAGGCAACTGAAGTAGCACTCTTGGCAGGGGCATGCATATCGCTAACTTACTTGTTTTAAGAACTCGAGTAGGAGTTCAAGAAGTGGTCGAGACAGCAGAACGTCCATGATTGGTAGATGAAGTTGTACATGAAGTAAACGGTGCTTTACAAGTAAGATGAAACAAACGAGTGATAGAGTAGTATTCTTACTCACCTGTCCTGAATCTCTCGGTTAAGCCCTCCCAAGAACTTAGCCATCAAAGCATCACCATTCTCCTCTAAATTACATCGTAGCATGCCAACTTGATATTCTTGATAATATTCTTCTACAGATTTATTGGCTTGGTTTAAACGTTGTAGTTTGTTTAGTAAATCACGAGCATAATATGAAGCGACAAATCTACTTCTCAATAGTTGTTTTAAGGCATCCCATGTTCTAGGTAGGTTGGCACGAGTCATACGAGTCTCACTCCACCAAATTGAGACAAAAACAGTAAACTCACTAGTGGCAGCCCTAACTTTTCTATTTTCAGGAAATTCATAGCATGCAAACTTTTGTTCTATCGCCAAATTCCAATCAAGATAAGCATTAGGGCTATATTTGCCATCAAACGGAGGTATTGTGAATTTAATGTTGGCCAGTGCTCATTACGTACTTCTCGATGTTCTTGCTGATTTCTAGCCATACCTTGCCGATTGTGTCGAAGTCGTTGATGGTCTCAATCATTGTTGATGTTGAAACCTTCCTCATCTTCAGTGTTAGCAACATAATCTTCTTCTTCCCGTTCCATCACATTTAACCTTGCACGCCATCTTGTTCTCGTGCATTGTTGACCATATTTCTAGCAAGTGGTGGCTGTTGTTTCTCAAGGAGGTCAACTCGATCGCGGAGGACAGCAAGATTGTTGTTGATGTCAGCCAAAGGTCTATCATGGTTTGTGACATGCCCGTTGAGCAAACAATTAAAGTGCTGTAGGAGCCGCCTTGACTTCGGTGTGAGATTTTCTTCCTGGTTTTCCTCTTCGATTTCGTCATCTACCATGGTTAGTAGTAAACAAGAAAACACACAAAGATAAGTATGTTCCTATCACTACGGCGTGGTGGATTTGGCAAGGCTCTCATGCTCACACCATCATCCCGTTCATATAAATTTTTACCAGCAAGTAGGGAGGTACAATCGCTGGGGGTTCGTGATAAACCAAGCTTGCAAGGTGGCAAAGTGATCACAAGGTCCTGCACTTTTGTGCTCAGTAGAAATGTGGAGCTCAGCAGGTTATATATAGTAGCAAATGAGAGACAATTGGTTAAATTTAGATTTGTATATAATTGAATAAGCGTTCAGAACTAGCACTTAGTCTATGTTCCTGATCAAACAAAGATAAAAACTAGGCTAAAATAAGTATGTGGAGATGAAAACAAGTACTACACACTCAACAAGTCACGGATTTGTCTCCAAATTGAATGATTCTAGAGCCTAAAAATCCTATTTAATCCCTAGAATTTTCATATATTTTTATTAACTATTTTCTTTATACTGAATTTGGTATCCTTTATTGTTTCTTTCTACGCACAGATTCCTGTTGCGATTGTTGCGAGGATTGCTGCCCAGGAGTTGCTGTAGACTCGCAAGGCTCCGAGTTCTTTGAAGGCAAGCACTAGTTTGTGTATTCTTATCCCATGTTTACAATTTCCCTTTATTTCTTTGTGTTATAACTGCTACTTGCATTCATACTAGACTAGTGCGTGTGTACCTGACCATGCTAGTCTTCTACTATCATGTTGTAGCCTTGATTGATGAACCCCTTTATCGTTCCATAGCTTATACTTTGATTAGATGTTAGCTTTGCATTGGTTATCCACTTATAAAAATGAGATGGTGGAGCCAAGGCTTTGTTGTGTTTTGGTTAAAATCTAATCAACTAAAATCAATGTGTGGTTTGTTAGAGTAGACCCGGTCGAGATGATTTCTAGGTTGTGGCTGTGGTATGGAGGTCTCCTATTCTAAGGACTCAAGCTTGTGACATGCTAGACCAAACTAAATAGTACATCCACTTGTGCCTTCGGTCCTGGCTTAGTACCCTACAAAACCTCACGACTTGTCCGGTTACGTTGCATCACTTTTCCCCTAGGGGGAGGCTTGCAATCTCCCCTGAGGGGGAGGTGTGTTCCTGAGACCGAATGGCTTAAATGGGGAACACCCCCTGGTGGTGTCCAGAAGTAGTAGGTGCCCTACCGCGGCGGAAACTGCCGGGACCGGGGAAACCAAAAGAAAGGGTAGGCGAAGTGGTGGGCGTAGTAGGCTGGAAAGGCCTTGTACCGTATCTCCTTTGGGATGAGACGGGGCTTGTGGGGAACGTGCACACACTCTGCAGAGTTAAAATTATCATGATAGACGTGTGCACAGTCATGGACGGGGCGAGAGGTTTTCACATGTAGTCCCACCATTTTCATAATTGAGCTTCACTAGTATAGGCTGGGATTGGCCTGGTGCGAGAATGCACCTTCCTTTGATGATTGTTGGTAATATATTAAGATCATGCATTCACGTAATTAAAACTTGGCAACTAAAATTTGTTCGGTAATAGGTTTTGTATAAAATAACCTTTCCTCCATCCTTTGCCTTTGCATACATTGTTAAGGATCGCTTGTTGGGTAGCCGCGTACTCATTATACCTATCGCGGATAATTTTATTATTCAGGTCGCAAGTTTGATTGGGACCAGGAGGGTTCAAACTCAGGTGTGCAGGACTAGTTGCGGGTGTCCGGGTCAATTGCTTGGATATCGTCGCTGAAGGCTGTTGCTGCTCTGATGTTCTTTTTATTCGTTCTTAATATTTGGTAATATCTGTCTTACTGTAATAGCATATGATGCTATCTTGTAATACTTCATTATTTTGGAATAACAATGGAATGCTAGTGATGATAATCATTGTCCATCATGAGGTACTAGTCTGGCCCTAGTATCAGATCATAGTATCGGATTCCCTTTGGAAACGTAGGGGATCGTGACAGGCAAGAACAAAATCCAAAGTTTGATATGGTTTTTATACTCTTTTTTCTACTTCTTTTCTAGAGAGGAGTTTGTTCATTTCACTTTCCTCTAATTTATGCACCTTTGGTTCAAATCCAAGCCACAAGGGGAACATGATTTGATACATAACATCTCTAATCTCATAAGCAAGTTCGTGAGGTTCACATGAGTTTATGATGTTTTTCTTCCCTCTACTTCACTGTTTTGGACAATAGTGACATTATCTAGTCATTCTTACTGTTTACCATCCTAAACCCACTTGCATGCCTCAAGATGATGAAGGGGAGTGTCTCCATGACCTGAGAAAAGATTAGGACCATATCCACAACTTAGCAAATCTAAGAACAGTGAGGATCAAGTCAATAAGCAATCAGGATCATTCTTTGGATAGATTGGCTTCCTTCTTACCAATCCCTTCATCTTTTGATCAATAACCCCTTTAGCAAGGCCACCCTTGCTCGGTAAGGACATATCCCTACCTATGTTTATCCTTGTAAGATCTATTCCTAGAATAATCGTGTAATTTAGAACCATGAGCGACGTATGATAGGGGAATGGGGTCCCGATCTTCTACTGAGATAGATAATCTTGGTTTAGTAAATAGTTACCTTAAAGAGGTAGCTATCAACCACACACCAAATTGGAACACAACAATCGCTAAACCACATTAACGAGTTGTTATCAACCATGCCGAACACGATCAACTAATCACGAAGATTTGTTCCTGCGTTGCAGCGAAGAATAAAGCAAGAACAATGGTAAAAACAATCTGAAATTGCACATATACTAAGCACACAAGAGTTAGGGTTTCAATCTCGATCCAGTTGGTCTAGTCAACACAAGCGAATTTGAGACTGTTTCAACATACACACGGAAAACTAGACTAAAAACCCAAGGAAGAAGAAGAGGGGTGGCGGCCATAAGTATACAACGTATTACGGCCAGAGAGGGCGTGCTAGCTAGAGTGGGGTGCACCCCTAGGCAACCCTAGACGTGACACCTGATAGATTTAGCTCGCTTGATTGTTTCATTGATTTCCGTTAACTTTAGATGATTTTTATGATGAGATGATCCTTAAGCTTTCCGTAGAGTACTCATTTTCTTCATTTGAACACCATATGTGGATTGGAGATCACAAATCGTTACCCTTGACATTCAGTTGCAACAAAAATTGAGTCTCACGCGTCGTGGTATAGGAAGTAGTTCACTCCGAGGTTGAATGTCGCCTCCTCACTGGTCATCGCGTCACCATCGCTAATATGCTTGTCGACGTGGTTGTGATGTGTAGAGGAAGTAGATGTACTTGTCGGGTTGCACTGTTTAGCGTGCCCGTGAATGGCAACGCCTCTAATGGTATCCACACATTCATGGTAGGAACGTCGTGTGCAGTGTGCTAGCACCTCACCATGGTGATAAGGTTTCTAGCAAGCAGGATAGTGCGCCGCGACTAGGGCTTGGTGAAAAGAGAGAGTCACGCCCACCGCTCTAGGCCTCCCATCATATGGACTTACTAACAGGATCTTTGCACAAGACCCATTAGGACTCCAAATTCCACGTGAATCAATATTCGCGCACAAAACCCTTTCTAATGGATCAAATTTATTAAGCATGCCCCAACCTATTAAGTGTGTCACCCGTTAGCTTAATGTGCAAGTCAGCTATGGACCCGAAAACCCTTTTCCATTCCACATATCAATAGCGGTGCCTAACAGCACATATCGAGCCTAGAATGCATAGAATGATCTCATTGACTAGACCCTGGTATACTCACTTACCGATCCTTTTGACGCATGATATTAGTCAATCTCAAGACGAGGTATGTGCCACCCTTGTAATACCTTGACCATTCACTCGTCAATGTGATATATATGTATCATGACTAACTCCTTAATCATATTAGCACGACCGTGCATTTTTCTTATCCATCCACATCGAGGGGCTCAGAGATATCTCTCCCATTACTGAGGAGAGACAAATCCAATCTTCATTGATCACATGCCTATGCCAAGTTTCATGGCATACCCACCAATTGCCTTTATAACTATCCTATTACGGTGTAGCGTTTGATAACACCAAAATATATATGACTCTATAACACCAAAATATATATGACTCTACATGATGAGGGCATCATCCACATGGATGTGACCGCCACTCCTTCCCCTACTTCCACTACGGTTATGACAAGTTGGCAACAATTCAATGCATCGTCCTCGTCTCATACGTCTACTATGATGGCTTCATCGACATGGTACAATCGACCGCCACCTTGGCCAGGTCGATTACGCAATTGGTCTCCATATATGGTGCCATCGTTTCTGTTACTTCGGCCACCACCTTGGCCACCACCCATATTTGAAGATGTCAAGAAAGGAGTATCTACACCTCATCTACTCTTTCAGGTCATAAAGGTCCACTACTAGAAAAATGATTATTGATGACATTATACATTCGTCATCATAAGTGACAAAAATGTCATCGTAGATCTTTTATGACGACCTTATGACGAAAACAAGTTTGTCATGGTATGTGCGTCACAGAAAGTTTTTTGCGACAAAATGTTAATCGGCTATCCTCTGAGGGGTAGACTACGAAAGAGAATAGATTAGAATAAATAATGACAGAGATAGGCAGAAGTACAAGAAAAGAAGAAAGAATGATGGTACCTCAATCTCTTCAACGTCGATGTGCATTGGTGCTCCTCCAGATGGCGTCGGCGAGGGGATGATCTCTCTCTGTGGAAGCAACCGAACTGATGGGGCCGCCAATTGAGACTGGCCGGCTAAACGAGCCGATACCCTCCGAGGGGAAGCAGTGGCGACCGAATATGATCGTTTCCCAACTGCTCTCCTCACTATTAGCTTCTGCCGAGAAGAAGGAGGGACATCTACGACTGCAGAAGCCATCGGCATTGTGGCCACAGGAGGGTTCTTCATGAGGACTTTTACAAGGGGGGCATGCTTGTTGAAGTTAACCCCTTGATTGGTCGGCAAGGCATACTCCGTGAAAGGAGCATTTACCTCGGCTAAGGGAGAAGCCGATTCGATTAGCTGCATGAAAATCGCAGATATATAGTGTCAATAATAGATCAAATCAGAGTAAAGACGAAAGCGGGAAATTTGTAAGACGTACCTCTTCTGGAGATGCCTCGTGTGTGGACGAGAAGCAGCTGGTAAAGATGAAGGCTTGGCTCCAGAACAAGTGCCGCTGCCAGAGACCCCACCACTCCTTGAAGGAGGCCGATACGGCCGAACATAGCACGATGCGCTCCGGAAACGGCTCTTGAGGAAGCAGAGAAGGAAGCTGGAGGAGTCTGTGGACCTCTATTGAGCTTGACAGAGTATCCCTCACTTGGATCAACTCAGACAACCGGAGGCGAGGCTCCACTTGACCAAAACCAAATTGTCTTGCGCCCACCGCAGGATGATAGAACTCAAAGGAAGGCTTGGTCGATCGTTCTGCTTTGTTGAAGCCGATTAGCAGAATTCCCGGCTTGATGGCTGCCAGAAAAATGGATCGGCTTCCCTGATCTTATTCTAACCCGCTGAGCCTGAATTGGCTTAGGTTCCTGAAGGCATCGGCCAGCTCATGTTGGTAGCATTTGAAATCAGGAATGGGGAAGTAGAAAGTCTTGAACCATTTGGTCATCCCATCGGCCAATAGCCTAATTCCTTCATACTGCAGCAAGGCCTCGTCGATTAAGGTGCATCGGCGAATTGGGGAGTTTCGTCTTCTTTGAAGGAAGATGAGGGAAAGTCTTGAGAAGTCAGAGCCGGGCAGTTTTGGATGGTTTGGTTGAACGTCAGCTAAGCCAGGCTTGTAAAAACCATCAGGGACCCCCTACATTCCCGACCCTGCTGTCCTGTGTGGTCAGGGCAATTACCACCTTGTGCATCATCCCAAACAGAGCACCAAGCAGGTATTTCCCAAGAGAAAGCTTATGACCTTCTGCTAGGCTTCTGGCTAAAGGGTACATGGTATTGGTTGGCCCTAAGCTCGCTCCACAGAATACAAAGTGCTCTAACCACATGGTCAGGAAAGCGCCGTGCTCAAAGTCAGAAGGCTTGGGGTTGGGGGTCGATTTCTGGAACTCCTTAATAAACTGGGTCCAGCCGCCAGATCCTTTCCCGACTAAGTTCTTCGGCGGTTTTGGGAAGTGAAAGGCCGATTCTTGGTTAGAAACTATATCCAAACCAGTGATCAAGGTAACATCCAGAAGGTTTGGTCCCATCGGCCCTGTTTGGAAAAGGAAGGCGTTCAGGGCATCTGACCAGAAGTAACAGGCCGATCCTAATAGATTCTCATCCTTGGGGGGATCGGCCAGGAAAAGACGAAGAGCATCAGCTATGTCTAGATCTTCCCATGTGCTATGGAAGGTTGATTCCATCCTAATGTACTGTTGACACCAAAAATTGCATGAGATCCAGGTGACGTGGCTGCATCGGCTGAAAGGGAAACGGCTGATGATCTGATCGGCTATTGGAAGGCAAATGTATCTGTAAGTATCTGGAGAAAGAGATATCGTCATCGGATCATCGGCTGATGAACGGCGTGTATGATCGGATAATGGATAAGACCGTAATGTGCAAAGAGCCGATGGCGGGTGAGGAGTGATCGGCAAAGAAGGTTCAGAAGGTAATCGGCTAAGGTGGAGGCAATGTTCGTAAAGGAAACAACCTGTGTGGAAGAGCTTGAACCGGGCAAGATAGTCCGGGTCGTAATCTACTTCCTAGTTCGAGTTAGTTAGGGAATCTTATCTCTTTAGGAAAGTCTTGGGTCTTCGGACTATAAATATGTACCTAGTGTTAACGTGTAAATCATCAATCTACGATCAACAATAACTCTCGACGCATCGCCACCCCGTTTTAGGGTTTCTCAAGTAAGTGTCATGTTGCTCTGATGTTAAGTTTTTATCATTAGGGCTAGATGGAGCTTGCTCATGGCAGTTCGTGCTTGAATCATGGCTTTTAATCACGAGCTGTTGGTTATCGGTACGTTTAGGATGAATTCATCGTTGCAGCACATGATTTCGGCGGATTGCTTAGTGTGTATTCTTCAATGTTATCGCCGACCAGATCTTGCTTTACGTAACAACGATGCATCACATCGTAAACGTGCAGTGCAAGGGAGACGGTTGTTTGTGTTAATCTAGTAGATTAAAACGATCTTTCGTTTAACTAGATCTCTGAGAAAGCTTGATGATTTGGCCTTACGCTCAAGGTGGGATATGTTCCGGTCGTTTTCTAGACGATTTGGCCTAGCCATGGAGTAGGATGTTTCCGGTTACCTTGCTTTCGATGGACTCTAGTTAATAGATTGATCGGTTTGATTTAAGGTGTTAATAGATCAGCTATCTTCGCTTGCACAACCGATTCACGTCGGCTTATGTTTGTTCCCCTTTAGATCGAACCAGCTGATCCTTGATCGGCAAAACCTAGTGTCGTAATGGTTTGGCCCTGCGTCTAAGAGTAGAACTTTCCGGCTGTCTCGCGAATGGTTTGACCCTGAAGTGGATGAGTGGATCCATCGATTCATGTAAAAGGATGTTCTGATCGTTCTCTAAACAGTTTGGCTTTACCCTCAGGCACAGGATGTTTCCGGTTGTTATGCGCTAAAAAGGTCCGATAGGAAGAGAAACTACGTAGATTGAAGTGGTAGGATTTTATCCGGAGAATGGTCTGATAGGATCACGATCCGCTTGATACAGTGCATCTCGGCTCCCTTTATAGCCGATGAGCGCTAATCGACAATTAGAGTCGATCGACTCGCAGACCAGTCGATCGGCTAGTGCCCTCGTTTTCTGGTGCGATTCGCCATACGCAAGTCAACCCCTTCCTGGCTGGTGGTACAAGCCAGGTGGCACGCCCACGCATCATCATCAACTCACCGTCATGTACAGCGTGACCGAACCTGCTTCTCAGGAGCAAGCAAATCTCCCAGGCCGGCAGTTGGCGTCGCAGGTCTGCATCAGCCAGATTTCCGCATCAACACATTTTCTGGCACGCTCGGTGGGACACAATCGTCCGATTAGAAGTCAGAGGATATGACTGGAGACGGCAACGATGAAGCCCCGCCTCTGGTAACCGTGGATGACCTCAATCTAGAACAGAAGCGTCTCATTGAGGAAAAGATGGCAGCCTTTCGGGATCAGTTCCTTGGCGCTTATTCGAAGACCCGACACGGCAAAGTCATATTGAGGGACGCGTTTCCAGAGCCGTCAATCGTTGGTATGGACATGTCCAAGCCATCGGAAGAAAGAGATAGAACGCTACTAGCTGCAATTAACGAGATGGTGGGACAGGCAGTAATTCGCCAATCGACAGCAAACATCAATTCACAAAAGGAACTCATAGCCAATGTGGTGAAAGGAGTACTGGAAGGAAAGCCGATACGCGATGGCCCTCAACTGATCGTACATCCAGACGGAACTGTCTTCAGGGTAGAAGATCCTGGTACATCGGCTCCTAAAGCATCGGCTCCCAAGGTAACATACAGGCTGAGACCGGACGACCCCAACGCTCCCCCGAAAGAAGACGTCATCTACGATCGGATTCCAAAAAAAACGCCGGCGCCTGAAGGGCATCATTAGGTGGCTCACTTCGAGTATCCGGAGTCAGCGCGACCAGCGAGCAACGAGCAAGAAGAATGGCGCCGCACATATGGAAATCGGCCGACCAGTGCGCCGGTTCGATCTTCAGGAGGAGAACCCGATCGCGATGACGCCTATCTGGCCAATCGGGTCGCCAACATGCTCAAGGATCGGTTCGGGTTAGTCCCGAGGGAAAGACTAATCAGCTACCATAAGCCTTACCCAGAACACTTCGACTTGGTGTCGTATCCACCCAAATATCGGGTCCCTGATTTTTCCAAGTTTTCTGGACAAGACAACACATCGACAATTGAGCACGTCGGTCGATACTTGGCTCAATGTGGAGAAGCCGCGGTGTCCGATGCATTGAGAGTACGTTTTTTCCCATTGTCGCTATCAGGGCCCGCGTTCAGCTGGTTTTCGTCTCTGCCCATCGATTCTATTCAGTCGTGGTCCGACTTGGAAGGACGTTTCCATAAATATTTCTTTGTCGGCACGCACGAGATGAGGTTATCGGACCTAACCGCCGTCCGTCAGAAATCTGACGAGTCAGTCCCTGAGTACATTCAATGTTTCAGGGAGGTTAGAAACCGATGTTATGGCTTGCAGCTATCGGACGCACAGATGGTCGATCTAGCTTTCTAGGGCCTTCTTCCTCCCATCAAGGAAAGATTCGCTATGCAAGATTTCGGGAGCCTCGGCGAGCTATTGTATAAGGTATCGGCCCATGAGAGTCGATTCCAAGAACGGAGGCAAGAACAACTTAGAAAAAAGGTTGCGTACGTCGACTACGAGTCCAATGAAGAAGAGCCTCAAGCCGATATCTCCATCGCCGAATGGGCGAGAAACAAGAAGACCATCGAGTGCCCTTGGGTGAAGACATCCGACAAAGCTGAAAGGTACAATTTCGATATTAGTAAGGCCGATAAAATATATTTGATCTACTGTTGCGAGAGAACAAATCCAACTATCGGCTAATCATAAAATGCCTACGGTGGAAGAAATCAAGAACAAGAAGTACTGCAAATGGCACGATTCCATGACTCACCATACGAACAATCGCAAAGTCCTCAGGCAACAGATCCAATCGGCCATAGAACACGGCGGCATTGTGTTTGAAAGGAAGCCAGCCATGAAGGTCGATCAGCACCCGTTCCCCGTCAACATGGTGGGAGTCGACGCGAGAGATAAGGGGAAGGGCCCCATAGAAGAACAAGATGAGTCAGGAACATTCACGCCTAATCGAGCGCGCATCGGACGACATGTCAATCCGAGGCGACGAGTTGCTTGGGGAGGATTCGGGAGAGGAACCGGACAGACCGGGAAGTTTCAAGTCACATCCGAGCAACTGATCCGAAAATATATCCAGACCCGGGAAGAACAGAACGAGGCATCTCAACGCCATTGGACGCCAGACGATCGAAAGGTCAGGGAACATTGGAGATGTCCTTTCTTCTGATGTTGCTGGGACGAAGGAATGAGCCGGTTGCCGACGATTGATGACTGCCCCGAGTGCAATCGGCAACCACAAGAGAGCTTCAAGAGGCGTAGGACGTCGGCATTCGATAGGTTGCAAGAAGCCGACGGAATAGAGTCGGCTCGGGAGGACCAGAGCAAAGAACGCAAGGTGAGGGCACAGATGCCCCGATGGTGCCTGGACGGTCTAAACAAGGCTTAGAAAAGGAGGGTCCAAAGGCTCCGATCCCGGGAACAGGTCGAGCAGCGAATAATCGGGAAGAGAAAGCCCAATGATCGAGGGAACATTAGAAGAGAGTGGCGCCCCAAGACCAGAGTCGATGATAGTCCATCGGCTGACATCAATATGGTATTCGTATTACCTCACGAGTATCGATTGGTGCCTCGCTACGACGACGAAGTACCAGTTGCTCACTTGGATCTAGGCCCCCAGCTGATCATCTTCGAGAAACCTAAAGAGAAGAAGCATCGGCACCTGAGACCTCTATATATATTGGTCAACAGGAGGCCGATGGGCAAGATGTTGGTCGATGGTGGCGTGGCTGTCAACCTGATGCCGTACTCAATATGCCGAAAGCTTGGAAAATCGACCGAAGACTTGATTAAGACCAACATGGCCCTCAATGATTTCAACGGGAATCCGTCAGAGGCAAAGGGGGTTCTCAACATCGAATTGACCGTCGGTCAAAAGACATTACCTACCACGTTCTTCGTGGTTGACGGCCGAGGATCATACAGCCTGCTACTCGGACGAGATTGGATCCATGCAAACTGTTGCGTCCCATCTACAATGCATCAATGTCTGATCCAATGGAACGGTGACGAAATCGAGCTGATCAAGGCAGATGATACACCCAGCGTGGCTACAGCCGATGCCGAGACCTGGGACATCGAGGGGATGGAATGCTTATCGGGGCGCATCTTTGACGACTGTAAATTCCTTGATGTATCAAAAAACGAGTTTTAGCCAATATGCCCAATCAGCTCGAGTTGTTAAACCCTGTATGTAGTGCGGCATGTATAGAAGATGATGATGGTAAGTTGGGGCAAGGTTTCATGTCGGCTGACGAATTAGAAGAAATTGATATCGGACCCGGCGATAAGCATAGGCCAACATATATTAGTAAAAAGATAGATCCTGAAGTAAGAGTCGAATTGATTTCTTTGCTACGAGAATTTTCTAACTGCTTTGCTTGGGAATATTATGAGATGCCAGGATTGGATAAGTCCCTTGTCGAGCATCAGCTACCTATAAAGAAGTGGTATCGGCCGATCAAACAGAATCCACGCCGATTTGACCCCAAGATTCATGATGATATTAAAGCCGAAATCCAAAGGTTGTACGACGCAAAGTTCATTCGTCCGTGCCGACTTCTTAAATATGATGAAGCTCAAGTGCTGGACACTAATTGATAGTAAAGTTTGTAATGTTATTGCAGCACGCTTTCCTGAATCAAACTCTAGATTTCAATTACAACTAGATAATTAATTCTTGTGTGGTTCTATTTCTAAATGCATAACAGATTCAACTTTATCTAATGAAAACAGCTTCGCAATGGTGAATGCAAGAAAGCTGCAAGCTTTGCTCCAATTCTTACTGCTAAAAGTCTGAAGATATTATATTTTTATTTAAATTCCTTGTGCAGATAGGGGCCGCGTTGGAGAAGACTGTTGACCAAGACTTGTCTCGATTATATCCAGAAGATGGCAGTTAATTTCAAACACCTAATTGCCGGGCCCGTCTCCCAATCGCATCTGGCCTCCTGAACGCACCCCAACCGAACCAATCTATACCTCACAGGAGGATCCCGTCATCGACTCATCACCGTCCGCCTTCTTCGTCCCCCTCGCGTGCAGCCCCTCCTTCCCGTGCAAATGGGGATGCCAGCCACGCTCTCCTCCCCTGCTGGTCCTTCCTCCCCTGTCTATCACGCCGTGGTCGTGCTCCTCGTCTTCTACATCGCGGTCGAGATCCAGGGCACACGTCCGTCTACCGCGACCGTGACTCCCTTCTGATGGCAAGTAACTCACGCACTGTATTGAAATGAACAATGGTGGATACATATATAGGCACGGCAACACCGAGACCTCTCATCTGACTTATAGAAGTAGAATCAAAAGAGACTTGAGGTGTGCCGGACATTAAAAGCCAAAACTGAAGTACTAACACCCCCCCGCAGTCTATACGGCGGCTGGACGAACGTGTAGACTGGAACGAAACTAGTCAAAGATGGAAGACGACAGCCCCTTGGTGAAGATGTCGGCGTACTGAGAAGACGTTGGCACATGTAGAATGCGGACATTGCCAAGCGCTACCTGATCACGGACGAAGTGTAGGTCAATCTCAACGTGTTTGGTACGTTGATGCTGGACCGGATTGGTAGACAGGTAAACGGCGCTGACGTTGTCACAATACACCACTGTGGCACTCGGGGGAGGAGAGTGCAGTTCCTGTAGGAGCTGATGTAGCCAACAAGTCTCGGCGACAGCATTAGCAACGGCACGATATTCAGCCTCGGCACTGGATCGAGAAACTGTGTTTTGTCGCTTGGATGACCAAGACACAAGATTCTCTCCCAAGAAGACAGCATACCCGGAGGTGGACTTCCGAGTGTCAGGACATCCAGCCCAATCGGCATCGTAATAAGCCACGAGATGTGAGGAAGTGGACCGTTGAACTATAAATAAAACTCGGAGGGGAAGCAGCGGGGCTCTAGGGAAAAAGGCAAGGAAGAAAACCGGCGACGGTCTGCGCCGAGGCGGGGGGAGGAAAGGCCGCTGCTGACGCTCCGAACGAAGAGACCATGCCGGGCGCCTTGGGCGTCGACGGAACCGCCGAGGAGAAAATGGTGCCTCTGCCGTAGACCAGGGGCTGGCGCCGTCAACAGAAACGACGAGTCACCGCTCTGGAGATGGGGAACACTGCGAGGACACCGTGTCACCGCGAGTGCTGCCGTGGCCGTGGGAGTCCGACGCCGTTCGCCGCACCAGATCTGGAGCACGGCCGGGCCGGGGCGACGGAGAGGACAGAGGCAACGGAGTGGCATGGGGCCGACCCGCTCGACGGTGTGCCAAAGAAGAGGAGAGGGGCGCGAACGGATCTGGAGGCAACGGGGGCGCCGGCGATGGCGGTGAGGGAAAAGGCAGAGAAGGCACCGACCTGACACTTGAGGAAGGAGGATGCTCCGGCGGCTGCGGTAGAGCGTGATGGCAAGTAACTCACGCACTATATTGAAATGAACAATGGTGGATACATATATAGGCACGGCAACACCGAGACCTCTCATCTGACTTATAGAAGTAGAATCAGAAGAGACTTGAGGTGTGTCGGACATTAAAAGCCAAAGCTGAAGTACTAACACCCCCCGCAGTCTATACGGCGGCTGGACGAACGTGTAGACTGGAACGAAAGCCCTTTGGTGAAGATGTCGGCGTACTGAGAAGACGTTGGCACATGTAGAATGCGGACATTGCCAAGCGCTACCTGATCACAGATGAAGTGTAGGTCAATCTCAATGTGTTTGGTACGTTGATGCTGGACCGGATTGGTAGACAGGTAAACGGCGCTGACGTTGTCACAATACACCACTGTGGCACTCGGGGGAGGAGAGTGCAGTTCCTGTAGGAGCTGATGTAGCCAACAAGTCTCGGCGACAGCATTAGCAACGGCACGATATTCAGCCTCGGCACTGGATCGAGAAACTGTGTTTTGTCGCTTGGATGACCAAGACACAAGATTCTCTCCCAAGAAGACAGCATACCCGGAGGTGGACTTCCGAGTGTCAGGACATCCAGCCCAATCGGCATCGTAATAAGCCACGAGATGTGAGGAAGTGGACCGTTGAATATGCAAACCGTATTGGAGTGTGCCACGAACATAGCGAAGAATCCGTTTGATGGCAGCAAGATGAGGTTCCCGAGGATCATGCATGTGAAGACATACTTGTTGTACAGCATAAGCTATATCCGGCCTGGTGAAAGTCAAATACTGCAGAGCACCAGCGAGACTGCGATAATCAGTAGGGTCAGATACAGGAGGACCCGCTACTGAGGAGAGCTTTGCATGAGTGTCCACCGGAGTAGTGCACGGCTTGCAATCCACCATGCCAGCTCGCTCGAGAATCTCGAGATTGTACTGACGTTGAGAAAGAAAAAGGCCGGAAGAGCCACGAGTGACACTGACACCAAGGAAGTGGTGAAGATCACCCAAGTCCGTCATAGAAAATTCTGATTACAATGCTGAAATAGCCCAGGCAAGCAACACTCCCGATGATGCGGTCAGAACAATATCATCAACATAAAGAAGAAGATAGACAGTATCATTGCCGCGGCGATAGATGAAAAGTGATGTGTCGGACTTTGCTTCAGTGAACCCGATAGAGAGTAAGAATGTAGCAAAGCGACTGTACCATGCACGCGGTGCCTGTTTGAGTCCATATAAAGATTTGTTGAGCCGACAGACCATGTCAGGATGAAGCGGGTCAACAAATCCAGAAGGTTGACTGCAATATACTGTCTCCTGGAGAGTGCCATGTAAGAAGGCATTTTTGACATCAAGTTGATGAATCGGCCAGTCACGAGACACTGCGAGACTAAGGACAGTGCGCACAGTGGCCGGTTTCACAACCGGACTGAAGGTCTCAGCAAAATCAACTCCAGGACGCTGTGTAAAGCCAAGGAGGACCCAACGAGCCTTGTACCTGTCAAGAGATCCATCCGACTTGAACTTGTGTCGAAAGATCCATTTTCCACTGACAATATTGGCCGCGGATGGACGCGGAACAAGATCCCATGTGTGGTTTGCTTGTAATGCTGAAAATTCCTCCTCCATGGCAGCACGCCAGAGAGGATCAGCAAGAGCAGCCCGATAAGTCCGAGGAATAGGAGATAATGTAGTGGTCTGAAAATTCATCCGGACGACTGGCCTTTGAATCCCATCTTTTCCTCGGGTGACCATGGGGTGATCGTTTGTCACAGGGGACATTCCCAATTGCGACGGAGGCGGGAGCACACCGGGAACGCGCGCACTGCGAGCGCGCGTAGGGACGTGTAGTGGCGGCAGAGCCGCGGGCAGCCCACCCGGCAAACTAGGCGAGGCCACCTGTGGGCGAGAGGATGGCCCAGCCATGGATGGCCTATCCGAGGAGGGCCCACTCGGGGACGAAAACGGCCCAGGGGTAGCTGCATCAGCTGGAGTGCCGGCTGGTCCAATTGTGGCCACAGGAGATTGAGCACCGGTGGGCCCAAGTTGGGACACGACCGGCCCAACGTCGGCAGAGGATGGGGTGCCGGCGGGCCCAGGAGCACGCCTGATGGACGGGCCAGAGCCAATCGGTGCCTGTAAGTCTGCTGTGAAATCATCCAAAAAATCAAAGTCAGTAGCACTTGCTTTTGTGGATGATATGTCAGCAAAAGGAAAGGAGGTCTCATCAAAAACAACATGACGAGATATGATGACCCTGTTGGAGACGGGATCAAAGCACCGATAACCTTTATGCTCGGATGGGTAGCCAAGAAAAATGCACATGGTGGATCATGGGGAAAGCTTATGAGTGGCAGTAGCAGATAGGTTAGGATAGCATTTACACCCAAAAACCCGAAGATGTGCATATGAGGGATGGCGACCGTAGAGAGCAAAAAAGGGTGTATGGAATTGGAGTGTTTTGGTGGGGTGGAGGTTGAGGAGATATGTAGCGGAGTGAAGAGCCTCAACCCAAAAAGAGGCGGGAAGACTTGCTTGAAAGAGGAGAGAGCGCATCACGTTATTCACGGAGCGTAACATGCGTTCAGCTTTGCCATTTAGTGGAGAGCTGTAGGGACAAGACATGCGCATAGTGACACCATTAGTAAGAAAAAAGGTGCGAGCGGCGGAGTTATCGAACTCACGACCGTTATCGCACTGTATAGAATGAATGGTGGCGGAGAATTGGGTTCTCACATAGGCAAAAAAATTTGACAAGGTGGGAAAAGTATCAGATTTATGTCGGAGAGGAAAAGTCCAGACAAAATGAGAACAGTCATCAAGAATGACTAAGTAGTATTTATAACCAGATACACTGACCACTGGAGATGTCCACAGATCACAATGAAGTAGATCAAAATTATTTGTAGCTCTAGTGAAGGAACCAATAAAAGGGAGACGGCTGTGGCGGCCAAGTTGGCAAGCATGGCACACAGAAACGTCTTTACAAGGAGGAATGGCAGTAGCACGGGCGAGTCGAGTGAGAGCGTCTTGTCCAAGATGACCAAGCCGGCGATGCCAAAGGGTGGAGGAAGCACGAGCGGCAAGGGCGTATTGGACATCAGACAGCTTGAAGGAGTAGAGATCGCCAGAGCTATTGCACCTGACGATCACGTTCTTTGTGAGAAGATCCTTCACAGAAAGACCAAAAGGATCAAATTCAACAGAACACCAATTGTCAGTGGCAAACCGTCGAACGGAAATAAGATTTTTAATGATCTGTGGAGAGACTAGAACATTGTTCAAAAAGAAGGAATATTGAGGACAATGTAAAGTAGTAGCGCCAACAGAAGAAATAGGAAGTAGAGAACCATCACCAACGACAATGTGAGACGGGGTGGTGTCGTTGGGAGGATGAGTGGAAGAAAGAATACCAGCATCAGACGTCATGTGGGATGTGGCGCCGGTATCCATATACCATTCCTAGGAAGATGGTGGAGACAACGTGGCATTATTGAGGGCACTAATGAGCGCCTGTTGATCCCAATGTGGTATGGAAGTAGAGTTGCCAGCCCAGGACGGTGTAGAGGGCATGGAAGTAGCAGCTTGAAAGTGGGCCGGTGGCGGCTGATATTGCGCCGGCGGGTGATACTGTGCCGGTGGTTGCTGGTAGGAGGAAGCAAAAACACCATGTGTCGTCGGCTGCTGATAGAGAGGACTGCCACCAGCCGAGGTCAACATTGGGCCGGCGAAAGCCGAGCCAGCCGGAGATGAGCCCAACAGACCCGGTGAAGCAGGGCGGCCATGCGGACCGGCCACATGTGAATGGTTCCGGCCCACGGATTATGCGGAGACGGCCATTGAGTGAACTGGCCGGCACCCCGCTGTGGCGATGGTGAGGAGGAGCCGGCCACACGTGGGCCGGCGTTGCTGCCGCTACTTCTGTTGCCGCCGCCGCCGCCGGCACCACCACGGCGACGGCGGTTGCGACAGTTTCCTCCGCCACCTCCGCTATTGTGGCTGCTGGTGCCATAGCCGGTGGCATGAGCAGAATTGCCGCCGGAGACAGTGCTGCTGGTGCCTCCTGGGTGGCTTCCACTAGTGGCGAGGAAGACGGAAGAAGTGCCTGTCGGCCGAGTCCCCTTGGTAATTTCTTCGAGCAGAAGCTGGGAACGAGCTTCAGCGAATGACGGAAACGGCTGCTACATAGGCAGTATGGTTTGGAGATGATCGTACTTGCCATTGAGCCCATTGAGTAATGTGAGCACAAGAGTGCGATCAGCGACAGGTTCCCCAAGTTCAGCCAATTGATCAGCCATGGACTTGAGACGGCGGCAGTAATCATTGACAGAAAGATCTCCTTGAACAAAGTGATGAAATTCCGTGGACAAATTCAAAGCGCGACGTTCGCTATTTCCCAAGAATTGGTGTTCCAAGTGACGCCAGACAACGCGAGCTGTAGCCGAGAGTGTCATGGCGGACTCCAGAAGTTCGGTGGAGATGGAGCCATACAACCAGCCAAGCACCACACAATACATGCGAATCCAATCGGTACGATCAGCGCGGACCATGTCAGCAAGAACATGATCGGAGAGCGCGAACCGGCCGAGAGTGACGAGGAACAAACCGCGCCATTTTGAGTAGCTGGAGGCATGGATGTCGAGGGTGACGGGTACCATAGACTTGATGTTGTAAACGCCGAGGGCCTGAGAGTGCAGTGTGACGATGGCCTCATCATCAAGATCAGCCGGTTCCGGGGCAGCGAGAGCGGAGGCCGAGCCTGCAAAGCCGGGAACAGGGGAGAAACCGGCAGGGGGTGGGACGACGTGGTTGTAGAGCGCCGTCTGGACCTCCGTTGTAGAGGGGAGGTAGGGATGTGAGCCAAACACGACGGACGCAGGGGCTGGTGTAGACGGAGACCCAGCCGGTAGAGAGGACGACGGGATCGGCGCGGTGGTGGCGGGAAAAACCGCCCGAAGAGCTTCACCGGCGGCGGTGGCCACCCGCTCGGCGAGGGCCATGGCCGCTACTGCACCGGCCTCAGGGACTGAGGCGTCGGGCTGAAGAGCCGCCCGAATTGCAGTCGCGACGACGGTGGAGATGGGATCGGTCGGTGTTTGAGAATTTTGGGAGGAGGTAGACATAGTTCTCGCGGCGGCAGAAGAGCGCCGACGGCAGAAGAGCGACGCAGAGCAGAAGCGTCGAGGAGCGGAAGCGATCAGGAAGGGGAGTCTGATACCATGATGGCAAGTAACTCACACACTGTATTGAAATGAACAATGGTGGATACATATATAGGCACGGCAACACCGAGACCTCTCATCTGACTTATAGAAGTAGAATCAGAAGAGACTTGAGGTGTGCCGGACATTAAAAGCCAAAACTGAAGTACTAACACTTCTCCTCGCCGACCTCGGCGAGCTTCCGGTCCCTCGCGGCGACGAGTGTGCAGAGCATGGCCTCGCAGGACGTGCCCACAGGCGTGCCGCCGCCGCCACCGGTGAAGAGGAGCTGCTCCGGAAGGGACGACCTCGAGCTCGGTGTCCGCCGGTGAGGCGGCCCAGGTGAAGGGGTTGACGTTGAGCCCGGCGGCGAGGGCCTCGCCGAGGGCTCCCGCATTGGTCGCCGTCGCCGAGAAGTGCGAGAAGTGGCGGGGGCTCTGCCAGTGTGTGAGGCCCGGCAGGATGAGCTCCGGGACGTCTCGCAGCGCCGCCAAGAGCGCGAGCCGGTTCCGGCTGCCACAGCGCCGTTTTCGGCAGCCGCCGGGCCAGGAACCCCGGAGCGACGCTCGGGCTCACGGGGTACTCGTCGATTCGCGCGTAGTAGTCCGCGATGAAGTCCATGACTTGCCGGCCCAGCCGTCGGAACTCGTCGGCGTCCAGCGGCGGGTTGCCGAGCGGACGAGTCGGAGCATTGCCATTGTGGGAGGGGTCGGTGTGCAGGGGCGGATCTACAGCGTCAGCACCGGGTCAAGCGACCCCAATGTCTTTCGCACAAATCTTTCTTGTTTATTGATACCTTATTAGTATATATACATATAAACCTACAATTTAAAGCTTAAATATAGTGATTTAGCGTTAAAATAACCCCGACATCCCCATCGACTTGTTTTCTAAATCCGCCTCTGTCGGTGTGGTTCGAGATGGCCATGGGTGGAGCTGAGGTGATGAGGAGAGCTCTAGCTTTCGGCTTTGCGGCTTGGCAAACTGGACTTTTTTATAGCAAGGGAATTGCTAATCATCAGTCGACTTCTCACTTACCTGTGCGTCGCCCGTCCTCTTCCTCCCCTTTGGTGACCTCCTTCTGCCGCCGCGTCGCCATGGATAGATTAGGGTTTCGGTGGGGTTCGGGTTCGGGGCTCCGCCGGGCTTAGAGGGATGGCCGGGGGAGGCGGCGGCTCGGAGATTGGTTGGGGATGGAGTGAGGGCGGCGGCGGGAGAGGAGTGAAAGTGCATCTAGGCCCTAAGTGATTTTGGTGATTAATGAGTAACAATTATAGAGCTAATATTTCTATTGGAGAATTGTGCACAGATGTTATACAGGTTAATTCCATGAGGTACATGTTTACATGTGTTGGTGTACCCCTCAAAATTGGATATATTGCAAGAAGGCATCAAGACTAGTTTTTATTTGTAAATCTTTATTTATTGAGTCCTAGGGATGCCGTACTATAAAGAGGGATGAAATGGAGAAGCTTATAAAGGTTCCTAAGTGCTCAAAATAGGTATCTCGAAGTTCGTGTGAGGTTTCTACCCAAAATACACCTCATACAAAACCTATGCCATCAGAACATCCGACGAGGGTCGGAACATCCGATGGTAAGCCAGCCTGCCAGTTTTCAGAGCTATCCAGAGAACAGTCCATCGGAACTTCCATCGGAACATCCGACGCAGGTCGGAACATCCGACGGGGGATCAGAACATCCGATGCGGGATTAACTGCACAACGGCTAGTTTTCGAGAATCCCTATTTAAGACCTCCTCTAATACCTTCCAAAGGCTGCTGACACTGTTTACAACCTGATTTGAGCCCAATTCGTACTGTTCATCATCTCTCTCAAAAACCCTA
>SPJY01000232.1:789888-968029 GCA_005191435.1 Raddia distichophylla
TGGAAGGGCCTGCTCAGTCATATCTGGTATTTCACATATGTGTTGTGTCACTTATGAAGTGAACCATATTTGAATTGTCTGCAAGAAATTTATGTAAATGTCTTTCCACCGCTTGAGCCGACATCCTTATGATATAATACGTGGAACCCTCACGAAGGCAAGGATCAAAACGATCCATCTGCTCATTAGCGATGGTAGCAACCATCTTTATACCCTGTGCATAAATAGATATACTTTAATACGCTCAGTTAATTGATATAGTAGTAATTAAAAGATATGGACGATCATTACATGTACATCTAGCAGGACCAAATCTACTCTCTTTTTTCCAGCACCCAAAGATTCAACATGATATTTGTGAAATACCCTTACATGAAAACTCCACTTCGTGAAAGGACGCACATCACTAAAGGTAGGAATTGGTCCTCCTTCGACTCGTTTTCTTTTTAAATCTTTCATGTTGAACCTAAAAGATATTGTCATAAAGAACATTATGAAATGCATGGCCAATTTCTAAAGAAATGGACAAATCGATGTTAATAATCCAGTTAATGAGTCTATTGCATTGGGAATAGAGTCTAATGCATTGGATGACTTTTGCACCCTTTCTATCATGCAAATAGGCAAAAAAGATAAGTAAAGCAATCACAAAGTAGAAATTTAAGACTGTACTTAGATTAAACGTGAAGCAACAAAGCACTCTGCAATCAGCAAATTTGCAGCCCAAAGTCTTTTGGCAAATTTGTAGCCCAGTCATATTAGCAGGACATGTGGCATTGCGAGAAGTAATTCAATCAACTTTATAAAAACAAATAAATGGTAAGACTGTAATTATATTAAATGTGAAGCACGAAAGCACTTTGCAAATGCAAATCATCAGCAAAGCACCAAAACACATCTATATCAGAGTAGTTGGCTGCTTCATAGAAAAAAACCATACACTTGAAGGTTCAAAAAGTTTCACTGCACAAATGAAAAGAGATCTTTTCAGCTACACAGAAGTATTAAGTAGTAGACTGGTCTTACTATGACATCAACAAACACACGTGGATCAAGTGCCATATCGTAAATCTGGCCTTATCATTCATGGTCTAAGCAATGGAAAAAAACCGAATGGAAGAGTGCTGAACCTACCGTAAAGATAATTGAGATGTACACTAAACAACTAAAGTCATACTGACATTGTAGCCTATACCAGCGAGTAAAACTGCTACAAAAGTAGTGTTTCATAAGCACCTTTAAAGCCTGAGACTACTTATCGCATACATCTTTGAGACCAATCAGGATGCATTAATTCTTATTCCAGGTTATCTATGCATTAAGCAACCCTCTAGTGTAATCTGAGGTAGTAACAATTGTAATTCCATTATGCTAGTTGCTGTTTTGAGATACAGCAAGAACAATGAATTGAATTGAGATACAGAAATGAATGGAAGAGTATTGTCAAATGATAAACTTGAATTGCTGAAATAGAAAAAAAAATGAATCGCATACATCTATGAATGGAAGAGTGTTCTGGTCAAAGGGATGGAAAAAAAAAAAAGAACATCCACAGATAACAGTGAGACATCAAGTCTGAAAGGAAAAAAGGGCATTTCCGCCAAAATTAAACCCGTATAAAGTAGGATTAAAGATTAAATAATATCATCGAGGGAAGCATTCATTCAAAATTAGTATAAAGCAGTATATCAATCTCCAAATGCGTAGTAGCTATCAGAGTCAACTGGAGGAACAAGAATTATTTACATTATGATTTTATTGATGTGTGTGCAAGGCAAAACAGTGTGTTTCAGATTTGATCAGCTTTTAACACGTCCATCCTACAACAATTGAAGCAGTTTTGAACAGTAGGCTAAGAGAAATGAAGGATCACATTGTTGATTGTGCCAAGCAGGAAATTCTGATTAACAGAAGGGCAATCAAACACCAAATGATGCATTGGCCGGTTTATCTTGTGGTGAGATTATCTAAACGTTGTGTTCAGACCATGAGAGTTTTTTTCAAGTCTAATCAATATACATGATAAAAACCATAATCAAGCAAATCCAATGGCTACTCTTGAATATGTCAACTGTGGTAGCTTCAGTTTTATCCAATTAACACAGTTACGCACAATGTATCAAGAGTAAATTGCACTGTAGCCCCGAAAGTTGGCACCTTGTTTCACTTAGCCCTCGGAACTTGCATTTTACTTTAGCGCCCTCTGGAAGTTGGCACCGTTTGCACGGTGCACCCTAGAAGTTGGCACCTTTTGCACAGAACCCTCCGAGCCGTTATATCCACCGTTAGATGATGACGTGGCCATATAAAAAATAGGAAAAAATTAAGAATAACAATAAAAAAATTCAGAAAAATCATAAAAATTATAATAATTCAAAAAACAGTATAAAAAATTTATGTCAACCGTAAAAATCATAAAAAATAAGAGAAAACAATAAAAACATTAAAAATTCATAGAAATTTAGAAAAAGCATATAAAATATAACAATTTAGAAAATCATATAAAAATCTAACATATTATAAAAAAATATTTAAAAATAAAAAAGTAAACATCAAAAAACAAACAACCAGAAAAATTCAGGTAGACAACTACTGCTAGTGAAGGTGATGTAGACATGCGCATCAGGTCAGGTAGAATTTTTTCATGGGTTTTAAAATATTTTTTGAATTTTTTAAGTTTTTTATTTTTATTTTTTGAATTTATATGATTTTTTGTTTTTATGGTTATTCTTATTTTTATATGGTTTTTAAATTATTATTGTTTTCCTTTATTTTTTATGATTTTTACGGTGGGCATAAATTTTTTATACGGTTTTTGAATTATTATAAATTATTATGATTTTTTAAAATTTTTTATGGGTATTCTTAATTTTTTCTAATTTTTTATATGGCCACGTCATCATCTAACGGTAGATATAACGGCGCAGAGGGTTCCGTGCAAACGGTGCCAACCTCCAGGGGGCGCTAAAGTAAAATGCAAGTTCTGGGGGCTAAGTGAAACAAGGTGCCAACTTCCGGAGGCTACAGTGTAATTTACTCTTAAAAGAACTACTAAGAACCTGAGAAAATTCATTACAAATTATTACATCAAATAGACTATATAAAAAAAGATAAATGTTGCGAAAACGCTACACTAAGCTGAAATGTACAAGCCCCCACCCACCCAAGCCGCCGCCACTCCCACTTGCTCGCTCGCCTCTCCTCTTCCGCCCCTTTCCTCCTCCGCCGCCGGCCGCCCTGGCGTGCAGATCCGCCGCTCACCTCCGCCTGCTCGCCTCCTCCGGTCGAGAAGCGCCGCCACCACCATCTTCCCTCCCGCCGCCGCCCGCCACCACCTCCTCGCCTCTGCCTGCTCATCCCCTCCGCACCGCGCCAGCTCCAATCGCGCCGCCGCCTGCAAGGATCCGCCGCCTCCGGCCCGGTCTGGACTGGATCGGGCGCCCGCGCGTCAAGGCAAGCGGAGGTGGTCGCTGACTGCCCAGACCTATGGGTGGGAATGGGCTCAAACCCAACCCAAACCCACCCCCAACCCCTTTAATTACGTGCAGATTCTCAACCCACCCCACCCTATACCACTTCACAATTCTTTTTTTTTTTTGAGAAGGTCGAAATTTCATTACATCAATGAGTAAGTTACAAATAGTCTCTTACAATCACTCCAAAGACACACACTGCAGAAGTAGCCTAAGGTACAGACTCTGAAAAACAACCAGAGGGGGGACTGGTGTAGAAGACCCCAGACTCACAGTAAGTACTCAATGCGAATCAAAAGGAGCGAGAGTACAAGACCGCTCCCAACTCACTCTAAGAACACACAAGCTGCAACAGGCGTCCATCCTGGATTATCGGAGATGTGGCGAACCCATGAACCACCATGGTAGGACTAGCTCGGCTCACCAGGAAGCATTAAGCACGCAGCAAGGCTAAGAATGCGGCCGCACAGATCAATACGAACACCGCACCCCACTGCACACACTCACAACACAGCATGTGACTAACAACTGACACTGCCAAACCTAAACCACAAACGAAACCCGGAGCGAGCGAAACGCTCCCCCAACCAAATCAAACCGCAGCCCCAACACCACATGCGGTCGCACCATCCACCAGCCATCTACAGACCACCATGCAAAAGACAATCCGGCGAACAAAGGCCCCGACGCAAGCACGTCGGCCCCCAAATCGTGGCCCCGACGAAGGCCCGGCAACCACCTACAACCACCAACCAGACGGGACCCAAGGAAGGACGGCGGCAAAGACGCAGAGGGGGCAAGACAGCTTCTAGCCCCTTCCAAGGGGCCCACGCCACTCCAAGGCGCCTAGCTGGATTACCTGCAAGCAGGTCCTTGACCCCCGCCGGCTACCGAACCAGGGGCCGTCCGCCGGAGCTGGAGCAGGAGGGGGAAGGGCAGGTCCCCTCAACCGAACCGCGCCGGAGGGCCAGCGGCCGCCAAGGCAGAAGGGGGAAACAGACTCCACCACCCAGCGCCCGGCAGCCGTCGCCCCCAACACCGGCCATGCCGAAGCGCCTCCACCCAGACCCAGAGCTGGGACGGACTGCACAACAAAGAGGAAGAAGGAAAAAACATAGAGAAACACCCTCTATCGACCACCCCCACCACAGCCACCACCACTGGAAGCCGTCGGATCCGTCGAAGCCCAGGAGAAGAACGACGACCGTCCAGCCAAAACGAGGAGAGGGACGCCGCCCACCCCCGACGCTGGCCCTCGCCGTCTCCACGGACGCCCCCGGCAGGAGCCCACCACTTCACAATTCTATCCACCCCATCCCACTCCCAAAGGACAGCTAGACCCAACCCATCCCACCCCAATACACTTTTACGGGTGTAAACCCATTTCAACCCATTTTATAACCCGAACTGGCACGTTGCTACTAGCTGGCTTGCAGTTGCTACTAGTTGGTTTGCAGCACGCACTTCCTAACAACTAACTAGCAGGCACTTGCTGTGCTGCACTTCCTAACAGCACTTGCTAACTAGAATTTGCACATGACACACTTGCACAAAAATGATAATATCATAGTAATCAAGGAAACAAATATTTTAAAAAATTTATTACAGACCAACTTACAACAGACCAAATTTTGATAGAGAAGCATATCATTACAAGCATGATTTCAGGCAATCAGATACTGTTGTCTCTTACAATAGTTGTTTACATGATAGGAGCAAATCCATCAGCTTATCTGTCGAAACGTTTGCTCTGGTGGGACTGAAGCTAAATTATCAATCACCAACAAGTTGTTTACATGATAGGAGCAAATCCATCACCTTATCTGAAGAAACGTTTTGCTCTGGTGGGACTAAAGCTAAAAGAAGAGTTTCAAAGCAGAAATCAGCACTAATGACAGAGCTAGAACATGGCAATGTAAAGCACAAACACCTAGTTGGGGAATCACAGCAGCACGATGGTCAGAGCATTGACCTTTTGAGCTAAATATCAACTGGACGAAATATACACATCTTGGCATGCCACCGGAGTAAACAAACAGAACAATCAGGTTCTTCCTACCGATTTGAATAGTTGGAGGCTGCATGATTTGATAAAGGTTAAGTGACAATGTTACAGAACAAATGGGATAATCAACACATATAGGAGTCTGTGACATGCTAGAACAAATCATGCTAAAATAATAACCCCAACCAGACATTATGATAAACTGATAAACCCGTTTTAACCCATCCAAATGCGTTCCACCTGAGAACCCACCCCGTTTACCCCATCTTAACCCGGCCCATTACCAGGCCTACCCAGACCCCCGTGCCCCAGTGGCTAGTGCGTGCGTGCGTGCGTGCGGCAGTGCTATCCCACATTCCCATGCCGGCACGCCGCCTGCACGGCTGTACCCAGCCGGCGAGCGCCAATCGACGCCAAGAGCCAGGCACTCAGGCAACAGGATCGCATTTTAATTTTTTAGCTCTACAGGTATGAGGTATCATTTTGGCTGTTACATTTTCACTTCAAAATCATGACCTCTTTTAGATGGCATGCACTTCATTGGTCGTATGAATGTGGGACATGTTTGACACTTTGATGGCACTGGGCATATTTAACTTCATCAGTTAAAGCGTGTATCTATAACCACAAAATGAAGTTGCCCTAATCTTGTATACTGGAAAGCATTGTGTAGTCTTTCTTTAAGACACTTTGATGGCACTAGGCATATTTAACTTCATCAGTTAAAGCGTGTATCTATAACCACAAAATGAAGTTGCCCTAATCTTGTATACTGGAAAGCATTGTGTAGTCTTTCTTTAAATTACTTTGATGGCACTGGGCATATTTAACTTCATCAGTTAAAGCGTGTATCCATAACCACAAAATGAAGTTCCCTAATCTTGTATACTGGAAAGCATTGTGTAGTCTTTCTTTAAATTACTGTGAGATTTAGTACTTTACAAAGTAGCTGAAATCATGTAGGCAATTTACAGGCACTTTTTTTTTGAGGTTTTCTGTATTGTAAAGCTTGTTTAAGTACCTGTACATGCTTTTGAGACTTGGAGTAGACATTAGTGTACACAACGATTATGCTATTGTCAAAATTTTCTGTATAGTTGGCACACCCAGTGAAATATTTCTGGCTCCGTGTACAGTTTATTTTCGTTCATCGTGTTTTTCTTTTGTTCATTTGTTCCCATTCTATGTAGTTATTTGTTTTCTGTGACTTTCTGGTTGCAGTTCTACCTGCTACTTTTGTCCTGTCAATATAGGAAAATACTCGGAGAAGGAAAAAGCAAAGGGTAAGGCACCTCCAGATCCACAACTCACCAAGGTGGAAGAGAAGACGAAGCTGCAAGAAGTAGCAGCAGCAATTGCCATGGCTGGCGGAGATCCTGGTGGTATTTCGATAGGGGAAGTCCGGCGCTCCAAACGGGCACGACATGACGTCTACTATGGTGAGTCAAAAATCAATTCTGGGGTAGAAGATAGTTCAGATGAGTGGGCTGGATCAGAGGATCCATCATTAGGAGATGAGGCCAATTTGGAAATGCACTCAACGAGGTACAAAGCAGCCATGAAACCTCGTAAAGGTAACCTTGCCATTCTCTCTACCTTTACTGTGATTCTTCTTGGAAATTGGAAATGTGTGACTAAGCTTCTCTTCATTCAACAATTCTAGAAAGATGACTATTTTGAAATACATCGTCTATTGAAATAAAAGCCAAAATTGCTCTCTTTTAAAAACCAGATAGTCTCATATTACCTACGGCTAAAAACACTCACACAGTAGTATATAAATCAAATTTAGTGGTCACACTGATGCATTGAGTAGATGAATTCCTGCTAGAATATTTCACTTTAACACTCTAAACATGTATTTCTCAGTAGTATATAAATTAAATTTGGTGGTCAAACTGATGCATTGAGTAGATGAATTCCTGCTAGAATATTTCACTTTGACACTTCAAACATGTATTTCTTTCTTAAACCTGCTCCTTCTACAATTTACAGATAAACCAGAAATAATATATTGTGGCAAGATAAGTATTGGAGAAGAGGGTTCAGGTGTCACACCGGTCATATGTGACATCTCATGGAGTTATCATCCAAATAGCTTGAATGCCGATGCAGCCCTCGTATGTTGTGGATCATTTGGGGTATGCCTATTGCGGTGGACAAAACAAAATAAGGGTGGGCAAGTCTCTGAAGAAGAGGAGAAAGCCAATTTGAATGATTTAGAATTGGGCTGGACTAAGGTATATTTTATTAGCTATAATATCTTTTGTCATCTTGGACTGTATCATTTTCTTTTCATTGTTGTCTAAATAATCCTTTATAATTCCTTCATAAAACTTTATAACTTTTGTAAATACTATATTGTTTGTTTTTTTACTACTGTACAGGAAATTCTTTGCAATCGTATTGTAAAACTTTGTAAATTCAACCCAAAGCATGGAGCTATTATTGCTATTGGCCATGTAAGGGAAGACAATGGAATTTGTGAAGTTTATGTTGCTGATTGTACTAAATCTGAGAGAGAAATCATGAAGAATCATCACTATAAGGTAAAAGAAATTGCCTAATCAATACTATTAAGTAATCCGATTTATTAATAGCTGTAGGTTAAAAATAAATGTGTTTCATTGTGTTAGGGAATGGAATGTGTTGATCTTACTTCTCTATCTTGGAGCTTCAATGGTAAATATCTTCTTGTGACACACAAAAGGTCTCGTGCTTTTGTGGTGATCAACTGTCGAGATATGAATTCTCCTTGGGTGGCTCGGTATAAATGTTTAAAAGATAAGGCTGATTTTGTGGGGACATTCCATCCTAAATCTTTCAAACTTTTCGTGGCTACTTCTATGGGTCATTTAAAGGTGGTGTATAATTGATTACCTGTATAGTTTAAGAAATTATTTTATATCTAATTTGAATGTTTTTTCCCACGTTATGTTTAGTTATATGAATTAAAAGGTAAGGAGGAGTTAAAAGGACATGTGAAGGAGGAATTCAGAGACCAACGTGGATGGTTAGTAAGTCTAGTTTAAATGAAATATATACATAACATATATGTTACTGACATTTTGTGCTATAGGACATTAGAAGGTGGAATTTGTGATATCTCTCTTAGTAAATCAGGTAGAATGCTTGTTTGTTCAAGGTATGCTGGGGCTGGATTGCATTTTTTACTAAAATTTATGTGGTATGAAATTTAAAACCATGTAATGTATATAGGTTGCAACAAGAGATAACAGTGTATGAAGTTATCTATCCTAGTGACAGAGGCTGGCAAACAAAGTAATTTTCTTATCTCATTATTTACTTAATAGTTTTGTAGTATATTAACTTGTAAGCTCATTGTGCTGCAGAATTTGTACCAAGTACAATCTGGTCCTAAACTCACCATCCTATAGTGTGACTTAATATTCAAGGTGATTAAATAAAGTTGTGTTTTTTTCTTGCCTCTTATGTCTTAGTATTCATCAAAATATAACTTTGCAGATATACGCATCTTACAATAGGAGATGTAAAACAACTGATTGCTATTTATGCTTATAAGACAGTAAGTAACTACTTGAGATTTTCGCTCTTAAACAAATGAAACCTCTTTTTTTTTGAACCAACTAAGCTACATTTATTTACATGCATGTAGGAACTGCTGCAGCATGAATGTGACAACCAGAAAGATATTGATTGCACCAAAATGGTTAATCAACTTGATGCTATGGATTGGAGCCCTCAGGTTCAGTTCTCTTTAATTGATACAATATTTAATCTATGAACAAAAAAAAAGCCCAAACTATATGTTCACAAATTATACGATTATCCTTTCACAAATAACCACTGTAGGTTTAATTGTTGTGGACGGAAAAAAAATTCATCAAAATTTGTAGCATTATCATTATTCTATAGTACCAGCATGCAACAACAATCATGTCAGCAAAATTAAATTTACTGATTAACATGGAGTTATATACTGACGCTATGTGAGATAAAGCTGTTAATAGGTAAAAGCTCCTAAACTTCTGATGGACCATCGTAGTTCACTTGTCATTAAGTGTAAACAAGCTTCAGTCGCAACAAAATTACATGGCTTTTCCACACAAGATGTATTATTAGCTTAAAGGGTACAGCCACAAAAACAGGTAGTTTTAGGTTAAGTTACAGTCAAAAGACATATAGTATAGTCTCCATAATTCAAAGTCCTTTTGCCCTTAGTCCTACACTTATTTGCTAGTGGTCCGAGTTTGCTCTCCTGAATATATTTCTTTCAGATCAAACAAATCAAGCAATTCATCTTGAAATAACAGTAAGATTGCAAACATGAACTTGCATTACTGTATGTGAATTAGCTAAATATTAATATTACCCAGGTATTTATCAGTGTGTAAAAATGAAAATCTTTCAGCTAGCTAAACCTAACAATGTCACCGCTTACCATCTGTCTGCTGTCCATCACCTGCAGCATCAATTCCTCTCCGTGGAGAAGGAACAAGATTAGTCCAAAATAAAAAATCTAAGAAACATTTCAAATACATGATACCAATTAATTTGTATTAATGAACCTTATTCAATACATATCATAATTGGTAAATGACTGTAAGAGTTTAAACCTGATGTGCTGTTCTAATCAGGGAATGTTGCATCACCGAAAACTGCTTTCCTAGATGCAATTGTTTACATTCATTAATACCTGTCGGAATACAAAATTGCAGAACATCTATATATTGGAGAGTGTAAAATCAATGCATTAAATTCTTTTTGTTTTATATCTAGGTATGTTTTGCATCTAAACATAGTGGTAATGTAGGTAGTGCAACATGCTAATGGAGAATAGTTACAAAAATACATATAACATGCTATTTTTATATCTAGGTATGTTTTGCATCAGAACATAGTGGTAATGTAGGTGGTGGAACATGCTAATGGAGAATAGTTACAAAAATACATATAACATGCTATTTTTCTAGATTTAAAAAAAACTACGAATTCTAACATATAAGAAAACAGATAAAGTAGAGCTTGGTAAATCTCTCAAATACAGGGGAAAAAAAACAAATATGATAGAAACTGTAACTTTAGTTTAAGTATTATGCGCCATTTTTATTGTTACTGAAAGTGGCAATTTCTGCTGCCTAGCTAGTAGAAATAAGAAAAAACTGCAGTTTTCTGTGGTTCCTAATAGTAAAGAACATGCTCGCTAGCTTATGTATATGGTTTACTTTCTGTGTAGAAGCTGTTGTAGGGAAAAACATGGCCATAGTTTTGAATGTGGCAATATTTAAAGTTGCAGATATCCAACTTTTAGGCTTTATTATGTATTGTTAACAATCTGTTTTCTTTTCTGTTCCAGTCTAGTCTTCTCGCCTCAGGTGGAGAGGATGGATTTATTCTGTTCTGGGAGCATCTAAAGTGCAAAGGCATAGCTGAATGCATTGAAAAAAACCGTGATATAATGTCAGAAAAAATATTCTATCACAAAAGGCGGCTTCCTCCCACCTCATCGCATCTCCTCTCGAAAGAGTACAAAGAAATGACAGAGATTTTTGGCAAAAGGGTGGAAACAGTAGCTACAGAAAATGCTCATTTAGTTGCACAAATTGAAAAGGCGAAATCCTTGGCAACACAGGGTTTGAAAAAATTCCACACTGGTGCGGAGATGTCACAAGAAGAAATGAGATGTAGTTTAGAAAAAATCATCGAGTCACTAACTACAATTGATTCCACATCTTTTCCTGATCTTGTTTAAGAGGAGTTATCTGCAGTTAGCATTGTTTTTTTTTTTTTACATTTCCTTTTCTATAGGGGAATGTATGATCGGCGGACAACAAAGTCAGTCTGTGTGGCTCACTAAATTACCCCTTTTCTGCTGATAACGTTGCTTTATACAATGGCAAACATCGTAAGGAGAGCATATGCTATGTTTATCATCGGTGGTAAGACACACATGGCAATGGTTGTCAGCTCACTTCACTGTCAAGCACGCACGAGATATGAGTAGCATCTAGCATGTGCATTATCTACCTGTTAATTAAAGAAACGTGAACCCAACTCTAAATAGGACGGCAGCGCGCGCCGGTTCCTGCGGCACGCGTGCATGGGCCACTGCGTAGTCCATTGGCTATCATGGTATTTCTTGGTCTTGGACGTGATAGGATAAGGCGATAAGCGGAGATAAACTGGGCTGCCTCGATCAGCTGGCTATCCTAAATACTACTTGTGAGATATTTGGGAGAAACGAACACACCTGTTCCGTGCGTCGCCTGCGTGTTATATATGGCAGGAACAGCCCCATGCCGTGGCGTTACAACACTCCTGGAGATAAGCTATATCCAGCACAATCTTAGGAAAGATTTACATGAAACAAAACAACCTCTCAACTAACTAGACCTACGAGAGCCTATCGTCAATTGAATTAACGATCGCAACGTATTCTCAGCAAGCTATCGTTCATTCAAAGTGCGACAGCTACCCTGTCGTTAATTGAAAGTTCGACCGACGCCTATTTGTGTCTAAATTTCAATCCGACATATAATTTTGCATAAACGAATAAAAATAAATATAAAAAAATAAAAAATCTGTAGGATTGCGGGATGAGAACTGGAAAAGAAAGAGAAACGATTGGCTAGCTGTCCAAACATAATTTTTTTCACCAGATATTATGGCACATTTGCTCCTTCCAAAAAATCTGGAAATGAAAGAGAAAAGATTGGCTAGCTGTCCAATAATTTTTTTATCTTTTTTTCTCATCTTAAAAAGGCGAAAAAGAGCCGAAATATTTGTATTACTGCCACCATGGAATCGTAGCTTTATTTTGTAAAGTTCTGGTCTTCAAAATCTTCTTTAGTTGGACACAAAAGGTTAGAACGAAAGGGAAGAATGCATTTTTTTTTTGTTTCGTCTCTAAAGGTTTGGTTTTAAAATAAATTTTCTAATTGGCCATAAAAAGGTAGAACAATAAAAAGGTAGAACGGGAAAAAAGAATGAGTTATTTCTTAATTTCTTTCTGAACTAAACATATAATTCTTAGAAAGAAATATTTTTTTATGGATCCTTACGAAATATCATGACGTATTTGCTCCGCCGTGAAAATCTTAAAATTAAAAGAATGAAGCGATTGGCTAACTCCGTTGCCATAAATTTTTATCCATTTCATATACTAATTCATTTGTAAATGTTTGGTTTTAAAATACATTTTCTAATTGCCTATAAGAAGGTAGAACGAAAGAAAAGAATGAGTTATTTGTTAATTTGTTTCTCAACTAAACCTAGAATTATCAGGAAGACTAAATATTTTTTATTCTTTTATGGATTTTACGAAACATTATGACGTATTTTGTGCGGTCGTAAGAATCTAAAAATTGAAAGAAAGAAGTGATTAGCTAACTTTCGTACCATAATCTTTATCCATCTTCTATTTTTTTGTTTTTTAAAATCTCATAACATTGATCCATTTGTTAATCCATTTCTTTTTTATTATTATTTTTTAGCTAACTTCTCTACCATATTTTTTTATCCATCTTCTATTTTTTTGTTTTTTCAAATCTAAAAATGTTGATACATTCCATTTGTCTATTATTTTGTCGCATTCTAAAAAAAAATCAAGAAATGAAAGCAACGGGACAAATAAAACAAATGCTATGCTTAGTAAATAAAAGCAACGGGAGGGGGGCAAAAATGCAATGCAGCAGCAGCGAGAGGGCTGGGATACGAACCAAGCCCCTTGGGTTACGCAAGCGCAGCGCTTGCCATCTCAGCTACGCGTTTTTGTGTGCTGTGGTTGGGGCAAGCCGGTACAAAACAGAAGAGAGTAGAGAGAAATGAAAAAAGAGAAAAACCAACGCTGCGGCTGGGATTCGAACCGGGAGTTGCGGAGTGAAACGTTGCTCCGGCGACCAAGTGACCTAGCATCCCGCGTAACTAATTTCCATGCGAACAAAATCATTTTTTTTTAAGGGAAAGACAAGAGAGCTGCCGTCCATTCATTGATAGAAGCAGAATGGTGCGACACACCAAAATTACAAGAGTTACAACGCAGCAAGGCTGCTGCACACCCCGGCCAAACGGCCGCGCCCACACGCGCAAGGCCAAGAGACCTTGCGGCGACACACAACTGGAAGGGAAGGGGAAGGAAACAACACCGGCCACGCGAGGCGCACTACCAACACACACAACGACGGACGACTCGAAATTAACAGACCTAGTAGACAACCAAGAAGTGCAGTAGTGACTAACACGACGCCTCCAACAAGGTAACGACGGATAAGACTCGCCGCCGCCGTGCGATCACCAGGGTTTTCACCCGAAATGAGGGAAGGGGCTGTAAGATGATGCCTCCAACGAGGAGAACGTCACCAAAGGTGACGCCACCATCTGCCTAAGAATGGGCAGGGCTTTCGCCCAAACCCCTCCCCCACCAATGCACAAAGCGGCTGACATAGAAGACCACCAACCGAGTCGTAGACTGAAGCCGCAGGACTGAAGAGCGCACACGACGCGCCGCCACTTAACACGGAAGACGCCGCCCACACCAACAAGTACCCCGTAGCAGAAGGAGGTCCAAGACGACGAGGGCGGGACCAAGCCAAGCAACAAAGAACCGCAGACACTCCCGGAGAGGACTTCAGCCAAAGTCGAAGAGCGGGGGTAACAAGGGCACCACAAAACCGAAGAAGTAGGCCACCCGACCCCTTCGAGGTCCAGGGTCCCAAACGATAGAAACATCACCGACCAACCAGCGCACGGGCTCAGAAGAGGCCGCCGATGCTACTGGGTCCCTCACAGGGAGGGAAGGGACGGGGCAGCAAAGGTGGGAGTAAGCACGAAGGAGATGGACGAAGATGACGCCGAGAGGAGACACTGGACAATGGAGAAGCCGCCGGCCTCGCACCCTGGAGCACACCGCTCCGGTCGCTCCGGCCACGATTTGGGCCTCCCGCCACAAGATCTGGCCGCACCGAGATCGGTCCCCCCTGAGCAGCCACTACCAGGCG
Source organism: Raddia distichophylla (assembly GCA_005191435.1). Taxonomy (NCBI): domain Eukaryota; kingdom Viridiplantae; phylum Streptophyta; class Magnoliopsida; order Poales; family Poaceae; genus Raddia; species Raddia distichophylla. The sequence continues at coordinate 804,345 of SPJY01000232.1, forward strand.
GGCACAGGGGGAGGGGAGAAGGGGGTGAGAAGGAGTAGTTTGCCGATGCTTCCGCCATCTTGCGTTGGCCAACCGGCGCCATCGACGCCTCGCGCCAGCCATCCCGCGCCACCGACGCCTCGCGCCGGCCTCCCGCGCCACCGACACCTCGCGCCGGCCACCACGCGCCACTGAAGGCCATCCGCGCGCCACCGGCTCCTAGCGCCGGCCACCACGCGCCAACGAGGCCTCGCGCCGGCCATCCGCGCCACCGGCTCCTCGCGCCGGCCACCACGCGCCATGGACGCCTCGCGCCGGCCAACCGCGCCATCGTCTCCTTTTCAAATCCGAAATTTTGAGGATGTTACACTATATCATCGTGGACTGTTCTCCGCTTTTCTTAAATGTATGAGTGAGGTTTGTTTGTTCCTAACAACCTTTGTCCTGCAATTTGCTTTCATTTTATTTGTGGGTTCCATTATGTATTTGATGAATAGTTGGCATCGAAGGAATGATATTGAGAATTGGAATTCAATCTATTTGTATTAGTAAGATTGATAGTGGAGACTGCTTATATACTGGACAAACATTATGTTGAATGCAAAGTCTATTTGTTAGTTTTTATTTTGTGGATATCTCCTCTCTGCTTAGTTCTTTCATATGTCCCTGCTGCGGATTATTCTAGACTATGGCTTACTCGATTAAGCAAGGTGTACGTCCATGTAATTTAGTTTTAGTTTCACCAGTTCTTCCAGTTTATAATCATCCTATTGCGCCTGTAAAATAAGTGTTGTAAAGTAAGTGTTATTCTGATTATATTAATTTGCACAGTGCAGTTTGAATGAGGATTTTGAACTTCTTGGACGTTTAGCTGATTTTGCCAGCCCTTTTGGTAGATACTCGCAAAAATACAATATATCTATGTGATGATGTATCAACCAGGTGTTTGGGATGTTTTTGAAGATGAGCCAGTTTTTTAGGCAACTTTGGACAACCAAAAGGTTTGCGTTCCCATATTTAGATAAGGCGACACAAGAGCATAAAATGTGTACATTGTTTTTTTTTTAGACCATTGTTTTACTTTTCTGCCTTTGACCATTGTTTTGCTTTTCTGCCTTTTGGATGGCCTAATGTATATTTGTACATGTCTTTGTGTTGTTACACATCGACAGGCTAAAGACATTAAAAATTTGAATTCTTCGTATCTTTTCTTTGTTTAGTTCTCCATTGCTTTTAAAGATAGCCTAGTGCGCGCAAGCGCGCTCTCACCTCTAGTAAGCAATACATGGTGTACCAGACAGGAAAAACAAATAGTTTACCACATAATGAAGCGTTGAATCACCTACTTCTGCTAAGGTCTACAAAGGCGGTCCTTTACAAACATAATCATTACGAGGGATCCAATGAAATAGTAGTTTGAATCAAGATACATGACAATTGGCATGGAAGGAATAATCTTCGCTCTGCATATGTAGAATGTAGGAAGTCTTTAGCTTCTGCAATTTAGCCTCAACAACTATGCTCCATGCCAATGATGAATCCTGATAGAAAAAACGGACTTGAGATGGCGAAACAAAACTGAGATGCAAAAAACTAACTAAAGGGAATATCCAATGGACATTGAGCTTAGATAAATGATTGTTAAATAGGTGCTTGAAGAAATCAAATAAGGTGAATATATTAGAGAAATCATAGAGCCAAGCATTATCTCTGGATCGAATTTGATAAATTTGTGCACATAAAAACACTGCTACAATTATATGTGCCGTGGTGAAGATGGATACCATAAAGTAGTTCAAGATTGCTGTAGATTTGGCATAAATTGCTGTGGGACATTCAACTTGCGTGGAATTCATCACTTCACACCGCAAACGACTAAATTTGCCTGGTACCATTATGAAATCGTGACCATTTGCCAAAACATACCGTATCGATTATAATAAAGGCAGCGCCAGGCGTCGGACGTCCGACGCCTGGCGCTCCGTCCGGACCTGCGTGCACCGTTGGATCACCGCTACGGAGCCAATCCTACGCAATGCCGTGTGCCCACGTCCCAACTGGGCAGCGACTAGATAACTGGCAATGCATTAGATCAAATTTCTAATTTAACTTCTGATTTTTGTACAAAATTCAAACAGTATTCAAAATTCATGGAATAAATTTCATAATTCTTCTAAAATCGAGAACAACCCATTTTAAATACTTTTTGAATTTTTTGAATTTTTTCACTTTTTTTATTTTTGATGTGAACTAGGAGAAGGCACTTATGAAACTTACATCTATACTAGCGAAACTTGGCCGTGTTTTGATGAAACTTGGCCGTGTTCTGTTGAAACCTGATGAAACTTCGATGTAACCTGATGAAACTTGGATGAAACCTGTTGAAACTTGATGAAACTTGAATTGACCTGATGAAACTTGAAGAAACTTGAAAAAACTTCGATGAAACCCGATGAAACTTGACAGTTCGGCAAAGTTTTACGAATATGAAACCCAAGTTTTACTAGGTGAAACCCAAGTTTCAGTAGGCAAGCCCTAAGTTTCATCAGATAAGTTTGAAGAGTTATATGGCAAAATATATCTTGTTTTGTTCGTAAAAATACGAGGAACATGTTGGCGCAAACGGTTTGTGGATTGAAGCACCCAGTCAAAAATTATGGACGCCGAAAAAATAAAATGCCCGTAGGCCCCATTGCATGCGCACAGTACAGCTCTCCTCCCCGCGGTTCGCGCGCCAAGTCAGCGAGGCCGGACCCGCCGGCCTTACGATGGTAAGCCTTTCCGTTATAATAATGATTTCTTGGATTTGGGGAGAGAGAATGTGAGGGAAATGTCAATTATAACCTTGTCTTCAACCTCTTGCATCTCCTTTCTCTTCCTTCTCTCCCACACCGCCGCTTGCTAACGTCTACTACCGCCACCTGCTATTGTCGCTGCCTGCTACCGCTGCCACCTGCTAACACCTGCCGCCGCCGCCTGCTGTTGCTGCCACCCGTTGCCTGCTATCGCCGCCACCTTCTAACGCCTGCTGCCGCCGCTTGCTGTTGCCGCCTGCTGCTGCTACTGCCAGTGAGGGAGAGAGAGGCGCCGGCCAGAGGAAATGTAGGCGCCGACCATGGAGAGAGAGGTGCCGGCAAGGGCAGAGAGAGGCGCCAGTCAGGACAGAGAGGCATTGGTGAGGGGGAGAGAGGCGCCATAGAGATGACATGTGGACCCCACTCATGGAGGGCGAAAACGACTTTCCCTACCCCCTCTCTCCCCTCAGATCTGAGAATTATTATAAGCGTTGTGGTGTTTTGGCAAATGACCGCGATTTCATAATGGTACTTGACAATTTTAGCCGTTTTCGGTGTGAACTGACGAATTCCACGTAAGTTGGATGCCCCACTGCAAATTTTGCCTAAATAAACATGTCATTGATACACTTAGTTCCACCATTTCCCTCAAGAACCTGGACATCCTAGGATAGAAGCGCATGGATCCACACTTTACATATATCTCACAGTAGAAACATTGGGGCCGTGGATGGAGGCATTAGATTATTACTGCATGATGCAGCTAAAAGAAAGTCTGTTCCTCACTATTGGGGAGAAAGAAAGGACCACATTTGATTGGTCAGGACAATGAAGTAATCGCCAATAACAAATCCATCCAAGGAAGCTAAGAGTTCTTTACCAAAGAAAGGAATCAATCCAGGGCATGGGCGCATCTCCATGCCATGCCAGCTCAGGAAGGCGGCACGGATTCTGTGACTTCCTGAAGGAAAGTCAGGAGCTAAATTACCCCCTTTGATGCCATCCATTTACCATTCTACGGCTGATGTATTCCTTCCTCAATGCATAGCACCCGGCCCAATTAAGCCAAGGCCCAGTTCATGGACAGAATTGTTTAATTTTCAAAGGAAAGTGAGAATTCATAGATCAAACTCTCCTGACCAGCTCACTCGTTCTACTGGCTAGCAGAGGCGGGCCTAGGATTTAGACAATGGGTATTCAAATTGCAACGGGTGTTTAAAATTCCAAAGGATAAAGAAAAAATTACACTTGCTAAATGCATTTATACAATATATGCAAATTGTTTTCGCAAAAATAATAGGTATTCAACTGAATACCCATGATCCCCTGTGCCCGCCCGCTAGTAGATCCCATCATCTATCTCCTCCGTGGCTCCGTCAAAATAAACAATATGCATGCATTGTTTAATTTCCTCTTCTCTCTCTTCGGAGGTGGTGCAAGTTATTAACAAATTATATAGTTTCAAGTTAAATGTGTCCTAATCTATTTTTACTATCGTTTGCTTGTATAATAAAAAAGTAATTCTTCATTCATACTTTAATATATTTATTAAAATCATAATCATAGCTTGGTAATTTCAAACCTAAATATTTACTAAAAATCTGCTACTGCCATTCTGTTGCTAATACTTAGTTTAAAACATTAATCAACTTATGCTCTAATTAATAAAGTTATCACATACACTTGGGCCACCAAACCGATAGGACTTTGCAGCTTCGCTACTTCTCTTTTCCACTGAATTTAGATGGGGGAAGCGTTCCTCGGCCTCCAAGCAAGGTATTGCCTTTCCTAGATTTCAGCCTCTGTTCAACGCATTTTCCAGCTGCAGAACTGCCATTGGAGTACGACCTGGAGAACTAGAATCTGGGGTTTCGGCGCGCAGAACCTTAGCTATGCTGCTCTCCGCCTTGGTGAGCATCCGCTCCGCTCTCCGCCGTGGGGAGGATCCGCTCGGTTCTCCGCCGTGGGAGGATCCCTCACTGCCCCCCTCCTCTCCGCCGTGTTCATCTTGAGAACACACCTGGGTTTTTTTACCAGGCTTAGAGGTGTGAAGGTTCTTTTTCTTGATGAAGCTGATTGCCTGGGATGTCAGAAGAGATATTAAGAAAATAATTGCTTCAATTCCTAGAGATTGACAAACACTGTTGTCTTCTTAGAAGTTGCCAACTTATTTCTTAGAAGTTTCAGTCTGTCATTTGCCTTAGTGATAGAAATAATATTCCCTGGATAACATTCAGTAGTGGATGAGATTGATAAAAATATAATAGCTAAAATTATTGTGTACAAAAAGGATTTGCTCCAACTCTGCTCTTATGTATATCATTGTTAATTGCAGGTGATGCTCTGAATAAGCTTGAGGAAAAGCAACAGCAATGCAACAAATTCAGGTGTCTCCTGATTATTTGTGGCTATAACTGAGATTTATGTTGAGTTGATTGAAAATGCCTCATAAACATGGAATAGATAAATTCTTGCGTGCCTGCAGGCTTCGGCAAAGTCATTTCTTCCTGGTTCAGATGGCAAGAATGCCCAAAATGTGGTTAAGCGGTTTTTGAATGGCAGCTCTTCGGACAAAACAATTGTTCTGATTATGCCGGTAAATACTCCCTCCTACTTGCATCATCAACATTGTAGTGCCAATTGTTGTGCTTTTAAACTGATCCTGTGTGCAGTTGATGCTTTAGATAGACCTTAATATTTATAGAACAGCTTTGTTAGGAAAAAAACTGAACCTCTATATTATTAACTAAGTTCCTAAAATTGCAGGCAGCCAGGCACTATATCAAACTGGTGTCTGATCAAAGAAAGAAAGAGAAGACAACATAGGGTGTAAGCTTCATTCTTGAACACTGGGAACCTAAAATTGCAGAAATTAATATCAAACTGATATCTGGTCAAAGGAAGAAAAAGTAAGGAGACAACGCAGGATGTAGTCTTCATTCCTGAACAACAGAGACATTGAATAGGAAATCATGCCACCAATGTAGTAAGGATTAGAGACTGACATTTGAAACACATGTAGTTATAATTACTGGCATTAATGCCCTTTTTGTTAAATATGTTGTGCATGCTGAGGAACAGTCATCTACAGGGGGCACAAGTTGTTGCTCACTATTGAGTTCATTTTTCTTTGCTGAATGCTGACCATGTCCATCATTGTTTTTTTTTTTTCTGTTGGGATCCATTTCTCCAATGCAGTGGTTTCTGATACACTCTGATAGTCTGATTAAGTAATAGAAAGATGGTGCCACTCAAAAAGTTCATGTGCAGGTGCAGCTGCAAAATCATGGCAATGGATGGTTCTTATTTGATGCAGGTTTGCAACTGTAGTCCCTAACCTTATCCTCTAACTGATATTGTTAGTCACAGAATTATGCTTACAAGTAAATTTGGGCTTCTAGAATTGTCCTCTTGATCCCAGTTCGGACATTGATCATGTGAAGAAACAGAAGCTTGCTTACCAGTTATCCTAGATTCAACTCTAAATCTATGATAGGATAAGTGTTTTGCCCGTCAAAAAATAAAAAAGGCTCATCATACCATAAATTTTGCCGTAAGTGTATTATTTTCTCCTGATATCTTATTACTTTGCAACAGCTGAGAACAGATTTGAGACCTGCAGATAAACTGTTCCTCTTACAACACTTGCCCAGAAGCTAAGGACTCCTGAAGCAATGACTCATCAAGTTGGCCTTTGCTTGGTATTAAGTGTTACCTAGCAGGCAGTGTACTAAGCTAATGCCCATGTTAAATTGCGCACCTCTTATCAATGGTAGTTAATTAGTGAAGTTTGTACATACTCGATCATCAGAACAAGTAGGTTATTTTGTATGTGCTTGTATAATGATGCTTCTCTTTACCACCAACAATGAACCATGTATGACCGCCGCTATAAAAAAGCTTTAATATATCATATCAGCTTACTACTGCTATGATCTATGCTAATTAGGTTCTTGTTATTACAAAATAAACTAAACCTTTGCAAAATGCAAAATTACATAAACATGAGGGAAAATTGCGTGAGGACGGTGTGCACGCGTGATCCCGTGAGTACCCGCGTGGGCGGACGACGCGTGGATACCAAACGAATTGGGCGATCGGCAGTGTTATAACCCTAGGAGGTTTATAGGTCGGAAGCCCACATCAAACGCTAGGGGTATTATGGGCGGAACTGAATTTAGGCTAGGATATATATATGAACACTTTGTACACAAAAGAAATATATCAATAAAGATCATTGTGGCTGGCTTTGTCTATCTAGATCTGTCTCCTGTCCATTGTGTTTGTGTTTGCGTGCGTGTGTACGACGACCAATTTACAACAGGCAGATTCCGCCATTCCGGAGCTCAGCGGCTGCGCTTCTGGCACTGTGAACAGAGTGCTTCAAGATGGAAAGTCTTCTCTTTCACCTTGGGCCAATGCTTGGTGGGTTTAAAGCAAAACAAATATGATCTCGAGGCCTAGATCTTGGACTAGATGCTATCTGTGGGCAATATGGATTTTATATGCTGAACACGTCATTATAGATATTTCATAGGCTGGAGATTGATGCTCATAAAGAGAATTTGTTTTACCTACCTAATACCCACCGGATTCAAGAATGGGAAAGTAACAGCCACAATGTGCAAATGTGCCCTAAATTCCGCATCTAACTTTCTACCACTAGTGGGCCACACTTGAAATCTGGTACTCTTATTTCGGTTTGAAACAGCAACAACTTGCATTCTAATGGTTGGCATGCATGGCACATTGCAAAAAGGCATCGCCCCCAAACTCTAACCACATTCCTGATTAGTACAAGAAATACTTGCGCATATGCATTGGTAGATAAAACCAGGCACACAATTTAACATTAAAAACCCAGTAAACATGTAGTACCAATATTTCACTGTAAAACACATTTCATACACAGAAAACTAAGAGAAAATACGGTACACTGCTTTTACTTAGCATGGTTCAAACGCTTATAGCCAGATTACAAAGTGCAATTGCTCAAAAGAAACCACAGCACACCATCCCACACACCCCTCCTTAGACCCTTTTTAGCTACTGCTGGCGCATCATCCACTGCCTGCACTTCTTCCGTTTGACCATTACTGTAGTCTGTAGATAAGTTAATGTGGAATCACATCAGGAAAAAGAAGAAAAAAGAAACAACTAAAAACAAGAGAATTACGCTAATATCAAACAGCAAACATTCGCTAATCCGAAACATATAATCTTAGTGTTATATTCATGAAAAGGAAACTTAAGGATGCAAGTTCAAACCATCTAGCATGACTAAAAAAAGTGAGCAATATACAGATTGCACGCGAACAAGGGTAGGACGAAGCATTGAACTCTGGTTTCCCAAAGACCCAAAGACAATCAGGATTTCATAACTTGGTACTCTGTCCATTTCAAAACATAAAACACTGCACTATGCAAGAACTCCTAATTGGAAAACATTCTCATCTGCCTCTCCGCTAACCTTCCGTAACTCAGATGTCTGCAGAGTCTTTCCCTTCAAGGTTCTTGTCCTTTGTCAACCTGAGCTTCAACAAACAAATAATGCATGTCAGTAAGGACTTGTGCACAAAAAACATAAGAGATTAAATCACAAAAACTAATGGTTTGTCTCTTTCACCTTGATCTTCTCATTCTTATTCTTCAACCTCTTCTCCGCCCTCTTCAACCTCTTCTTCTCCGCCCTCTTCAACTTCCTCTTCTCCTTCTTCAACTTCCTCCTCATGTCCGAAATCAACTTCACATTATTGTCCTTAAGACTGTGTTCATTCTTGTCCATTGAACCAGGTTCTTCATGTTTCAGATCCCCCAAAGTACTGACCCTGCTGATAGTATGGAAAAAACAAATGTCACTATCTGATGCAACAATATTAATATCCCCAACAAGAAGAATAAATATTAATTTATTATTCAGTCCATACCCTATAGGCTTCTCTGGTTTGTCAATAGTAGGAATCCCATTTTCAGCAGTATTACCAGCTGTGTTGCAAGAAAATTCTTCCTCAAGAATGGTTAAAACTGTTGCTGTATTTGTCCGGATAAACTCGCAAATATCATACTTCATGATCTTGCGGTCCCTTTTCATCAGCAGGGAGCATAGTTTCCTTGCCTCCTTGGCCATGCCCTTCAGAACATAGTTTTGATATTGGTGGCATGAAGTTTGTCAGCATAAAGAGAATAATACACAAGTGGCAGGTTGTTCAGGTAGGGGCAATCACATACCACCAAAGCAGCAGCGGCAACGGCAGCATCCGATCCAGTCACTTTACAGCACATAAGATTTAAGGCAGACCGCCGGACTTCATTGCTAAAGCTGATCATCTCGCGGATATTAAACTCATGTTCAAATGACATGCACATCCACTCAGCCTCCGTCATGATACACTTGAAACCACCGTTTGCAATTGGTGCAAAGGAAAAAAGTTAGCAAACATCATCAAATGACAATTACTATTTACTAGTACTTGAATTAGATAGCCAGGCATACATACCACCAAGCCCGCAGCTGCAGCAGAAGATTCACCCTCTGACTGAATCATACGCCTTGCACACTCCTTGATCTTGCGGCTCAGTATGATGTCTTCAGCCGCGAGATAACTATGCCAGCTCCTAAGAAACTTGTTCTCAATCTTGATACACTAGAAATGGTTTTTGCAATGAAGTTTATTAATTAGCAACTGAATTAATGAAACAAGTAAGAAGGCCACAGTTTGCTTTGGAGAGGCAGGAAGATCTTACCAGCTTGGCTGCATCACGCAGGACATTACTTTCAGCAGGAGGAATGCCTTGCCCAATTAGCTCAGACCTATGGTGGGCACAAAGCGAGGCAACTTGGCCAGCATTGTGGCTGAAATAATCCTCGAGGTATTTCTTGAATCGTGGCCACTCAATAGAACCAGACTGGTACGGAACCAACCTTTCCCATCCCCATCCTCTCTCAAAAAGCTCTTGCGAAGAGGAAAAAAAATATTATTCAATCAGCAAACAAATACTCTCCAAATTATAGACCCAAAAATCACACACAGAAGATGAAATTACACCACATCTCTGTAAAAAAAAAGTTTTAGAACAAATAAACTAGATCTCTTCTCTAGATGGATTGAATCCAGAACCAGCAACAAGGCAACATGAACTAAGCATAAATACAAAAATGACACTAAAGTAAAATGGATAAGTAGAGAGATCCGCAACCCCCACCCCCAACCACCACCACCACAACAGAGAGGAACCCGAGCTAAGAGATCATCAAGGAAATTCGTACTACCTGGATACAGGATTAAAAACACCGGCGGTGCGTCGAGCGCATCGTCGGTGGGCTCCTCGTCCTCTTTGTCTGCGACCCACTCCAACGACATGAATTCACGACAGTCTTCGGGATCACGGCGGATGTAGGTGGAAATGTACACATCTGACTTCAAGATCTGTCCGTCGCTGCTCTCATCTGCGCCATGGATCTCCTCCTCCATTCTAGGGTTTCGTGGATGGATGCGGGGCGGGATGGGGAAAGGCGACGAGGCGGCTGCCCAGTTTTCGAAATCGAAATCTTGATGCGGGCGGAGAGTGGGAGACGCCGAGCAATGGAAGCCCTATAGTGACTCAAAAAAACGGAAGCCCTATAAGTAGCCAGATCGGATAGCCAGGCCCGGGCCTGGACGGCCCATTAGGTGCCAATTTCTTTTCTCTCTCGACTACAGAGTTAGTGCCTCCGTGCACAAAGAATACAATTCTAGTTTTATCCTAAGTCAAACCTTTTTAAGTTTCAGCAAGATTATAGAGAATATTATCAGCATCTATATCACCAAACATATATAATATATGAAAATATGTTTCATGATGAATCGAATTGTACTTAATTGGCACCATAAGTATTGATACTTTTTTATATAAACTTAGCAAAGTTAAATTTACTTGACTTAGGATAAAACTAGGATTGCATTCTTTTTGGGACAGAGGTGGTACTACGTAGTAGTATTTCTTTTTACGAAACACATTAAAAACACAATCGTTCCTCGCTGTGAGCAGTACGTCATATACCACTGAAATGGTCGCTAAAATGCCAAAATATCCGGTGCAGTTACTCTTTAGAGCATCCCCAGCAGCTCCTGCATCCCAGCCTCTATCAATTGCGATTTACTGTAGCACGAGCGGGAGATTCAAACACCAGAGACAGCACAGGATCGCGATTTACTGTAGCGCGCGAAAAAAATTTGAACCAGATGACTGCGTACAGGAGGCGGGCGGGCGTACAGGCGGGTTAGCGCGTGATGCAGGGGCTTGATGCCGTGCCTGATGGGCATGCTCTTATGCTCCAGCAGAGGCGCTATCACGCACGGCAAAAAGGTTGATCGGATTTAACATTGCATAGTCCTCCAAATCATAACGATTACAAGACGAGTCCAGGCTTAAAAGTAGTAGCAGACACAGAATCGCTGCTAAAGCAACAACAAGACAAATGACAAAAAAGTGACATGAACAGTAACTAGCTAATGGCCGTCGGATGTTCTTAATCGAAGCGGTATGCTTTAATCTGAGCCGTCCACCTTTCTCTTGGCTTCACTGCTTCTCCCAAATCCGATACTTCCTGACAGCTACGCCGGCTATCCCCCGCTCTGCTCCTTCCGCGACTGCCTCCGGGGCTGGGAGCTCCCATGGAGGCGGCCTCCGTCTAGGCTGGCTCCGTTGGCTCCTCTCTTCCCGCGCCCTCCTCTCTTGATGCAGGGGCTTGATGCCGTGCCTGATGGGCATGCTCTTATGCTCCAGCAGAGGCGCTATCACGCACGGCAAAAAGGTTTTTGCAAACTTAGACCCCCTTTTGGCGTGCGTACACAAGTTTTTTTACTCTAAAAATATGTTTTTTACTTATTAAAAAACCTAGTCTGAAGTTATATTCTTTTTACTTATTACTTATATTTAATAGAGACAGCTCCGCCAAAAAAAAGGAAAAAAGCAATTTCCACTTCTATTTTTGTCTTCCTCGGCGCTGCTGACCTCTACTGTCGCCCCCAATTGGCGATGCCATCACCGCTCACCATACCACCAGCCGACCATCGCCGCCCCTCCACCCCGCCTCACGATGGGAATGGGCCGGCCTAAACCTAGCCCCGTGGCCTCAAGGCCAATTTCAGAGGTCATAGGTTGGCCCAATCTAGCATTTAGTTGTGGCCTCGCTGGCCCAATGGGCGGTACAGGTCGGCCCAGTCTAACCTTAATATGTGCTTATGTAAGCACTTTCAGAGACACGAGATGTAAAAAAACATTATTACAAACAGATTACACATAAATAACATAAAAAGTATGATTGATACAAATCATGTGTATCTTTTTATCTTTATAAGAAGACAAATGTGGAGACATATTTTAGTTTTGCTTCATCTCTCGTAAAACTAGTTGAAGCAGAAAAAGCTAGCTAGTTGCATGATAAATATGTTATAGTACAAAGTAGAACGAGAGGCACAGAATAGAAGTGAATGATCTATTGTATTCATCTTCATATATATGCACGGTGAAGGGACATGTTTGAAGTGGCCTCACACCCCTTGGTGAAAGGACAAGTCTAAAAAGGCCTCACACCCATTGGTGAAAAGGATCTCACATCCATTCATGAGGGAGGAAGATCTATGCGGTTAACAGGATGAGATCACCCTATTTGTTTCACAACAGAATAAACTACTCAGCGACACATCTGAGTGAAAGTTTATCCACGTATAACGTATTTATAAACCTGACAAGTATGCAATCATTTGAGCTACCATCACACTTACAAGCTGGCCGGATAACTGTTTCGTTTCTATAGGCAACAGCTAGCATGTCAAAAAATGTGCTTCAAGCGAACAATGGAAGATGTGAGAAAGGCCACGGCACGTCTTGCTCGTGTAGACTTGATGATTAGGTCGACCCATCTTATCTATTGGTTCAAAAGGTTCCAACTCTATCGACCCATTTGGTATTTGTGGTTGACCCATGCGGCCCATTAAACATGCTCTAGTGGGTTGGGCCAACTACCTAGTGGGTCAACCCGGCCCATTCCCATCTCTAACCCCGTCCTCCACTAACAAGGGGTCTACTCGTCCCTCGCCACAACCCTCCTTGCCGGCCTTCCTCCACCATCCGGCCAGCGACACCCCCGTCGCCCGCCACCACCGCCGATCGGGCCGCCGCCACCGGCCATCCCATTCGCCCGCTGGCCTCCCAAAACTAAAACCCTAAATCCCCAACCCAAATCCTAAGAGGAGGAGAGGAGGCGGCGGCCTACTTGTTGCCACTGGAAGCCCTCAAGGCTAGAGCACCAGTAACCAGAGAGAGAGTGCACATCTATGAGGAGAGTGTCGAGAGGTGGAAGATGACTTTGCCTGGCGTCCGAAAGGTTGCGAGTTGCGACTTCGCCTAGAGATCCACATGGATGGATAAGTTTGCTACGAGATAACACTTGGATCACAGATGAACGATTGGTGTTTGTGTGCGTGCCAACGGGCCAAAAAACGGCCGGCCAATCACAAGTCTTTACCATATTTAATTACCTTTTAGTGTTTCCACCATAAAAGTAGAAATACAATGTTTAGATGCTAAAATCATGAAACCACCATTTAAACCCCCTGATCTAATGACAAACCTTGCTCCCGCCAGAATAATAGACTCAGGACGGTTTGGCATGAAAGAAAAAAAAACGAAGATATTGTAGGCGAGATTGACCATATTCCACTTCACCCAAAATAACAGTTCATCATTGTCCAGTGCAAAAGAAAAAAAAAGAGAGAGCCTGACAAAAGCCATGACACAACAATGTGTATTTTAGTTTGCCATATATAGTCAGCATGCCATTCAATTTACTATTTACAGGAAAGTACAAAGCCATGACAAAAGACATCTACCAACTCGTTAGGGTTAAGGCCCAAAAAACATGTGGTGCAAAAGGTCTGCAAATATGTGAATGGATCTTAGCCATGGCATCTGAAGCAACACTGCTGCCTTCTTCAATGCTCATCTTTTTCCCTTGGGCGATAGCACTCAGCTCATCTGCTATACTCTTTTGCTCATCCTCAATCGAGATATGCAATTCCTCAACCTGTAAAAGGTACAAACACATCAACAGACATTCCCAGATCATACTACACATCAGGCTTAATTAGATTATGCTATATGAATATGTAAGGAGGTTCCCAGCAAAAGAGAACTGCACGAGAATTATGATTCAAAAGAGAAGAACCGTACACTTTCTATTTGTATGTGCTAGTCCAATGAGAGGCAAGTAGATAGTCAAATGTTCGCATAGAATTAGGTGATAACTCAAGTTGCTTCTTAAGATCCTCAAGTCCTCCAAATCATAACGATTACAAGACGAGTCCAGGCTTAAAAGCAGTAGCAGACACAGAATCGCTGCTAAAGCAACAACAAGACAAATGACAAAAAGTGACATGAACAGTAACTACGAAAGCAGCTAATGGCCGTCGGATGTTCTTAATCGAAGCGGTATGCTTTAATCTCAGCTGTCCATCTTTCTCTTGGCTTCACTGCTTCTCCCAAATCCGATACTTCCTGACAGCTACACCGGCTATCCCCCGCTCTGCTCCTTCCGCGACTGCCTCCGGGGCTGGGAGCTCCCATGGAGGCGGCCTCCGTCTAGTCTGGCTCCGTTGGCTCCTCTCTTCTCCTGTGGCCGACACAGCCACCCCATGGATGGCTAGCCCCTGCTCGCCTCTGCTCCCCCGTCTGTGCCACCACTTGGGATCTTAATATGCATCGACCCTGATCTACACAGGTAATGTTTAGATCGCATTTGGTTTCTTAGTTATTCAGTTATTGCTTTGCTAGCTTTGTGCAAATGTAGCAGTTAAAGCATGCTCCATTTATCATGTTTGTTGTCGTAGGTGAAGGGCAGCATTGTGTGTGCTGTTACATGTTCTGGCAAGCAGGGAATGGAGGTGATGCTTCTATTGTGCTTGCCCTCCGTGCGAATTGCACCGTGTCCTCCCATGTCTTAAAGTAGATCCTTCCCATGGTTGTGCATTCTGTCCCATATGCAGAGGATGGTCAGCATTCTCTCACAACTGTCGAATGACCTTGCGATAGTTTTGCATTCGGGGTAATTTGCAGAGGATGGCCAGAACTATGTTGCAACTATCGGATGTGCTCCAGCCTGCCCAGTTAAAAAATGTTTCGGGATATCGTGCCTTTGTGTGTTTATCTTGGCAGCGATGATTGGGTGGTCACTTCTTTTGAATGGTGAGCAATTGCATTAACCAACCAGTCACAACAATAATTCAGTGGTTACCTCTTTTAGATGGTGGGTGATAAGCATTAGCTAGTGCAATAAGGATTTGGGTTGCATAGTTTCGTAGTGTTTCCCTATAACGTGTAATGCAACAACTAAATCTCGTTGACGGATTGATAACGCCTCCCTTCCTCTCTTTGTTCTTCTCTGAGTCCTTAATAGCCCGATAAGTAAAATCTGCTTGATGTTAAGTGACCTGAAAAAGGTCAATTTAGTACTTGGAGGATTAGAGGGTATAGGTTTACAAAGCAAGAAAGTGACATAGAAGAGGAAGGGCTGTCAGAGAGAAGGCAAATTTTTTTTTTTGAGGGAAAAAGGCGGGAGTTCCGCCGCTCCATTAATAGAAAGGAACAAAGTGAGATAGAAATACAAGAAAAAGCGGCACGGCCACTATAATTACAAGGGATGGGTGGCCGCCAGCCCTAGTGTAAAACTAGGAGAAGGCAATTTTTAGTTGTTGGAAACAGAAGGCTGATGTCTGTACAATATTGCCTAGCCCTTTATGTTCCTTTATCTTCTATGTTCTCTTGCATTTTGGTATGTGTGAGATAATGATTCATGGAGAGCAATTGAGAGGCCTATCTAGCAAACAAAGGCCTCATGTTACTCAGCGATATAAGGGCCTGTGCAATGTCTCTTATTCTTTCCCATGATTTCATATTGTAGGGGATGCTATGGAAGATTTGTTGTGCTACAGAGGAAAGAGGTTAAGAGCAGCGACCTGATTTCCCATGCTCATGCTCAGATCAGTGATGATGATGGGAAATTTCTATGCTTTCATTTTTTTCCTTGGAGGTGGCCGGTAGTTGAGTTTCTACGGAATTTTGTTTTTTCCCCCTCTCTGCACATTTTAGACTTTTAGTGTTGTTCTTTGAGTGGATAGGTAGAGCTTTGCAGTTGTTTGGTACAAAGAAGGGATCCTCCTCACCGAGCTCCACATGAAAGAGAGCTACATCGTACCTGATGTTAATATTAGTAACATTACCTGGTTAAGTAGCGTGCAATAGTGATTATCTAGCAGCGCGCTTACTAATTTCCAGGTGGGTTTGCATTTGAATAGCCGTGCTTTAGTCTTCGGTGCTACTCTGCATGCATGGCTTTTTTGGTATTTACGCAGCTGGCTTGTGGACTGGATGCAGTGTAGGCTTGTGAATAGTAGATGATGTTTGTATTTGTGATAATTTGTGGTGCCGACGTTGCTGTTGCATTTGTTCTGCGTAAGCATTTAGTCACTTTACAGAACTTCCACGCATATCTGTGTTATTTGTTCTTCATCTATGCTTAGCTAGGCTGTATTTTGTTTGTCTGTTCTGCACGGTTTGGCTTCATTTCGTTCAACAGATTCTTAGTGAAAAGCCGGCTACGGTTAGTGCAAACCTGGCCCCATGCATCTGAGCAATCAATTTTACATATTGGGGTGTTTTATCACCATTATTTATACAAAACGTGGGTGGAGTCTTTGTTCTTAGCATTACTAGCTAGATTTTCATGTGTAATCTTTTGATAATTTAGGTTATGTGGTTTAGAGGTCTTAGCCTTTTCGGTGGTCTTGGGTGGTTTGTTCTCCTCTTCCCTGCCCTCTCTGTTGTCCTACCTATCTTGTTTTGCTTTTTTTTTGGGGGGATTTGTGTTTGGTGTGGTGACTTCCATTTTATCAAAGCATCGACCGTTCATTTTGTTCCTTGTCTAGCATTTGGTAGCGTAGCTGGGCCTCCTCTATTTCTGCTTTTGCTTAGGCAGCAACGCGTCGTGTTTTTTTCTTCTTCCTCATCTTGCTTTTGTTTAGATAGCTATGCCTCGACGTCCAGATCGATTGCACCGATTCCATGATGCATCACTGCCCATTTCATCTACGCAGATGTTCCTGTCACGTCGTCGGTCTCACGGTCGATCTTGCTCCTCACAATGTGTTGCTATTTTTTAGCCCTTTCCTTGGGTTTGTTTATACACTATTTCTTCTCTTTGTGTTGTTTTTTTAATTCATTTTATTATTGCTTCTATTCGTGGCCGGGTTTGTTTATAGACTTGGACATACAGATCACGCCAGCTGAGGCTAGAGCAAATCGTGCTCACAGACGTGCTTACCTTTGAGCTAAAGCTGCTCACAAACGTGTTTACTTTGCTCAATGCCTCTGTTTCACTGCTTTTTGTTGTCTATCGCAGTTTTTACATGCCGTTTATTTATTTTAGGTGCTGCACATGCCATGGATTAGGCTTCATCGTCAAGCCAAGTGTCAGTTACCCCAGGTGTGTGCTGCTTTTTTCTATTAGCGAATTTTATACAGGTTAGTAGTTTCAATGCTTTATATTTTTGTTGCCTCTTTGTCGTCTTTTGCCGCAAGGTATTTTCCCTGCCTTCTGTTCTCGTAAATCATATATGACCAAATGTCATGTCATACCATCAACCCATTCTATGTCAATGTTTTCTAAAACAAAAGAAAAACCTATCTGCGAGTAGGATTCCACCGTGGAAACTGCCCTATGGACTAGGGGAAAAAAGAAGCAACTAGGAACAACACCGGCGCTAAGATTATCAAGGAGTACAGTCAATATACCCTGCATATCTTAGTACACCCTATTTTTTATATAATGGAAAAAAATTCCAGCCTCTACGTATTTCAATGTATATATACGGCCCTTACAAACCGATTCAATCACACACTCTAATAAACAAGAGTTTGGAGAAAAAAACATTTTCATAAAGCAAAGACATAGTGTTAAATAATGACAGAGCCTATTATTAAAGCGTCATCCATGGTTCATAAAGAACATCATCAACTCCAAAGAGCAGCACTCCAAAGAGCAGCAGACTAATAGGATAGCTTGTTTTTATCCTCTCTTTAAAGTATTGATTGTTAAATAGCTCCACCGGTAAACCCCTATGAAGATAACTTGTATAATGGAAGCTTTGCTTTTGTTAAACACTATGTCACTAAGACACAACCTAGTTGCCCAAAAGAAAGCATTGTGCCAGCTAAAAGTTGCAATTTATTTTTTAACAACATCCCTCTGAGCCAATTTCTTAACAGATGAGTACAATTCCTAGGAGGTTTCAACTCTAAAGTAATATAGACAAAACACCAAACTAGCCATCTGTCGATCAAAGAAAAAATGTTGGATTGTTTCATTTTTTTATTATAAAAGCAATAATTAGGGCTTCAGTTCCAATTCATATTTTGCAAGATTTTATTTTTTCATGATTATTCCTCTGCTTAAATACCTAGAAATATTTTAATCTTAAGTGGAACTTTTAACTTCCACAAAATTTTATGATCAAAAACGACATTTTGATTTATCAATCTATATGAAAGTATAGATTTGCCATTTGAATGAACAGGCCAAATGAAACTATCATTGCCTTGGGTAACACAAATATGTTGAACAATCGATTATCAATCCTTTCTCAAAAAAAAAAATCGATTATCAATCCATTGGTCATCGCCCAACCAGCACATTTTTCCTCCGAGCAATTTTGAAAAGATGCTAATATTGCTCGTTGAGCGACACATTGCTAATCCAATTATCTTTTCAAAATCTTATTTGAGTTTCATTACGTAAATGGAATAAATCACAATGCAAGAACATGTCTCTAACCTTCGTTAAACTTTTCCAGAACTAACAGTCAGTTGGCCGGGTCTCTACTTGTGCGAGGGTTTTGTTGACTAGATACTTATTTCTTAAGAGCATGGCTAGCAGGGCCTCTAAACGATTCCCTAAAACACTATTGCGGACAACTTCAGCCTCTATAACGTTCCAGCAGGGTCTCTATCTCAGCCTCTAAATTTAGAGACTCTCTCCAGAGTCTCTATATTTAGAGACTCTCGAGAGAATCTCTATATCTTTTTAAGGATAGAGACTCTGCTGGAGATGATGGAAATATAGGGAACGAATAGTGATTTAGAGAAGGGATATAGAGAACGAAGTATAGAGAACCTGCTGTTGATGCTCTAACCATCGTTGCTACACCCCGTCCTCATTAGGGCACTTACAATGGGGATGGAAAGCTGACATGGAGTAGAATTAATAAGGACAGAGAAAGAGATAGTTTCTTCCTTAAGAAACTATTTCTACGCTAATCTCAAAACTCTAAAACTAATGCGCAAAGAGAAGGTGGCTTTGGAGAAAGGAAAAATTATTAATGATGAAAATAATGTTAAGATACAATATAATAGAGCCACAATTTCTTTGTAGTTTATAGGTGACATGGCACATATAGAAATAATGTTTAGAAACCTTTCATTGGAACTACCCTTAAGTAGTATAAACAACCACTTACTCAACAAACGCTTATTTTTGATATCTACGTTTTCAATACCGAAACCCCATAGATCTTACGGGCAACAAAGAATAGTGAAGTACACCGGCCCTATCGTTCATATGATTACGTTCAACCTCCAAGTAGATTCAAGCACAAAAGAGGATTGCGGCAAGGTGACCCTTTATCACCCCTTTTGTTCATCCTCGCTCTCGAGCCCCTCCAGTTGTTAGTAAGCAAGGCTCGGCAACTGCATAAATTCAGCACCATAATTGAGGAGGTGGATAAAGTTCAGCTGTCCATGTATGCGGATGATGTGGCCATTTTCCTCAAACCAACCACCCAAGACCTGCTCACTCTTAAAACAATCCTGGACTGCTTTGGAAAGGCTTCGGGGCTAGAGATTAGCACTTCTAAATGTCAAATCTTCCCTATCAGTTGTGGCAACATCAATTTGCAGGATATAACTTCTAACTCGCAAATGAGGGTGCAGCATTTCCCTTGCACCTACCTCGGGTTGCCGCTAAAACCAACCTTGCTCAAGAAGAGTGACTATCAACCTCTTTTCGAGAAGATTGGTAAAAGACTTGCAGGATGGAAGGGGGGCTTGCTCTCCAAGGCAGCCAGATTGGTCCTCATAAATTCCGTCATCACTTCCATTGCTATGTATCATCTCACTGTGTTCCCTTTAAGCAGATGGGCGGCAAAGAAGATTGACAGGTGGCGTCGTGACTTCCTTTCGAAAGGTGGCCCCCATCCAAATAGCGGGCCGGTACTGGTGAACTGGAAGAGAGTGTGTTGGCCAAAGAAATTTGGTGGCTTGGGGGTCAAAGACCTTATTTCTTTTGGTAGAGCGCTGCGGCAGAGATGGTTCTGGTCGCAGTGGGAGCACCCCAACAGGCCGTGGGTCGGTTTCTCTATTCCTCATGACTCAGTGGATGCCGACCTATACATGGCCAGTGTGTCCTTCTCCTTAGGCAATGGGAGGCTTCTTAACTTTTGGAAGGACGCCTGGATGGAGGGCTCCTCTCCTATGGTGTTAGCACCCGTTTGTTTTGCCCTATCAACTAAGCGTTCGCTTTCTGTCCATCTGGCCATCTATGAGGATGCTTGGGCCGCTGACCTTGCAGGTTTATCAACTTGAGATTCAGGAGTTCTTGATCCTATGGACAATTTACCATAGGGTTGTCCTTCACGCGGGGATCGACAACAAAGCGGCTTGGAAGTGGACTGCTCATGGCAAGTATACTGCGCATTCTGCCTATCTTGCTCAATTCTAAGGCTCAATCCAAGACCATCACCATAATGCTATATGGAAGGCGCAAACAGGACCTAAATGCAAATTCTTTATTTGGAATGTCGTATAGAAGAAAATCCTAACTTCGGATATCCTGGCCGCTAGGGGTTGGCCGAACTGTCATATATGCCCTTTGTGTGGTATCCATGAAGAAAGGATGGAGCACTTGTTTGTTTCCTGCAGCTTCAGTAAATCTATCTGGCGTTGCATTCTCCATGAGCTTCCTGTAGCTAATCTTCACTTAGCGGCAAATGGGCAATCTTTAAGTGATTGGTGGATCTACTTGAGGCGAAATTTTCAAGCAAGGATGAGACGATATTTTGATGCTATCATTATATATACTTGTTGGAACATATGGAAAGAAAGAAATAGAAGAATCTTCCAGGATGTTTACTCGACTTACCAAGAGGTTTTTCTTCTCATTAGAACTGACCTGATAAACAGATGGTTAGCCTTCGGGGCCGAGGATAATGGTTGAGAGTCCATAGTTCTTTTGTTGTACCCGTGTTTTGGGTGCTCTTTTCTTTTATTCCTCTTTGTACATGACTTTCCTGTTTTTGTTCTTGGTCTTTTTACTTCATCTATAAAGCTTTAGGCAGTGCTCCTGCCAATTAATTCAAAAAAGAAAAGTAGATTCAAGCCTCTTCATTTTCGTTGCGCATGTTACTTCGGAGTCCCAGTGGATGGACAAAGTACAAATTGACATGAAGACGAGGCAAACCAACCATTCTATCAACCTACTCTAGAAACCCACAGGAAAGATCTGCCATAGTAGGAGGGACAGCTTCACATTTTCATATTTCCATTTGCAGTCAGCGAGTCACTGTTTTTAATATAACTTTTACCATACCTGCTATGGAATAAAAGAACACATATGCCATACATTCTAGCTAGACTAGATACCACTGCGACCTTCTACATCTCTGCATTCAAAGGAAGACCAAACAGATAGCCATGAACTGCCAGGATGATGATGATGCTCCAAAGCCACACTTCGTGTTAGTCCCATTCATGGCCCAAGGCCACACCATCCCCATGATCGACATGGAATATCTCCTGGCAGGATACGGTGCCATGGTCAGCTTCATCACCCCTCCAGCTAACGCCTCAAGAATGGCGTCCACCATGGGGAGGGCAAGGGAGGTGAACCTCCCAATTCAGTTTGTGCCCCTCCAGCTCCCCTGCGCCAAGGCAGGATTTCCCGACGGCTGCGAGTACGTCGACAACGTCTTCGGGAAAGAGCAGCTGAAGAGGCTGACAGACGCCTGCTGGAGCCCCTAGTTTCATATCTTCGTGTGCAGAGTAGCCTGCCTTCCTGCATAGTGTTTGACCTATGCCACAACCATGGACAGGGGATGTTGCAAGAGAGCTTGGCAAGTTGGCATCCCCAGGTTGATGTTCAATGGATTCTGCGCCTTCTCCTCACCCCGCAGGTGCACTACTGTTCTGTTAAATACTAATTTATTTTGGGGGGAAAATAGCTGTAGGGCATTGCAAACTGTATGTATTTGCCAATCAAGTCACGGACATATGGTTACAGGGCCCATATGTAAGTGACACATTTAGTGTCTTACGAGGATGGCAGGGAATTTGTGGTGTCCTAGCGACAATTGGCCCTTATCTTTTTGTTTCTTCCTTCTAATAGGAAGATTGTGCCATTGAGCTAAGATAGAAAGTTTGTGCCAATGTTTTAGGTATATCATCCATAAAGAGAAGATCTTTGAGAATGTGGCTGATGAGAATTGAGTTTCTTGCCCTTCCCGGGTTCCCTCATGAACTTGAGGTATCAAAGGCAAGATCACCGGGGAACTTCAACTCACCAGGGTTTGAGAAATTCAGTGAGAAGATCATGGAGGAGCTTAGAGCTGACAGTGTGGTCACCAACAGATTTTATGAGCTAGAGCCATTGTACGTTGAGGCTTGCCAGAAATAGGTAAGCAAGCATGGACCATTGGGCCAATGTTTCTATACAACCAGGACATGATTGCCACGGGAGCCAGGGGAGCTAATTCACCGGCTGATGAGAAGAATTGCTCGCGGTGGTTTGACTCCATGGATCAAGGCTCAGTTCTTAATGTCAGTTTCGGCAGCATGGCCTGTACTGTGCTTAAGGCCACAAATTGGCCATCTCTTTTTGTGATTACATCTGATGAGAAGCCTTCAGAGATCAAGGAATTACTGTCCATGGGGTTTGAAGAGAGAATAAGGGGCATAGGTATCATAATACGTGGATGGGCACAACAGGCTATGATCCTCACACACCCGTCTGGCGGAGGATTCATGACACAGTGCGGGTGGAACACAACAATTGAAGGAATACCAGCTGGACACATTGTGCAGAGCAATCCTTGAATGAGAAACTGATCGTGGATGTACTGAAGATAGGAGTGGCTGTTGGTGTCCAGAGCATCACAAATAGAACAATGAAGCCTCATGAAATTTCTGTAGTGAAGTGGGATCAGAGAGAAATCTGTATTAAAACTAATGGGTGAAGAGAGAGATGTAGAAGAGAGAAGAATGAGAGCTAAGGAACTGAAGGAGAAGGCTAGAAAGGCTATAGATGAAGGGTCATCATACAGTAATATAAGGCACCTGATTGAATATATTCAGACCAAATGAATAAGAACACTAGTTCAGTAATGTATCCTTGCATACCATATGTCACAAGAGTATGTAGCATTTCTTTCTACAAGGATAAAATATCCAAATCAGTTGCCCTTAATTAATTGCATCTTATCTGACCTCCCACTGATTGTATACTCTTGCACTTCAACAGCAATCATATTATACAGCAGTCTTAAAATGGTTTTTGAAAAAAAAAAGGTCGTGACATTACACAGCAATTTTGCATCAGTGGTAGAACTAGTGCTGAGCTGTTCACTAAGGGGTATCGCTGACAATTGTAATCACTTGCAATATATCCATGCAAGAGTAGTGGAAAATACCATGCAAATAAAATCTGGTGGTAAAGCACAAGGCATCAAAAGTATGACCATGACCATCAGTGACTAAAGTGGACTAATTCATGATTTTTCTCAAGCACTAAAGTAGAAACATGCCACTTGAAAACAGGGGAAACAATTTCCCTGATTTTTTGGCAGTAACCAGCAATAACCAGTGTTATCGGTAGGGCCCAACGAGAAAATATCAGCCAAAAAAATAAGGCGCACTTAAAATGTTAAAAAAGATTGTTTGAAACATCTCCATTCTTTTATCTGATTTTTTTTATAAAAAATGCCACCTGCAGTTTTCGGTTTCATTGCTACTCTAATAAAATGTTCAGAGAGAGATTTTTTCTGCTCTAAGATTATTATGAAAGAAAAATTAAGGAGGTTTTTCTAAAAGAAAAACAGTAGGGAATGATCCTAAACAGTAACCATAACCAAATATAGGAAAACTGAATAGTGTGAAAAGTAATATAACTGGTTTAGCTATGTACAGGAACACTCACAACCTCCAAGAACTTGAGCAAGATACCTTTTTTTTTTGTAACTACCTGTGAAGATCCTTGAGAACACCACTCCAGACATCAACACCATTTTATGAGATAAATCAGAGTTCATGACAAAAATCTGTCCTGAAGTACGAACCTAAAATGGAGCATATTAGATTATCAGATAGCCTTGGGTGGTTCATAATAGTGTAGCAGCAATCCTCCATGGCATGATCAAAACACAGTATTTAAATAGCATATTATACTAGTATAGATAGTTAATTGAACAAGATAGTCAGAAATCAATCTATGCATGTGCAACTGTAACCTTTGAAAAAAAAAGGGGAAATTTTAGATTTTGGAGATTCTAGATGGCACACCATGCAAGCAGGATCTCAACTTTGTTTCTTAAGAGGTTCTATTAGAAGCACCATGTCAGTGATTGTGTTGTATTCTGAACCTATATAGAACAAGTTGTACACAGGTTGCATTGGAGTTTTGGACAATGTACTGATTTTACACTCCACCCAATAATAATCTTACAACTGATAATATATCCATCACACATGACAAAAGTGAGAGTACTAATAATCATAACCGTGTAATGCTACTGATTTATAATGGAGTGATGATGCACATTGTCCCATCTGACACCTCTCCTGTGGAATTAGATATGTCAATTCTATTGTACGCAAACAAATCGTAACTGATCCATAAACATTGGGATGTAAAAGAAAGCTTTAACATGAATAACATGACAAGCATCACGATAGATATGCCTGCCCGCAAGATAAAAAAGATCTATGGAAAGTAACATGAGGCTTGAACAGTTCTTGCACAAACTATGATACATATAAAAACTGAATATTTCAAATCCGCCGAAATATAGCAAGACAAGAGACTTTTGCAATTTGTAAAAGTCAGATGCATATAGGGTGGTGCCCAAATCAAATCAACAAATATATTACACAAAAGAGGGTTGTAATTTTGACGCTATTTATAAGGCTATCATTTTACCCATTGACCCATTCACGTAAGAAACGATGAAGCAAAAAACAAGGCAACAAGTTAGCCCATCAGGAACAGTGTTTTGAAAGGCACTAGGCTCACTGACAATTTGAAACCCCTCAATACCAGGTTATTAATGTGAGGATATGTTATTAATGTGTATACATATCAACAAATATCATCTGGAATCTTTCTAGTTCACCAATTACTCTTTAATTACCATCAGCTGAGTACTCTTGATTATCAGGCCTGTAGAATTACGAGTCATCATCCAGTGTCGCTTCTCTAGGACCATAAGCTGAGTTCAGTGGAGTTGCAGATTTACAGGTAGTGGATGCCATTGATTATTCGCAAAAAAGAAAAAAAAACACTGATAAACTTGGAAGCAAGTCCAATATATCATGCAAAACTTAAAAAATGGTTTGATTAACTCAAGTGGGCCAGCACATATATTTCCAGGAGAATCCTCAAATGCATTTCTTGCAATGACAAATCATTAGCAAATCCTACATTGGCTAATCTGCCACATTCAACATAAACACACAGATATTTTTGGGGCCAAGAATTTCGGGAAAAGTTTGGAGGCACAGAAAAAATATTGTTTAACAGTCAGGTGATAACAATTAACCAATGAACACCACTTAGATGGAGAGTCATATCAGTCCCGTCAAATTTTTAGGGTCAATACTCAGATCTATAACACATCCAGTAGGGCACGTAAACACAAAAATGGGGCCTTCAAAAACTCGAAATGGAACAGAATCAGATACTTCACCAGCTTAAGGATGAAATGTGATCACTTACATGTAAAGATCTGATCTTTCATTTCATTTGCTGGTACAGGCACTGAAAATTATGGCCAAATGAAACACATTAATAACATATCCTCATAGACAGTGAATGCAGAGTCTAAAACGAATATTAATGTGGGATTAAAGATACATTGTCTTCACCAATTATCTGATTTCCATGGAAATATCAATTGTGTCAACGCGCACTTTGAGCAAACATTCACCATTGGATTTTGCCAATCTGGAGACCGTGCTGCTCATGTGTCAACAACTGTTATGCAGTCTCCGCACTTAAACATCGTTTGGGAATGGTTAATCTCGGAAGGGGTCTATAGATTGGTGGAGAATTAGATGAAACTCCCCACCAATCCATGGATGGTTAGGATGGCCTCTTGGAGTGTTTCTTGTCATATAGAAGAAAGACCGAGGCAAATTGAACCAAAAGTGGGGCCGGCCGACCAGGCTTGGGTCGACCGGCCTGGTCTGGGTCGGCCAGCCTAGGTCTGAGTCGATAGGCTAGGTTCCAGCCTGGCTCGCAATCTTTTAGAACCCATTTCTTTCTCATCCGAGCTCAAAATATAGCAAATAATATATGCTTTTTTATCGTCTCAATGAGCTCTTCACCATGGTGCAGTCTAATTTGGCATTTAAAGACTTTTTCAAATATGTTTAATTTAAACACCATCTTATGCCCAATTTGCTTATGCCCGATAAACAGTCATTTCTTTTGTATTTTGGGCGCATGTCTGCAAAACATAAGACTACACCAAAACTCGTGTAACTTAATAATGTTAGACTAAATGTAACTTGAATTCCTTTATTTTATGGATATGCTGACGATCAAAAGTATACAAAATGTTGCAAATAAGGACCGTCAAACACCCCCACACTAGATCTTTGCTCGTCCCGAGTAAAAGAATTGAAATATGGACAAGGAGTTAATTAAAGATTAAGGTGGACTTCATGCACAGCTTCTCAAGATGAATAGCTAGCATAAAGGTTATTCCAGAATGTTTCTCGTTCTTATGAGATTTTTGAAGTGGCTAAAGACCTTACCTTTAGAGGTTGAAAAATGGAACAGCTTGACTAAGGAAATAATTCCCTTCCTATACTCAGACGTCCTCAGAGTTTTTATAGTTTTCAAAAGAATTCTCAGCTCATTTTTATTTCTCAAGTGATACTCTCGAGTCGCTCAAGGGTGGTTTCTTACCAAGGTGGATTTCAAATAATTGATCTCCTATATATGGGTATAATTATCCTATCATGCATGCACATGCATTCTTGTTATTTCATGCAAATATGAACGTAAGACTAATTGAATTATTTTAATTTTAGGTAAATCGTGTCGATCATAGAATATCTCCATGCATCATGCTGCTAGCACTTTTCTAAGAATTTTGTGCCATTTGTTTCTTCACATTAGATCCGGACAAACAGGAAGGACAACCTGAAGGCCTGGTATTCAACGCGCAAGGGCCAGGCGAGCTAAATTCTTTATATCATTCTTCTATCCCAATTTTTATTAAAGTTATATTGCTTTAAATTATGAAACTGCATGCTTATTTATTCTTTGTATAAATTATGTGAGATAAAATGCTATTAGAGTTGGTATAGATATCACCCACTTTTACTAGTGTTGTTAAACACACACCCATCCTTGGTATATTTCTTACTCTGTCATTTGGTAACTTTGGATTAGATTATAAACTTCTTGACTAGTAAGTCTTTGGTTATGCTTAGACCAGGATAAATCTAGGGTCCAATGGGTTTCATCTCGGCTGTCAACGTTGAGGCGTGGGATGACGGATCAGTTCTCTTACATCGGTATAGTCTTGCTATCAACTCTCTGTCGGTATAACTTTTCTATCAACGCTCTGCAATGAATGGTTTCTGACCATCAATGTGAACGGAGCTGGTACCTCATATGGGTTAGTCTTATCATTACCATACCTATGGTGATGCTGTGTGCACTATCTCGAGCTTACCATGCAACCCAGATAAGCCACAGATATTATCCATGCACTTGGGTGCCCCTTTCTGCCTAAGTGCGAAAATTGAGTCAATCGACACTCTACTCATGATATTAATATTAAGGATTCGAGGATCCTGGCCTGGCCTTATTTGAGCTCAAGGGGATCACGCCTCGCTGAGAGGGTGTCTGCCGCTACTTAGGGAGACATACACCTTGCGAGGGTATGGTCTTACCTATTGTAGGAGACGGTACGAGGTACCGGTCTGCCTGTTTGTTCGGGAACCATGACCAACGGGATGGCTTGGATCCACCGTGTTTGGGAGCACGAGGTGCTGCCCTGTTATTGAAATACCCCTGATGATGATTTGAATCGCATATATAGCACAATACGTCTTTGTTTTATAAAATGGCTAAGTCATAGGTTTTCTATTATTATGGTATTATAAAATTGGCATTATTACAAATAAAATAACCCAGCCCCACCAAATTTCCTATTATCATTAATTGCATTAGGCGGGGAGTTGGCTCGCGAGCACGGTTGGTGTGCTCATCCTCGCCCACATTTACTCTTTTTAGGTACGGGAGACATGGAAAGTGAGGGCATGGATTCTTCTCCGGAATTAAAGGAGAACTAGGAGCTGATGTGTAGGACGGGTGTTAGACGGGACTCCAGTCGCTTGCCTGGTGGATTTGGGCATAGCCTCAAGACCCGACGCTTCTGTTTTCGCTTTTGTTGAACTCTGATAAGAGTACATTTTGTTATTGTATATGCCTGACGCCTTATGTAAACCGAGCCATAATGTACTCTGGTTAATAAATGAACACTTTATATCGCTTTGTATGAGTTGATCGAACTATTGTAAACGGTATTGAGATAGCAAGACAGATCCTGAGCTAGCGCAGGAGCCACCCAAGTGGTCCCCGAAATCTGGAGCCCACATTCAACCAGCCGAAAGATTGCTCTTTGTTTGTGACAGCCTTTATATGCAAGAACCAAAGCATCGATCTTCCCAATCGGAAGAGACGAACCCGGCCAGAGTGCCAGCCCGGCGGCACGGCACGGCACGGCCCGGCCCACCTACCTCAATCTCAAAGCCCAAATGCGCCAATGCGTAGCGCCGCTGCGCGGCAACGCAACGCGATACGCGCGCGCGCCACCGCCTCCGCCCATCCATTTAACCCCCCCGAGCCCGAGCCCGCGCTCCTCCTCCGCCCCCTACCGCATCGGGAAAAAAAAACCCTAGGCTGCGCTTCCAAACCCTAGGCGTCATGGCGGCGGCGAGCCTGGCTGAGCTCCTCTCGACGGGCTTCGAGTTCGATCCGGAGGACGACGATCTCATCGTGCATTACCTCCTCCCTCGCCTCCGCGGCCAGCGCCTGCCGTTCGACGGCGTCATCGCCGAGACCGACCCGTTCAGCGCGCCGCCGTGGGAGCTCCTGAAGAAGTTCGGCCGCAAGACCGACGCTTTCTTCTTCGCGGCCGGCCAGGCGAAGAGCGGCAACGACGCCCGCCAGAACAGGGCCTGCGCCGGCGGCGGCTGCTGGAAGGGGCAGAAGATGAAGAAGTCGTCGGTCGATGGCGAGAAGCTGGTGGACCCCGGCACCGGCGAGGAGATCGCGTGGCGGAAATACCTGCTCAACTTCCACGCCGACGACGAGCAGGGCGGCACGGGGTGGGTGATGGACGAGTACGCCGTCACGGCCCCCAACGACCTCGCCTCCTCCCCCTCGTCGGTCATGGCGTATCACATCCGATTCACCGGTCATGGACAGAAATCAAAGAAGCTTAAGTGGGAGCCGGAGACTCAAGATTCCGTGGCCGACGACCAAGGCGGAACCACTCTGCCACCGCTTGAGGACTACGCGTTGGCGGCTCCGCCATCGGAGCAACGCGCGATGGATTCTGCTGCTGCGTTTCAGGAGAGCACAGATGAGGCTGACGGGTGATGGATGCACAACCGACTTCTTCAAATTAGGAGTAGTTGCTGATTATGCTTATTGCTCTGTAGGAGTAGTTGCTGATTATGTGTATGCCTTAAGGATCTTGTATCAATCAATATTGTTAGCTAGCCTGATGGAGATGGTTGTTCATTTCCGATGTACTCTATATTGATCTGTTTCACACTCATGATATACAATATATAAATAAACAAGCACTGTGCTATATTATGCTGGATATCGTGTATTGTGTATGTTGTTCTTTAAATCCCATAGTATTGGAACTCAATTAAGTTCTTGTGGCAAACAGTTTAAAATTAAGGGGAGAGAATTGAACCGGAGAATGAATGTATGTGCAGTGCTAGCTGGTTAGATAAGCTTGGCCGTGCTTGTTATTGGTGGTATTTTAGGATCACCAGTGAAGGCGGCTACGGCCGGCAGTACGCTCAATTTGTTTGATTACTAGCAAATTTTGAATTAAAATATGGTGGTGACAATAAAATATGATAGTGAAATAAAAAATTATTACGTTGGTCCGATAATATTAAAGTAGAGGAGGATAACATTACAATCCATGCAATTAGTGATGAAAAAGAGGCAACAATATCTGCATCATAATTACTCATACACTTACCACAGGTTATCTTGTTCTGATTGTTCGCAAACTCCTTCACCTACAAACAAGAGGTGCAACTCACCAAACTTAAAAATCTCAAATAAGAACGCTGCAGGTGGAATTAAATTCAAAACTGTGAGCATGAGATATTTATGAATCAGTGAGGCACATAATTACATTTCGATCCCAATTATTAGAAAAAAAAATGCAAGTACATTCCAGTCATCTAGATGATACATATGCCTGCCCGCAAGATAAAAAAGATATATGGAAAGTAACAAGAGGCGTGAGCACTTCTTGCACAAATTATGATACATATAAAAACTGAATATTTAAAATCCGCGGAAATACACAGCAAGACAGAGACTTTTGTAATTTGTGAAAAGCCAGATGCCTATAGGCTGGTGCCCAAATCAAATAAAGATATATATTTTAAAAAAGAAGGTTTTACTTTTGATCAGGGGCGGAGCTAGGTACATCTAGGGTGGTGCACAGGCACCCGGGTCCAAGATAAAAATTAGTAGAGATTAGGTCATTTGTTCTAACAAGTGCACCACCCAAACCTACTAATTGTGCATCCGGTGGAACAATCCAACATGCTAGTAAAAAAGAAGGTTTTACTTTTGATGCTCTTTATAAGGCTATCATTTTATCCGTTGACCCATTGACGTAATAAATGATGAAGCAAAAAACAATACAATAAGTTAGCCCACCGAGAACAGTGTTTTGGAAGGCACTAGGCTCACTGACAATTTGAAACCTTTCAATACCAGGTGACAGGTCGCCTAGATTAGGTGTGTATAAATATCATCTGGAATCTTTCTAGTTGACCAATTAACACTTTAATTACCATCAGCTGAGTAATCTTGATTATCAGGCCTGTAGAACAGCGAGTCATCATCCAGTGTCGCTTCTCTAGGACCAGCATTTTCTTCAAAACAATTAGAGCTATCTCCGAAAGAAAGTACCAGGCTAGATATAGGTATCAGCAGTTTCCATGCCAATGGCAGAGTTGTCTGGACAGCTAATAACCATGGGAATTAAGACAACTTCAAAACCAAAACTTAGAACTTCATCATACCAATGAAAAGTGGATCCATTGTACATTTGCTCAGCATGATGATCATTTGGATCTGGACCATGCTGATGAAGAGCATTCCTAATTCCATCCTGTAACTGAGAACCAGTCATTCATGGAACTACAATATTAGAAAAGCTAACTATAGGACCATGCCAACATACCATATTATAATATGAGGATGGTTCATTTATTGACAAAGTTGTTTGTTGATGGTTGGGATTATATATGTTTCCAGGTTGAGCCACCGCCTAAACTGTCCTGAATCAGTATAACCAACCGAGTATCTCGAAATAACAACAACAACAACAACAACAACTTTAGGGACAACAATAAATAGTAACAAGCTTCTGTGATATATATGGTAAAATGGTTGTTTTAAATTGCAATTTATGACAACAGCTAGATACAATCATGCGGAGTTGTGTGCAAGCTATTAAACAGACCAGCATATACTTCGATATGCATTTGTTTAAATAAAAGTGCACTGACTATATTGTGTCCATTTAAATAAAGCTAAAAAAGGGGCACATCTTTGATGTAATTAACCAAACATGTTAGTTATCTAACAATCATGGTGTACGCATGTCTGCAATCAATCTTGGTTTAGCATGTCTGCGAATGTCTTGGAGCTGCGATGCCCACATGCAAAATCCATATATGTCAATGTCCACAAAGGAGCTGCAGATTTACAGGTAGCAGGATGCCATCGATTATTCACAAAAAAGAAAAAAAAAATTGATAAACTTGGAAGCAAGTCCAATATATCATGCAAAACTTACAAACTGGTTTGGTTAACTCAAATGGGCCAGCACATATATTTTCGGGAGAATCCTCAAATGCATCTCTTGCAATGACAAATCATTAGCAAATCCTACATTAGCTAATCTGCCACATTCAACATAAACACACAGAGATATTTTTGGGGCCAAGAATTTCAGGGAAAGTTTGGAGGCACAGAAAAATATTGTTTAACAGTCAGGTGATAACAATTAACCCATGAACACCAATAGATGGAGAGTCATATCTGTCGCGTCAAATTTTTAGGGTCAATACTCAGATCTATGACACATCTAGTAGGGCACGTAAACACAAAAATGGAGCCTTCAAAAACTCGAAATGGAACAGAATCAGATACTTCACCAGCTTAAGGATGAACAAATGTGATCACTTACATGTAAAGATCTGATCTTCCATTTCATTTGCTGGTACAGGCACTGAAAATTATGGCCAAATGAAACACATTAATAACATATCATCATAGACAATGAATGCAAAGTCTAAAAAATACACTGGCAAACGAACATTAATGTGGGATTAAAGATACGTTGTCTTCTCCAAGTATCTGATTTCCATGGAAATATCAATTGTGTCAACGCGCACTTTGAGCAAACATTCACCATTGGATTTTGCCATTCTGGAGACCGTGCTGCTCATGTAAGTCAACAACTCTTATGCAGTCTCCGCTCTTAAACATCGTTTGGGAATGGTTAATCCCGGAAGGGGTCTATAGATTGGTGGAGAATTAGATGAAAGTCCCCACCAATCCATGGGGACCCGACTAGGATTGAACTTTCGAAACAAGGCCTAAGGACATGTCTAATGCTAACCTCAAAACCTGACCACGGCTCTAATTTCACTATTCGCACGCTTAAATTCACTGTTCACATCCTAAGATTTAAAGCTGGGCCAGTATTTGGGGCTAGCATTGGACATGCTCTTTGTTATGGTGATCGGAAATTGGGCCATGCTTGAACATGTATGCGTGACCCACCCACGTTGAACCAGCCTGCCTATCTGTAACCATCAATCATCCACATCACTGCATAATGACACCGTGTCTCCCACATCTACAGAAATGCAGGCGTACCACCTCGAACAGCTTGTCTCAGCCAGCCATTGCTGGAGCCCAGTCCGCTCCGAGTGATCGATGACCATGTCTTGTTGAGTTGTTTCCATCCATGTCATCCCGGCCATGGCGCAGAGATCAACCAGCCGAAAATTTGCTCTTTGTTTGTGACAGGCTTTATATGCAACAAGAACCAAAGCATCGATCTTGCCAATCGGAAGAGCCGAACCAAGGTTAACAACCAGGCCAGAGTGCCAGCCCGACGGCAGGCGTTCCCGGCGAACGACGCACTGCACCGTAAAGGGCGGGCAGGCCATGGCCGCGCCCCGGCGCGACGGTCCCCGTCCCACCCGGGTGGGGAATTCTGCCGAGCAGGTCGCGGGCACATGGGCGGCACGCCGCACCCGTCCTTGCAGCTCCGCGGCGAGCACCAACCCAATCTTTACAGCGTCCGCTTTACGTTACCAATGATTGGTCGATCCCCCCCACCCCCGGACGCGATCTTTGGAGGATCTTGGGGGCGCAACGGCAGCAGCAGTGGAGTGTGCAGCTCTGCAGAGTGCAGACGCGGCTGCGGCCATGCATGCCGGTGAGGAGCGACCAAGCACAAGGGTACAGCAGCAGCACCAGCAGAGGAGGAGGTCAGCAGCGAGGGAGGGAGGGAGAGAGATGGCCACATATGCGAGCGAATGCGGCATTGGCGTGCGAGAGCAAGGACCAGCACGCACAAGCCGATGCAGTGATGCAGCAGCGGCGGCAGAGCAGAGCAAAGGCTGGGCGCAGGTTGCTGCGAACTGCATGCGATGCAGAGGCAGAGGCTGGGCGCAGGTTGCTGCGAACTGCTACAGCCTACAGGCTACAGGGCATGCAGCATTGCAGCCTTTCACCGGTCACCTGTTTGGTGTCAAGCTGGTTCTCACCTAAACTGATCTGATCTTGCATGCATGGCCATGGGAGGAAAATGGCAGGAGACAGCGATGTGACCAAGGTCAAGCTCACGTTTGTGCAATGTTGACCCTATTTGGAACGGCTTAATTTAAGTCGCTTTTAACTTTTGTGCAGTAAAGTATTGGAAAAACTTGCCAAACGCTATGGTCTTTGTGAACTATTTTTAAATGATTAGTAGTTCTAATTTCTCAGAAATACTATTATAACATGTGAGGTTGTCGTCATACCATTATTTTTTATCCTCATTGCAAACATGTTATTCTTTGAGTTGACCGGTCAAAGTGAATCACATTATCCCCATCTTCTCTCCTTCCTCCTCCACCCTCTCGCTCCCATCTTCGGGAACCATCTCTCTAACGAGTCACCCTACTCTAGCACCCATGTCACTGCTTGCACCGTTGTTGCGCTATTCCGTTGCCCATGCCGCAGCCACCGTCCTACTACGTCGCTCGTGTCCCCACCAGCTCTAGGCCCCTGCGCTCATGGCCCTTGGATCGTATGCCAGTTACACTGCTAACCAACGCCACCTTCTCATGCTTATAGACGCCCTAGACGCGCCACATAGCGTCCGATGATCATGTGCCACCCCTTCGTCCGCCCATTTGTCTAGGGCCACGCCGCCACCATCCTACTCATCGGAGAAAGAGGAAGGTCAGAAAGAAGAGGAAAAAAAGAAGGGAGAAGAAGAAGAAGACATAAGGGGCTTTTTAGTCATTCCAAAACTAGTTCGACTGATCAACCCGCATCATAGCATGTTTGAATTGAATTGCAAAAATAGGGCTTGACAACGGTTTAACATTTTATAATGACATCTCTGAGAAATTGGAACTTAATGATGGCATGAATGCAATAGAAGCACACACACTCAACCAAGCCCATCCTAGTGCATGCATGAACTAGCCATCATCATGCACCTAAACCTTTGGATCTTCCTTTTCAACCTTAGCCTTGTGCTTTATATATCTCTAAAAGTTAATTCTATTGCCACTTTTAGGGAAAAAAAATCAAATCACATCACTCATGATTAGAATGCCAAGTAGCAACACCTCTGCACTTTTTCTTCTACTTTGTGAAAAATATATGCACTAGAAAAATGCACTATTTTCTACTCTGGAAAATGTAATCAGCTTTGTGATTTCTAGGCAAGATAAAGGCTTTGTTTCTTTCAGCATAATAATCAGATTATACAAGCACATTTCAACAGCCAATCGTCGAACACCTCGAACACGTCGCCCCGCCTCGCCTCGCTCTCGCGGAAAGGAGTCGAGGGGTGCGCCGCCGGTGCCGGGCCCCTCTTCCTCCCTCTCCGACGTCCTCGCAGGAGATGGGGTAGAGGGGACCCCGGCTCTTCTCCCTCCTCCCTCCCCTCTTCCTCCTCCAGGTTCTATCCCTCCCTCTCCCCTCCTCCTTCCACTCCTTTCCTCTCGCGTTTGTGCTATGTTGACCCTATTTGGAACGGCTTAAGTTAAGTCGCTTTTAACTTTTGTGCAGTAAAGTATTAGAAAAACTTGCCAAACGCTATGGCCTTTGTGAACTATTTTTGGTACACTAGTGCATGCATGAACTAGCCATCATCATGCAACTAAACCTTTGGATCTTCCTTTTCATCCATAGCCTTGTGCTTTATATATCTCTAAAAGTTAATTCTATTGCCACTTTTAGGGAAAAAAAATCAAATCACATCACTCATGATTAGAATGCCAAGTAGCAACACCTCTGCACTTTTTCTTCTACTTTGTGAAAAATATATGCACTAGAAAAATGCACTATTTTCTACTCTGGAAAATGTAATCAGCTTTGTGATTTCTAGGCATGCAAGATAAAGCAAGATCAATGTTTGCCTGAATAATTGTGTGGGTTAGGTGCTTTTGCGGCATGGTCCATGTAAATCAGGCTGCAATTAGTATGTGACGCATATGGAGGAGGAAATCGCTGCAGTTGGCGAGGGGCCTTGCCAAGGAGGTGGGGCTACACAAAAGCAAGAGCCACCCAATCATAGGAGCAGGACAAATACCACATATCATGCAATCCATCAGATGCATCATGCATACTGGTTAACGCCCGATAGAGAGAGAGAGAAAAAAAAAGTTAAGGCAAGAATATTTGGATTGCTGTCTCATATTGTCACAACCTACTGCTACACCTTTTGTAGCCCAATAATTTGTTAGTCACGCCTTAGCCTTCCTAAATTTACCATAACTAACTTGTCGTGGTGAAGAAATTTCGTACCATAGATGTGGCAGCGTTTATAAAAACTTAGGCCGATACATGTCTCAACATGTCTCACATGACTAATGATGGTGCGGTAAACCATAATTATAGCACTAAAAACATCCATAAAAACTATGGTTCGTCTTAGGTCTTTTTTTTAGCTGATTTGAATGGCTGAACAGCTGAACGTCTGAAATGACTGAATTTCGAGAACTTCTCAAGTTAGTCTTGAGATTCGGATCCATTTCATTTAACTTGTTTTTTAAAGCGTTAGGACTCATCTTCAAAACAGCGAAAAAACAGACTTAAAAAAGTCAAATCATATGTATTTTTAAAACATAGATAATTTGTTAAGCCATTAAGCTGAAAAGAATAGTGCTTGGGTGTGACAATGTGAGGGCTTACACCAAATATACTAAGGCCAAAAGACTAAGGTCCAGTTCTTTTCAACTTAACAGCTTAATGGCTTAACAGCTTAACGACTTATCTACGTTTTGAAAACACATATGCTTTGAGTTTTTTGAGTCCATTTTTTCGCTGTTTTGAAGGTGGGTACTAACACTTTAAAAAGCAAGTCAAACGAAATGTATCCGAATCTCGAAACTGCCTCGAGAAGTTCTTGAAATTCAGTCATTTTAGCCGTTCAGCCGTTCAGATCAGCTCAAAAGAACAGGGCCTAAAACAAACTATGGAAAAGAACCAATGGATTGTCAAGAAAGTTTGGCAATGATTATCAGATTGTAGGGGGAAAAAAAAACAAGCAAAGCACATTTGAACTGCGGATCGGCGTAACCTAGCATCTCCATCTCCATGAGCACATTTACCATCATATGCAGTAAACAGTGAAGAAGCAACGGGCAATAGCTGAGCAGATTCTACCGAAAAGTTGCTGAACTTTTGGTCCCTTTCTTCATCGTTTCTGCCTGTCAGAGCCTTTTTGGCCACGCACACTGAAACAGGGAGAGGCCCGGCTCGAGGGGCGCAGTACATAATAGTGCCAATCGATCTGCCATGTATATATGGCCCTGCAGGAAAACATGTATTATGCACAGAGTACAATACGGTCATGGTTATACGGTCATGCAATTTTCGGTCCACACTCAGTATCATGAATTAGGGCCTTGTTCTTTTCATCGTTATGTACCGTTGCGTATTACTGTAGCAAATTTTATTATTTTATATAGTCTATATGTTATGATAATTTGTAACGATTTTTTCATGACTTGACTAGTCCTTCCAAAGATTGTAAAACTATTTTTAATTTTTTAATCTTTAGAGCTATTTTTGAGTGCTCTTAAATTTAATATAGTAATACGCAAACAGAACGATACATTGAAAATAACCAGACCCGGCGCTTCGTGCATGCACACGGCTGACATTAAAAACCTAATATTATGTATTAAATAATTTATATTTTTGGAGAGGTTGCTTTGTTAAAAGGCATGTACAAAAAAATTATATAGAGCGTTTGATCGAACGGTTAGATCTTATTTCCTCCGACGACCAGACAGCCCGAAAAACTATGTCCGTGGCAGCAATCTGGCAACAAAATTTTTCTTTGATGCTTCGTTTATAGCGTCCATGTTATAGCATGTGTTGTTTTTGTAATATCCTTTTTGTTTATATTTATAAAAATATACTTTTGCACAACTTGAGTCCGGTTCAATACTCTTTTATATCTCTAAAAATACACTTTTGTATATCCTGACTGACGGGGCCTCGAATTTGCTTACCTTCGAAACCCTGTTATGTGAAACTGCACTAGTCCCTGAATCAGTATACTAATGTCTCACATTACATAGCTGGATCATCTCATACAATACTAACCGAAATTTATTTCATACAGGGAGTACTAACCGAGTTTTCGTACGAGGATACACAAAGAGTGCCATAGAGTTGTTTATCTTACAACAAAAGAGAATTTGCCAATGAAAACTTGACTTTAATTTACATATAAGATTCCTAAGCTACGTAAGTGATTTCAGACTGTAGGAGAGCTTAGAGTTGGTCGTGATCTTCAAACGCTGGATCTCCATCCTCATGACAAGCATAATCACCATCTTCCGGATCTCCGTAATCTAAAAAGGTGATTGGGTGCGAGGGTAAGTGCGCAATCAAACCACACTAGCAAGTTAACACTGTCGTTAATGCATGATAGTGGTATAGGCCATATAGTGGGTTAAGGTTATTTCCGTTGCAGAAAGCCAAATTTTAGATTTAACATATTTAGATAAAAACTTAGCTATACCTAGCCATTTTATAAAGGACATCTCCAAAAAAAATGTCGATGAGATATTATAAGAAAAGATCATTAAATCCAACATTCAAGACACACAGGTACCCTCAACGAACCATTCCTGTAACCCAACTTCTTTCACCACACCATCATTTTCGGGTCGGCAATCCCCGTTGAGAACCACCATCTCACCGAGTTTCAGCGACCTGGATACCTAAACCACCCTTCCATTTGACTTGCCACTCAACGGATGGCATGGTCCCTATAGTCCACCTCGGGTAGATAGGGTCAGATCACTACACAAGTGACGGCCTAATTCACCTTCCCCTCAGGTTGGCTTAAGGTTACACAAACCTCCAATCCTGCGCTACCGCGCGATGGCCACGCGTTGTGGTGTTAGGAACCAATTTCCCCCTCGGAGAAAAGGTCAGCGACTTCCCACTGTGCATAACACATATGCACCCCTCTAGGCGAGCCCTTACTCCACCCGGACATTCCACCTTCACATTTATATCTATTACACAGATATCACAGTTGGGACCATCGTGTCCATCACCCTTCTCTTCCATCATTCCCAATCCCAATTTCCGTTAACCACACATCATTATCCCAAAGCCCAGACCAACATCACATGAACACATGCAGTGTAAAATCCATCATGATAAAGGTGCATATTGTCATTGTGTCCACTGATTAGTTTTGACTCATCAGTGCAGGATTAGATACCCGATTAAATCAATAATACCTAACCAAGTCTAAGCAATTTTTACCCCAGACTAAGGAGTCTAAACATTTTATTTCATATGTGGACATTCAAGCAATCATGATATCAAGGAATCATGGTATATTAAACAAGTATTACAAAGGCAGGGCATGATTAAATCATGATTAACATGGTAGGCAATTTCAAAATATATTGAGCATGCATTTTTACAATATAATTTAGTAAAACTGGGTAGAAGAATGAGCTAAGGTGTTAACTCGCATTGGTGATCAGTGGATAGTGCTTGACTTGCATCCAGAAACACTTCTTCAGGAGCGGGCTTGTCTATCGGAAAGGAGATTTCAAATTAATATTTGCTCTAGCTAAGATATATGCAAAAATGAAAGGCTGAGTATCGATTCTAAACGGGGTGCTATTGTTATTGCATTAAGAAGGCTAAGG
The DNA here is from genome assembly GCA_005191435.1 of Raddia distichophylla. Classification (NCBI taxonomy): domain Eukaryota; kingdom Viridiplantae; phylum Streptophyta; class Magnoliopsida; order Poales; family Poaceae; genus Raddia; species Raddia distichophylla. Next base: position 844,190 of record SPJY01000232.1, read on the forward strand.
ATGCATTTACTAAAATGCCCCTAGAATTATATTCTAAAATTGTAAATAAGGCCTAAAACACCTTCTTTAATTTGTGGTAAAGAAAATCCTATAAGACAGTGGCAATATTATATTTCTCCTAAGATGTAGATTGATCCTAATATTTTCTACAATTTTATAGGAATTTTTGGAGCTAATCTACTATTTATAGTGAATAGATAACTATTTTGGGATATTTTTAAATAGCTAAACCCGGAGAAATTTATTGGAACAGTAATGGACCAAGCCCATCACTATGCGCGATACTAGGAGGCAGCGTGGCCCAACCAACGACGCAGCGCAACTAGTCGACACGGCCCATCAGGCCAGAGCGGCCTAGCCGCGAACGTGGGCACGTGCAACGGCGACTTCGAAAGCGCCTGGGCGGGAGGCGCCTCCACTTAAGCTGACGCGTGGGACCAAGGGCTCACTGGCCAGCGACTCAGAAAAGGACGAAAAGGCAACAAGGCAGAGAGAGAACGGCTGACATGTGGGACTGTGCCGTCAGCGACTCGTGTGTGCACAGTGCTTGAGCTGATGACGTCATGATGATGTCATCGTCTTCTTCCTCTCGCCAGCGCAGTCAACCGAGGGAAAAACCATCGTTCGGTGGAGCTAGGGGCTATGCCGGTGAGCGTAGCTGCTATCTACGGGTTCAGGGAAACGTTGCGCAGATAATGGTGCCCTTGTCACGGCTATAGGTGATCGGACGCGGCGGCGATGGAGCGGTTCGGCTTCACATGGCGGCGGCGCTACCGTTTGGCTCCAGCCAAATTAGAAGGGGAGGAATCTTCGGGAATACGAGGGCTTGCTTACCGAAGCCTCGAAGAGGACGGAGCGCGACCGGTTTGGATTGGCGACGTGCGACTCTGCGACGGCACCAAACAGGGCAACGACAGCGAGAATGCTCCGACGAGGTTCTTGTCAAATTGATTGAGGGGAAATCTGTGTGAGGTAGTGTAGAATCTATGGGCGGAAGGAATCGGACCAAGGCTTACCGACTAGGGAGAAATCAAACGAGAGATACTCGCCAATTGTTTCGGGTCGGCGAGAAATTCCGAGGAATACGGCGGCTCCGGCGACGTCGGTGGTACTTGGAGAGCTCAGGGAGTCGCCATGGACGAAGAGGAAAAACAACAGCGCTCGAGAGGGAAGCAAATGGAGAAAAGGGAAGAACGGAGGCGGCGGCAAGGTATTTGTACCGGGCGGCGAGGGCGCCGAGCTCAGCGACGCCAGCGTGGTGCAAATAAGCGGCGGAAGGCTAGGTGGCGACGTGAGCGTGAGGCAAGACGCTGCACGGGAGATCGACACCGAGGCAGAGAGAGGTGAGCGGTGTCGGAAGTGAGAGAGAGAGAGCGGCGAAAGAGAGAGAAACAGGGAAAAGCAGAGCGGGCTCGGCCAAAATTCAGCCCAAGAATGGCCCATCTAAAGCCCAATCCGAAGAAACGCTTTCAAATTTAAATTTTGTCGAAATTTGATGAAATTTAATAACTGGGCTCAAATCACATAATAATTGTAGAAATAGGCAAATTTGAAATCGGTTGCTGAAATATGTGTTACAAAATATCTGAACCGGAAAGGAGCGTTTGTGGCTAAAACTTTTTAAAAAGGAGACATATATATCAGCCACTTCGAAAACATTAATATTACTAACGAGAATGGTATTCCACGTATTTACACAGCTTGTTTTGTAATTGACATGAACCCTTTTTTATTTTAAATTTTTGCTTTCATTATGTTTGATATGAACTTTTTTGGTAGCTTTATAGTTGACATGGACTCCTATTTCTATATTTATTATTGCGGTTAATAAGAACTCTTTCTTTTAATCTAAACCGTTATTATTCGATCCTACTATAATCGGCAGTGTAGATCTTTCTTTTTTCCTCCGATTAAAGATCAGCTTGATCTTGACCTTTTCAATACTGACCGCTAGATTTACATAATATTATCCACATTCAACAATGTAGATCTTTTCTTTTTTTCTACTATTAACATGGGATTTTCTATGATTTTAGGATTAATGTGGTGGCTCCTTTAACTCTGCTTTATATATATATATAAGTAGATAGATAGGTTTTTCAAACCATGGGGGCGGCAGTCGTACCATGGCAGCGATGGAAAGAAAGCGGTGGCAGCAGTCGGACCATGGCCACGGGGCAAGGAAAGTGGTGGTAGCAGTCGGATAGATCATCGGATATGAATGAAATGGGAAATGTTAGGGATAAAATAACGGCCCATTGCCATGGCCTACTCCCTGACAGCCCAATCGAACAGCCTACCAGGGCCCAGCTCCCTGGAAGGTTCTACCTGTACCCGACCGGAGTAGGATACAGCTGGTGGCCCCAGAGGGCATACCGTATTTTTTACCATCTGGTACCTATACTCGTAGAGTAAAGCTTGGCCCAACATGGAGCATACCATCTGGATAGGGTTTGGCCCAATGATACCTGTATCCGACTAGTGTGGTAACACAGCTAGTGTCCCAACATGGGGCATACCATTGTTGTCAGCCAAGCGGTACTTGTACCCGACCGTAGTAGGATACAGCTGAGGCCCCACCACAGGGCGTACGGCCAAACAGAGAGGACAAGCGACACCTTTAATTAATCGATGGCGGTAATTAACGATCGAGAAGAACTTGAGAAACGTGTGGGTACGCTGCAACAGTGAGCAGTACCAACTACTCACCAAGGTTGGTACATGTGTGTAGGCCAGTAAGTAGCAGGCTAGCAGCAGCGACTTTGCATGTACTGTTGCACTCGCCAATCGCCATAGCTCGGTGTGATCAGTCACGTCTCCTGACCTAACCTGGAGTACGAAGGACATATGCACGCATCAAGATTCACTTTCTATAGTGAGCGCTTTATCCATTCATCTAATTTTTTTTTCACGCTCTACACTACACTCTAAAAAAATTTCTTACTAACAGGCACTTCAATACATGTTACACACTTTTTTTTATATGGATTCCACTGGGCATGATGTGGACGAGGGGTTTTCTTCGGAGATGACCTAATTTGTTGATTCTCTTATTTGTTGACAGACCAAACTTCAAAAGCTCATGGCACGATTTTAAGAGTTCAGTTCACTTAGTTAATTTGAATGTTATATAAAGCTCCGTGCCTCACACTTGAGATACAAAAGGTGGGCCAAAATATTAAAGTATACCGGAGCAATTTGAGAGCCTGCAGTCAGGGCTTGAAAATGTTTAGTAGCTTACCGTTCAACGTAAAACATCTACAAACCCTGGACTAATTAGGCTCAGGCAACTAATTAAGTTTAAACAAGACTCAAAAGGCCTAAAAAACAAGCTACATTTTAACACAAATATAAAATATGCCGTCCTCGAATAAAAGCTGGGCCAAATCTCGAGATTTGCTACAAACGAGCTCAATACCAAGCCTAAGCTAACCCTTTTTTTTATATACATCCCTAATCATGGCATCCTTAACTACTATATATATCTTGCTACGAAAATATAGTTTTGGACACGGGCATTGTCACCAACGGTGCAAATTTTACCATTAGTTTTGATTTTAATATATTCATCATCCAATAAATTTCAATAGCACAAACCTAAGAGCATCTCGAATAGTAGAGACAGCAGCAGGCTACAAGAGTATACACATCAGCACTAGAGATAGTATGTCCAATGGATAGGATATAAGATTGACTATAGAAGTGATAAATGGCTGCATAGAAAATAGAATACCAATGATCAATTGCGAAAATGATCTCTGTGGCTAACTTAATTGCTGTTCTGTATCATGATCAAAGTGCTGTATCACCAAACGCAAACATCTTTAGATGAATTATTAATCAGAAAACCTGGCACAACCCAATACCATATGCATCAACAAGACCAAAGCCATCAAATTCTTGAATCACAAATTAAGCTAACCACAACAGATCTTAGGAACTAAATCATCATGTTAAAAATGAAACTTCCCAAAACTAGATAGAACAAAAAAAGGGCTTAGGCCTTGTTTATTCCAGATTAATGTAGAGTTACGTTTTACTGTAGCAAATTTTTGACCCCCTCAAAATACGTTTTAACGAGTTCAAAAAATTATAAAAAATATTTTACAAACTTTAAGAAATACTATTTAAAACCCCACAAGAATGACTATAAAACATTACATCATTTGGCTTATACAAAAATAACAAATTTTTATTTAATTTAATTTAATTTAATTTAATCTGAAACAAACAAGGCCTTAATCGCCTACGCTCATACATGCGCTGCTTCGGCTGCGGGGTGGTCGGCATGGACGACTAGGTCCTGACCTGAGGCCGGTGGGCCGACAACGGCGAGGCGTTTGGGAGTGGCCGGAATAGATGAGGGAGAGGGCGCAAATCTGACAAAAAAATGGCAGATTCAGTCTAAAAAACAAGAGATCTCATCATAAATTACACAAGAAAACAGTGAGAGCAAGATCGATATACGAGTGATGACTACTCACGCGGGGTGTCGATCTGGGTGCGCATCTGCGCGACCTCGCCAGCGACCTGAAGGAGGAGGCGCAGCGCCGGGAGCAGGAGACCGCGGTGGGGTGGATTTGGGAATTTTTGGAGGAAATCAGAAGGAGGAGGCGCGCACATCAGATCTTCCGGTGGCGACCGTGCTGGCTGCAAGCGAGCGCTACACGCCTCTTTTTCTAAGCGAGACCGGCGCTGCATGCAGCGCCGGCGCTTCTCTTTCTCCTAGTTCTCTCTCCTCCACGTAGGAAAAATGCTGATGTGGCACCCTTATAGCCAGTTGACTTGGCCCCATTGGAGATGCTCTAACTTTACAAAACAAACCTACTATATGATTTCTATGTTTACCTTTTCTAAGCATATAAAAATCGGATTAGCTCATTGGCAGTCGCCTTGGCGGCAGTTTACTCGCCAGGCGACTGCCTCCCTTGCTCACCGACGCAGGCAATTTGGGGGGTGGGGGAAGGGGGGCAACGATAGTGGAGAGAGGGGGGAAAGCACCTGCGACTTCCGTCGTCTTCCTCCTCTCCGGCGATCGCCGCGCCGCCTTCGTATTTGTCCGCAGCGACCGTCGTGCCGAGTTCGGGTTCGAGGTTGGGGTGGGGATCTTCGTGCTGCCGGGCTTAGAGGGATGGCCAGGCGAGGCGGCCGCCTGGCGGTTGATTGGGGATGGAGTGAGGTGCGGAGCTGCCGGAGCCGTGGGAGGGGGTGAAGGCGGTTGGGGAGGCAGTGGCGGGGTGAAGGCGCCGACCGGGTTAGGGTGAGCGGCGCGGCATGGCGGTGGGAGGGAGTTGGGGGCAGAGCGGCTGACGGCGAGGGCGCCACCGGCAGGGCTGGCGACGGTGGTGGCGAAGGAGGAGGGGTGCATTCGTGGGCAAGACCGGAAGAGAGAGAGACAGAGAGAGAGAGAGAGAGAGAGAGAGAGAGAGAGAGATGCAGGGAGGGAGGGGAGAAAAGAGAGAGGAGGGGAGATTTGGGTCGTTGGATTTCAATCCAACGGCGTAGAAAATCGTCTGGGCCGCCCTATAAGGACCCAGTCACTTATGAGGGGAGTCAAGGCCTATAAAAAATATATTAATAGAGAAACTATTGAAATTTTACAATTTACTTTTTGATATCTCGCGTGAATAATTGGCATATATACGCCATCTAATTGTAAAGATTCTGAATAATTCTTTTATAGTATGCTCTAGGGATCACTAAAATAGTTTTGTTTTTATCACCTTTCCAAACATAACTTCAATGTTTACTTATTTTATTAAAATATGAATTGATAATGAATAGAAACGAATACACAAAATCAAACTGTCGTTTTCTTTTAACAAATCATGTACGGCCAGTTTTGATATTGAGAAAAAAACTTGATCGTACGTCCACACTTGCAAAGATTTAGAGCAGAAATATCTAGGATATACCACTAAGCTTTTTATCCTTGAAAATTTATTTAAACAACCGTTTGGGTTTGTGGACTAAGATTTAACTGACATCTCAAGACTATATATTATAGAGCAAGTAAGTATATCAGAAATGTCACAAGCATAAAATTAGAAATTGTCAAGATATCATAGAGTTAAATCCTTTACAAATATGTCACTAGACGTCCTTACAAAACTTTAAAGACCAAAATTCTTCTTTATCTTATTCCTTCCTACGCTCCCATGTCCCCCCTCCTCTCTTTCTATCTCGAATTTGCACCACCTACACATCACCGCCACTACAGAGGGGTGAATACGGAAACACAATTTTCAATGCTGAAGAGGTGGGAAAAGGGGTGAAAAATGCTGAAATGCTATTTGAGAATAAAATTTGTTGGCTCGGTGTTATAAAAAAAATAGAGATAAATTAGATGTTACTAGCTCCGGTCACAAAAAGAAGCTGCCGTTGACTTTTGAACACACTTTTAACCATTCGTCTTATTCAAAAATTTAGTTCAAATATGTAAAAATATAAATTATACTTAAAATACATTTAATAATAAACCAAATCATAACAAAATAAATAATATTTATATAACTTTTTTTGAATAAGATGACTTATCAAAGACGTTCACAAAAGTCAACGGCGACTTCTTTTTGAGTATTTTATTTCATGGCAGCCAATCGAACGTCATGTGAGCAATTTTCCCGCCCCGTCGTTTCCGTGTCACCCCGTCACCACTAGCCTCCGCTAATATGCTGCAAGGGATGCGAGCACAGGGCTTGCGGATGATTGTCCAGCGAGTGGTTGCAGAAGCTGACGAATGTTTGATTAATCTTCCTTCTGATTTGGTACACTGTTCTTACATTCGCAGTTAATAAGTGGACTTGAACCTACGACAGCGTTTGGATTTTTCAAGAAATTTCTTACCATCGCGGAATGCAAAAAAGAAAATAAATCTCTGGAAGTGAATCGCGCGCGCGCGGGGGCTGATCCTGAAATGAATCCGACGCCGATAAATGCGGCTGGAACCGAATGCGGACGTGGACCGGAGTTAGAAGGAAGAGGATGAATGACATTTTTGATGGGAAATTTCAAGGGGTCGTGGGACTAAAAGGCTTGAAATGGTATATTTGTAACACTCTTCGATTTTGACATGTTGCCTATTTTTTGGTAGAGGGCTCTTTAGGGGAGCCTGTTATAGAGAGCCTAATGCTGTCTCCAACAGCACACCCTAAAGCATCCTCTACCCCAAAATAGGGGATGGATTCTTCCCCTATGTGCTCCAACAGATCTCCCTATACCATTTTTAAAATAGAGGATTGCTCCCTATTCCCTTATATATAAGGATTCTCTCTCCTCCCCCTATTACAATATAGGGGACACTGTTGGAGATGAGAAAAATATAGGGAGTGAATTTTGTTTAAGGAAACCTGTATATGAGGCTATATGGAATGGAGTTTAGGGATCACTGTTGGAGACAGCCTAAGGACCCGGTTACATATGAGGGAGTGAATCCCTATAAAGAAATATATTAATAGAGAAACTATCAAAATTTTACAATTTACTTTTCGATATCTTGAGTGAATAATTGACATACGCCATCTAATTGTAAAGATTAACTAAATAGTTCTTTTATAGTATGCTCTAGGGATCACTAAAATTGTTTTGTATTAATTTATCACCATTTCGAAACATAACTTCAATGTTTACTTATCTTGTTACAATAACCTTGTCATGGTAGCAAAAACATGAATTGATAATGAATAGAGACGAATACGCAAAATCAAACTGTCGTTTTCTTTTAACAAATCATGTACGGGCAAGAGCAGAAATATCTAGGATACAATAGTAAGCTTTTTATCCTTTGAAAATTTATTTAAAAAACAGTTTGGGTTTGTGGACTAAGATTTAACATCTCAAGACTATATATTATAGAGCAAGTAAATATATCATAAATGTCACAAGCACAAAGTTAGAAATTGTCAAGATATCATAGAGTTAAGTGCTTTACAAATATGTCACTGGACTTGCGGATGATTGTCCAGCGAGTGGTCGCAGAAGCTGACGAATGTTTGATTAATCTTCCTTCTGATTTGGTACACTGTTCTTACATTCGCAGTTAATAAGTGGACTTGAACCTACGACAGCGTTTGGATTTTTCAAGAAATTTCTTACCATCGCGGAATGCAAAAAGAAAATAAATCTCTGGAAGTGAATCGCGGGAGCTGATCCTGAAATGCATCCGACGCCGATAAATGCGGCTGGAACCGAATGCGGACGTGGACCGGAGTTAGAACGAAGAGGATGAATGGCATTTTTGATCGGAAATTTCAAGGGGTCGTGGGACTAAAAAGGTTGAAATGGTATATTTGTAACACTCTTCGTTTTTGAAATACTATATCCGGTCATAAAAACAAGTCGCCGTTGGCTTTTGGATACGTCTTTAGCCATTCGTCTTATTCAAAAATTTAGTTCAAATATGCGTAAATATAAATCAGGCTTAAAGTACCTTTTTAATAATAAAACAAATCACAACAAAATAAATGATGACTTACATAATTTTTTAAATAAGACAAATGGTTAAAGGCGTGATCAAAAGTCAACGGCGACTTGTTTTTATGACCAGAGGAAATAGCATATAAGTAGACTTGTACATAGACAGCCCGGTCTAGACCCGGCCTGATTATTTTGGGTTGGGCTTGAGCTGAATTTTCAAGCCTAATGCAAAAAATCTGGTCGAGCTTGAGCTTGAAGAAAAAAAAATCAGTGCAAAAATTTGGGATAGGCTTTGGGATTTTAGCTGGTTTTCGGATCGAGCTCCGGCCGGGTTGGTGAAAAACTTTTGGGTTAGACCGTGCTTAGGCCTAGCGCCAAAGCACCGTGCCCTTTGAAGCTTGGTTCGGTCTTTGATCAGGCCTAAATATGAATTTTGTTTAATTTTATAGGTACAACATTGAATGGCATAGATGCAATTGTGGAAATAATATAATGTTCAACTTCAACGTGAACATGATAAAAGAGCTATCATGTTGCCATGTTAGTGTCAAATAATGCTATTATCCAACTCAAGTCATTTTTACAGCAACGCCGATGAACAATCGGATATTATGCCGTTATCCCCTATTTCATCTGATACACAAACACAATTATCCAACCTAGCAAATTAGCAATGATGTATTTACAATATTTGATTATTTTATGACATTTCACAGTGGCGTGCATGCAGACAATCATTAGTTTAATCCTTTTTTTCTTTAACCAGGCACATCGCTGAGTATTTTACATCATTTTCTCCAGATTTTGTGTTTTTGTCTTTTGCGTGCAGCATACTCATTACTGTCACGCCCACGGGCCCCCCACTCACTCACTCACTGAGACCCATGCTGCTACTACAAGAAGCGTTATGGCAGCACATCACATTGCCACACAGCCACTCCCTCCAAGCTCCAAGCTGCAGCAGGACACGAGCTCAAGCTCAGTAGCTCACCGTGAGCTCGACGCACGCCTAGGCCAACTATGAAGCCGCCGTCGCCGTCCCAGAGCCCCAGCTCCCCGTCGCCGCGCGCCGCCGCCGCGCATTGCTCGTCGCCTTCGCCGGACACGAGGCTCTCCTCCTCCCCCGCCGCCGCCGCCACCCCCCCGCGCGCCAGCGACGACGCGTGCGTCGTCAACGACGTCGACGCCTTCGCGCGCACCATCGCCGCCATCCGTTCCAAGCCCGCCGCCTCGCCGCCCGGCGGCGACCACCTCGCCTCCGTGCTGTCGCACTACGCGGCCAGGTGGCTGCCGGACGTGTCGTCGTCGCCCTCCGGCCGCTTCCTGCTGCCGCCGGGGAGCCCCACGGCGACGTGGCTCAAGAAGCGGCTCCTCCTCGAGTCCCTCGTCGCCGCGCTCCCGCCGGACTCCGCCGGTGGCGGCGACGGCAGGGACGACGACGGCATCACGTGCGACTTCCTCCTCCGGCTGCTCCGCGCCGGGAGCATGGTGGGCGCCGACGCCGCGCTGCTCGGCGACCTCGAGGCCCGCGCGGCGCGGAGGCTGGACCAGGCGTCTCTCGGCGCCGTCATGATTCCTGCGTTCGGGCTCGCCGCCGGCGACCGGCCGTGCGCGACGCTGCTGGACGTGGCGCTGGTGCTCCGGCTGGTGCGGGGGTTCCTGCGGGACGGCGGCAAGGGTGGCGGCGGCGGCGCGGCGGCTGCCGGAGTGGCGCGGCTGGTGGACGCGTACCTCGCCGAGGCGGCGCTGGAGGCCGGGCTGCGGCCGGCGGAGTTCGAGGACCTCGCGCGCGCCGTGCCGTCGCACGCCCGCGCCGCCGACGACGGGCTGTACCGCGCCGTCGACACCTACCTTAAGGTGAGTTCGCCGCATTCGCAGGCTGTGGGGGCAAATCATAATTATCTCGACTCCGTTCGGTTAGTGATGATTATTATTGAAATATTATATTATGACCATCTTATATGATGCTCCTATTGTTAGTCTAATAAGAAAGCTACCATTGTTCCATATTACACGAACAAACCAAATACTCCTAATAATCGGTCTTAGGCTACAGTATTACTCCTATTTATTTAAGGCGATTCACATTCATCCACGTGCGATGCAATTTTGCAACGCTTAATAACAACGACAACGATGCAATTAATCTTTGTTTCTAAGGTTTAAAATTTAAAAGTTTAGCTACGAGCAGCCTTTCAAATATTTATACAGGTGTCTATGAAAATAATATGCATAGATTTTCAAATATATTTGTACCTTACGGGAGAGATATAAAAGAGTATTTAACACTAAAATAATAAGATAGGAATATAAGAAGAACAATATAAAAAATAAAATAATAATTGAAAAATAAATAAATAGGATTAGTCGTATAACTTCGTATAATGTATTTAATTAAAATATTATTTTTAAAATTTAATTTTTTTAACCGAAAAACTTTCTAAAAAACTCTAAAACACAAGTTCAATGGATGCTCTCGTCTAGAGTCATATGGCGGTGAATAAGCTCGCAAAAAAATTCTGATCACCGCACGAAAATACGCCAAAAGGTGTAGGCGAATAGACATTCAAGATAATGGGGGTTACTACTCAAATCATACGGCGTACGTGCAAGCTTGTGATTCTCCCCCTCCTTTTCTCTTCTTTTTTGTCTTGGCTTTTGTTGATGGGAAAAGGCTAGTAAGTACTCCCTCTGTCCTGATATATAAGGATTTTTAGGATGTTTGGGAGAGATTAAGAGGAAGGGAAAAGTACTAGAATACCCCTCAATTGATGGTAGTATGTGGTGGGTGGGGAAGTGGTTGAGAGTAAGATGGGAAGAAAATTTGAATGAATGATGGTTGGAGGAAAAACTTGAATGGTAGGAATCCTTATATTTCAGGACAAGATTTGAATGCTTCGAATCCTTATATTTTAGGACAGAGGGAGTAGTACTGTAGTTTATAGAGGGTTTGCACTTGCACGTAGTTCGACGCAGCGGTGGCTGTTCGCTTTCGCTGGCCGATGTGACTGTGTTGGGCGCATGCTGTGGTCGAGGTGAGGAAAAAAAAAAGCATGGAAGTAAGAGAGGCAAGTACACGCATGTTTCTCAGTGCGTTTGACCACTGCCAATCCAACTTGGACCGTGGATCCGATTAAACATTTGCTTTTTTTGGGGGGAGCAATCGTTTATTCTTCATCTTTTTAGCCTCCCTTTTGATTCGGCTTAAAAAGTTTCTGGTGGTTTGTAACCTTAAGAATTGAGGGCCTTTTTCAAAAGTGGCTCAAAAAACAAATATATTAAAAAATTAAAAATAATTGAAAAACCCAATAATATACCAAAAATAAAAAATGTTCCAGCGAATGATTTATTTTAAAAAATTATATATTTTAAATTGTACGGTTATGTTGGCTTACAAAAAAACTTCTCGTTTTTGTCGTCTATGGGGATTTCACTGCTATTTGACTAATGCATTTTGCTTCAATTAATCCAAGTGGGAACATGGACCTGACCAAACATTTGCTTAGGAGTAGTAATTTTTGTGCGATTAAACTTCTGAATGAATATGAGATTAAAGAAAACTGGCTTTGAGCTCTCTCAAATGCAATGTTGACAATTCCCCCTTTTTCCTTCGAAGCTAAATTTTAAGTCTTTAATGGATATTTAGACTAATATATTTAAAGTAAGTTGCGAAAATGAATTATTGTATAATTGTTTCTTGTGGCAAATCTTAAAATTATGATTAACCTAAATAAATAAAATAAATTATTATTGATAAAAAAGATTACGTAAGACATTAAGAATTTAAAAAGAAAATGGGGAGGATTGTGCAAAAGGAAATAGCCCTTCTTGCTATGCGAAGATTGGTTGTTGACCATTTTGCTCCTTGAACATAAAACTTATGTCTCTGTAGTATGAAAACCCAACAAACTTACAAGTCGCTTGCCTAGTCAAGATAAAAATTGTGGATATTCAAGTGACGTGGTACACATATTGTTGATGAGTCCACCTCCTAACAAAGCCACTTGACAACTCCCATCTCCTAAAGTCCCGACGATAGGGGGCAATGGTTGAGCTCCTAGTGCCTAGCGGATGAAGGAAGAGTACGTGAGGCGAGGGTGGAGAGAGAGATGTGAAAGGAGAGTAGCTTAGTTGGGGAGAAGTTCAACACGTCACAGGATAAGAGGTGTTGAGTGGGTTAGCTGGGAAGTACACGTGCATCCTCTGCAAGTTGCAGTTGTGCCACTAACACGCGGGCCCATGTAGCTCGAGCCCACCTGCAGTGGCACACCTATAGAGGGGTAGACTACAACTGTGCCGTGTCCTTTGGAGGGCTACTCAAGTACTAGATCTTTATGCCATTGTCTAACTACTGCTAGTGGCGGAACCAGGATTTCTCTAGCCCTGGGCGAACTATTAGGCTAGCCTATTTGCTAGATCAAACATAAAATAATGCTCATAGTAATGAACAATAAGATTTTGGTCTAATTAGCAAGCTCAATTGGTTCAATTGAAAAGTAACACACAAATTTAAAGAAAGTCTGCTACATCGAAATGATAAAGAAGCAAAATACCATTTTAAGTCTCATATTCTTCTTCCAAGCCAATATTTTCATCAAAATTAGGGCTCAACGATGCTCACAACGTGGTACTCATATTGTTGATGAGTCTACCTCCTAACAAAGCCACTTGACAACTCCCATCTCCTAAAGTCCCGACAACAGGGGGCAATGCTTGAGCTCGTAGTGCCTAGTGGACGAAGGAAGGGTGAGGTGAGGGTGAGGAGAGAGATGTGAAAGGCGAGTAGCTTAGTTGGGGAGAAGTTCAACACGTCGCAGGATAAGAGGTGTTGAGTGGGTTAGCTGGGAGGTATACGTGCATCCTCTGCAAGTTGCAATTGTGCCACTGACACGTGGACCCATGTAAGTCGAGCCTACCTGCAGTAGCACACCTGTAGAGGGGCAGACTACAGCTGAGCCGTGTCCTTTGTAGGGCTACTCAAGTCATGGATCTTTATGCCATCGTCTATTGGCATTCTTTGTTCGTGGTTTGGTTTGGTTTTCTTCGGTTGACCTAAAATTTATTATTTGTGTGCATATAGTTTATTGTAGCATTTTATAATTGTTCTTGGGGTTTCGTGCTGTTCTTTTAAGATCTCCAAAACATGTTATATATTTTTTCAGCCTTTTATGTGTCTTTTCTAAAGAATTTGAACTTTGGGTTCAACTAAGTCAAATTGAACCGCGAAAGACCTATATCATTCAGATTCGTCTTGTTTGTCATGTGATCATGTCACTTGACACATTTACAAGACACAACCGTCCAAAATATGGCCGACTGACATATTGCGGTATAGGGCTAGAAAAATAGCTCGCGGCTTGACTCAGCTCAGCTCGGAGTGTTACCGAGTCTGAGCTGAGTTGATTTTTGGGGCTCGTTAAAATAACAGACCGAAACTAGTTCGGCTCATTTACATATTATAAACGCGAAAACGTTTCTGGCTCGTGGCTCGGCATTCGACTCGTTATTTACCGAGCTTGACTGAGCCATACTCAGCTCGTTTCCACCCTACTCCGGTAACAAATGTTCTTTTCTCGTAAGCAAAAGGGCAATGTCTTTTTTTTCTCTCTTTTTTTCGTTCTCTGTAGGACCTGCAAGTGCTAAGCAATTAGAATGCAACAAAAGAACAACCTGACGCTGCACATGGAGACGGCCCTGTGAATGTTGCAACGTGCTGCCGGGTACCAACCGGTGAACCGGATCTCACTCCGTCTCCTTGTGATCTTCTTCTCTGTGCCGAATTACGCATTGCTTTTCTTAGCTTGGGCCAACCACCATGTTGGCCAGGGGATATATGGAAGATGAGGCGGCATATTTGCTTTGTTTCAGGTAAAAGTTTCTAAAACTTTTTAATCTGAAAAAATTGTGATCCTTCAAAAAGCATTTTAAATAGATTAAAAAAATTATGAAAAATATATTTTACAAAATTTAAGAACAACTATTTAAAATAAAAAAAATGACTATAAAGTATTACATCAGGTCTATAAAAAATAAAACTTAATTTAAGCTGAAACCATCGTAGGGTGTGTGCGTTGGAGTGGCTGAATGGCATGGGAGCTGGAGCGTTTATAAGTTTTGCTGAGCTTTCGCTAGAAGAAATATTGTTCAGGACTTTTGGAGAAGCTCTTTCGATTAGTTTCAGATTTTTACGGATTCTTCCTATGTAAAGATTTGGAAGCGGCTAACCGTTAGTTTGGAGCGGGCGAACGGTCCTAATGTGTTTTTCTGGAGTTTAGGTTGTGTTTGTTCGAGGTTAAGATGTGCTTAAGGATTTATCCCACCAAAGGGTTAAACAAGATTAGATTAATCTAAGGCCATCTCCAATGCAGGGGCTTAGACAAGTGCTTAAAGAAAAAAATCAGGTTTTTTTGCCATATAGGATAGAGAAGGTGCTTGCATGGGTACTTAGAGAGGTATGGATGCTTAATTAAGCACCATGCTGAGAAGTGCTTAGAGAGTACCTAAGCACCCATATAAGCTTCTATGCATTGAAAATAAGTTTTTCTACATAAAAGCTTGGTCCTTAAGCACTTGCTATAAGCGTTTTGCATTGAGGATGGCCTAATCAGTGCTAAAAGATATTAGATAACACTGGCGCGCGTGTTCCACACTAATATAGCTGAAAGATATTAGATTAATTGGATTAGTTGCAAAACATAAAATTTAGATTAAGCTAGGTTAAACTAATCCAATCTGTTAATATTAGATAATCTAGTTTAATAGAACCACGAACCAAACACGTACCAGTGTTCCTAACGGTCTCTTACAAGTTGCATCGCACGGAGCCGGTTGTCATGTTATCAAAACCATCCTTGTAAACTATTAAAGATGTGAATCAAATAACTTGTTTCATAGTTTTGGGGTGTAGGACAAAATTTTTAGATGGTTGAAGCCTCGAGGGAGTGCAATATTAACTTATTTCTTCTAGGGAAAAGAACAAGAACCACGTGAGTTAGCTAAGACGCTGAATAACGAAAATCTGCAAGAGTGCTATGCAATAATGCAAGCAAATGCAACAAAAAGAAATTAGTTGTAAGGCTGGCTCATCTATTTAGTAGTAAATGCAACAAAAGGAAATTAGTCTAATCGCGAATCAAACACGGTCTCGCGAATCAAAAGGAAATTAGATGTTAAGCAAGCAGGGAGTTTTGCATCGTTGAATTTCATTTCATGGCGGAGAGGCTGCGCGCGACCGACCGCGCGTACGTGGATGGATGATCGATCGCTGATGTGTTTTGTTTCTTGTGATGCCACGCGCGCGTGCAGGCGCACCCGCGCGCGAGCAAGGAGGAGCGGCGGTCGCTGTGCCGGCTGATCGACGCGCGCAAGCTGACGGCGGAGGCGGCGGCGCACGCCGTGCAGAACGACCGCCTGCCGGTGCGCTGCGTCGTGCAGGTCCTCTTCTCCGAGCACGGCAGCAAGCTCAGCCGCCTCGCCGAGTGGAGCGGCTCCTTCCGCTCGCTGCACGCCGCCGGCGCCGCCGACCTCCCCTCCAAGCGCGCCTCCGCCGACGTGCTCGCCCACCACCACGAGCTCCGGCGCCTCCGCGAGGACGTCTCCAGGCTCCAGGTGCAGTGCCACGCGCTGCAGGCGCAGGTGGACCGCCTCAGCTCGGAGCGGCGGCGGCGGGGGCTCTTCAGGTGGGGCGCCTTCCTCTTCGGCGCCGGCGACGCCGCGAGGGTGGACGACTCCGACAGCGGCGTGGAGAGGACGCCGCTCAGCGGGGCGAGGAAGGAGCGCTCCGCCGCGGGCTCCACGCCGACGGTGGCGAGGTGGCGCAGGTCGCACTCCTGATTCTTCGATTTGTGTAATGAAGTGGTTCTATTTGTGTTGCTGTTTGCCATGGCGTTTCAAGTGGCTCGAATTTATTGTTTGGTTCTAGTGTTGATGCTGTGATCCACCGCAAGATGTTCGTGTACAAACATATTGATCCTTTTCTTATACCGCCCAAGATTGTAATGGAATCATATTTTGCTGTTCATTTGATGGATTTTTTTAAAAGAAATGCTATCGAACTGTATCCTATTCGCGAGCACTTAGCAACCGGATATCGTCGCATCGGCGTAGCTCCGCTCTGCCCTCCGTCTTCCTCCGAGCAGGCCTATGACCTTGCCCAAATCGCTACCATCCTCCATCATCGTCATTAGATCAGGTTCAAGTTTGAGTGTTCACCCGTGTTCCCTGCACCCTGAGCTTAGATTTAGGCCCTCTTCGGTACGCCGTTCGGCCCTGGTTCAGTTCGGTTTTAGTTAACCAGGATCCAACCACTTGTTCTCGCACTGTAGACGAATTCAATGCCCAGCACACAGGCACTCGCTGCGTTGTTCACGGTCAACAAAAACTGAATAGAACCGGACGTAACGACGTATCGAAGAGGCCCTTAGTGGTGGGTGAGAATTGTGGTGGGACGGCGAAGCGGTGGCAATGACAGTAGAGCTGTGAGGGACAGATGAGGGTGGGGCCATTGACATTGAGGGCGGAAGTTAGGGTGGTTGGGGGCAATGTTTTAGTGTGAGGACACGCGATGCGGCAAAAGCGTTGTTGGTTGTAGAGCGACGGGGCAGTGGAGGAGGCATACCAAGCAGATTTGTCGGTGTAAGGAATCAACCCCTACCAATCTTACGAGTTTATTGTGGGAACCACACCATTTTCTTCACAAGCTTGATGTTCGGTTAATGATGAATGAATGAGACAATGAGACAACGTTTTTTAACATCCTTTCCAAAGAAAGTAATAACCTTACATCCAGCCTTTCCATTACTTTTACGAGGGATGAGTACAAGGGGAAATCTTGACTTGAGCCCTAAGAGAGACGTCGAGATCAAGACAAGACTATGTGGCTAACCTAGACAAAAAGAGAATTTGATGGATGTTTCAATTGTAGGGGTTGTGTGAGATGTCTATTGGGATTGTTGAATCTCCTGTAAGGATCAACACAGGGGGTATATATAGTAACGATGTGTCGGCTAGCAGATCCAAGATTGGTGTAGCCCTTGCCATATATTACTCGAACTTTATCTCCAAGGCACTTTGAGTCCTTCCTCATCGGAGCAGCATCGCCTTGGGCAGCACATCGATCCCATAGATAGCTTCGTACCCATATTCACAGTCCGCAAGACCCATACGGGTCGGACCTTACGAAGGGCATCGCCATGAGCCAAAAATAGCCAAGGACTTCTAGGCCCCCAATCCACGGATAGCTCAAACTAAGTTGATTATAGCCCAATCTCCCCCAAGCGGGGAGAGACGGGCTCCTCTTAGGCCTGGGCCTAAGGCAACTCTTTGGACCCATGGGGCGAGGTCGAATGATGTCAACAAGGCGTAATCCAATCTCTTACAAAATCAGACAAGGAAAGAGAAGAAGAAGGGAGAGCAGTACGACAAGTCACTGTTGACAAGGAAGGAGAAGAGAGCTATGTTGATGGATAGGGGCTATGACGGTGAAAAGCAGTGTGGGCGGACCTAGGAAATAATAAGAAGCGGGGAAGCTATCCCATTGGATTGTCTTGCAATAACATAGCATGTCCTAGTGCGACGTACTATGAATTCTTTCTCTCATTCACACCCCACTTAGAAACAACCTTCCTTGCTTTCTATTTTCTAATGCCTGCAAACTCTATTGGTATAATAGCCAGAAGCATCGAATTCGAGTCCTGGCCAGTTAAATAAAAAAATCATCGTTCACTCCCATTCCACGTTTGAGTTCTAAGGAAGCCCTCATGTAAGTGAAAGTGTTGAAGTGTACGTAAATAGAAGAAAATATGGAAGGACCCGGGTCCTTCACAGGTTGGAAGGACCCTGTCCAATGCATGACACCTGTCCAACAACTTCTTCTTCCTCCCCTACTGCTCTCTCTCTCTCGCAGCCAAATAAAACCAACGTTGGCGCTAAGCATATGAAGTAGGGCGACAGCCCGGCGGCTCATCGCTTGGAGTGAGTCGCCGTTGCCTCGTTACGCTTCCGCGTGTGGCGAGGTGCGTCGCCGTTTAGATCTGCATCGAGGGGAACTCGCCGCCGCGCTGTCCCGAGGGGCTGAGGGAAGGTCGTCGCCGCGTCGCCTTGTGATTCAGGGGGAAGCACCGTGCCACGCCCGTGCTGGAGAAGAACGGGTCGCTACCGCTGCCCGTGAGGAGGATGGATGCCGCCGACCGCCGTACGCGCCGTGGGAGAGCGCAGTCGCCGAGCCGAACCATGGAGGCATGGCCGTGGCCCGTGTGCCGACGCGGGGGAGGAGCATGCCGCCGCCGCCGCTGGATCTGGGCACCGCTGTGTCGTCGGGCGCCGCCTCATCGAGATTAGAGGAAGCCGTGGCCGCGCCGGAGATGCTGCTCGCCGCCGCCGTGCTGGGCCGAAGAGCCGTGCCGCTGCTGCAACCGGTCATGAAGAAGGCGAGCGCAAATTATCGGACATGTCACCGGTCATGAATTAGGACTCGAACCCAGCACCTCTTACCCCTTGTGACCCACACCTCACTCTTCTATCCAACTCATCCATCCACGTGCTATGATATAACTAGCACATGCATACCTTTTAGTCTTTTGAAACAAGACATCAGTATCGGTTCGCAATAAAAACTGATAATCGATACTGATGGGTTCGTAATACAAACCGATACTGATGAGCCCGCGTGCCAGCTGGCATGTACCAACCTGCGAAAGGAATCTTTACTGTTGCCTCCAACCGATACTGAAAGTCTGAATCACTATTGTTGGTACAAACCGATACCAATACCACTATCAGTACCGGTTTGTAAGACAAATCGATATTGATGGGTTCGTAATACGAATCAATACTGATGAGCCCGCGTGCCAGCTAGCATGTACCATCCTAAGAAAGGAATCTTTACTGTTGCCTCCAACCAGTGCTGAATGTCCGAATCGCTACTGTTGCTACAAACCGATACCGATGCCACTATTAGTACTGGTTCTAATCCAACCGGTACTGATGTGCCGCTATAATAGCCCAATTTTCTATCAGTGGCATTAAAAATAATTATCAAATAAACTGACATGGACAGGTGACATGTCCGAGCTATTCGTTTTTATAGAAAAAAACTGACAAAATCTTTTCGGATTTGCTTAAACCCAGTCGACTGGGCGGCACCGCACGCTCGCCGGCGGCTGGGCCCGAGCGAGGCGCGCGCGCCCCCAGTCGACTGGGCTGGAGTCACGCCCAAATCTTTTATGGAACTTAAGAGATTATATTTCAACTTCTCTCTTCCACGGTTTCACTTTATTTTATTGTCCATTTTCAATATATTTCAGGTAAACGAGCAATTAATCGTCTCAGTTCACATCTTCGATCACGTGGTGCGTGGCTATATAGAGCCTAGAGACTCTCCTCCGCCTTCAGCATTGCCACCGCCGACACGCCCGTGCCGAACGTCTTCTGCCTCATGGCCATGTACTCCGGCCAGGTCACGGCCCTGAACTCCGCCCTCCTCCCCGGCGCCACCGCGGACGCGAGCGGCGCCACCTTCATGTCCGGCGGCGGCCCGAGGAAGTAGGGCACGGAGACCCTCTCGCGCTCCCGGTTCACGACGGCGCGGTGGAGCACGTTGTGGAAGCGGCCGTTGGTGAGCACGTGGAGCAGGTCGCCGACGACGACGGCCAGCGCCCCCTCCACCGCCGGCACCGTCACCCACCGCTCCGGCCGCCGCCGGAGCAGCTGCAGCCCCGGCACGGGGCTCTGCATGATGAACGTGAAGAAGCCCGAGTCCGAGTGCGCCGCCAGCCCGACGGCGTGCTCTGGGTCTGGGCACTTGGGGTACCTGCATCCATCCATGCATGCACTGTCAGAACAAAATTATTTTAGACTTTTTAAGTTCTATATCCTGATCCACAATTTTTTTCGGATTATATTTAGCCGAAAAAACAAGACCCAAGTGCACGCCACCACAAGCTTAGGTATGGTGGTACATGTTCAAGTGCATGGTCGCCGTCATTGTGTCGCGGATGTTCCGCTCAGCCTCGCCGGCGGCGATCTGGTCGTTGGTGAACCCGAGGGCCATGAAGAACAGGTCGAGCACCTTGTCGCCGAGAGCCCTCATCTCCCTGTGGAACTCCTCCATCACGTCGCTGGATGCATACAAATTTAGGAACAATGGCGTTGATTGGTACGGATCGACGTCGCCGCCGGCGAGCGTATTACCAGAAGCGCGCGTAGTCGTCGCCGGCGTCGGGCCAGACGCGGCGGAACTCATGGCGGACGGTGGCGGCGGGGAAGGTGTAGCCCTCGGACCACATGAGCTTGGGGAAGAAGAGCGCGTAGGGGGGCACGCCGTAGCCGCTGGCACCGCCGGGGAGACGGGCGGCGCGCGCCTTGTCCTCCGCCGGGCGCGCGAACAGCCGCGCGATCTCCTCCTCCACGCGCGCCAGGAGCTTATCCGGCACGCCGTGGCCAACGAGGAGGAACCCGCCCCACTCCTCCGCCGCCGCCGCCGCCGCGGCGGCGGCGGCGCGCGTCGCGGCGCGCATGTCCACCACCGGCACGGCGTCGGCGCCCTCCGCCGCCGCCACAGGGTGGTCGTGCGGCCCCGTCCACGCGTGAGTCTCCGGGACGCGCTCCGCCGCGCGGAAGTCGAAGTAGGCGGCGGAGACCTCCACGGCCTGCGAAATCGACGACGACGACATGATCTGCTCTAAGCTCTTGCGATGAACTGCGTGCATGGAGGAGGTGATCGATAATCACGAGCGATTAGCTGTGTACGTAGATAAAAAGCACACGGAGTATAAGCGTTTAGGCAAGTGATTAAGCTTTTGAGCTGGATGAGCTGATGATCACCCGCGGATGCATGTACACGCGCGTGCGTGGGCATTCAAGCCATGCATGGCGGCAAAGAGAAGATGCGGCATTTCATAAAAGTTATAGGACTTGTTATTTCGGTTAATATGGTATTTCGTAAAATAATGCTCGATGCTGGAATGATATGAAATTATTTCGGTGAGGTATCAACTATATATTTACCAAAGTTTGCGTGAATTGTGAAACGGTATAATCAAGTATTCACGATTTAGGATGGTAACAAATTAAGAGAATAAGAGTAAAACCCCGCAGCAAGCAGGCATATTTATGAGTTATAGCTATTTTTTAATAAATAATTAATGAGTTCTAGCTGGCAGCTATCACAAGAGTAACGCAACAAAAACACAATCGAAGCTCATAGAAGAATGGGCATGGTAGAAAGTCATAGAAAACATAGAAAAATAAAATAAAAAACCTATGAAATCTAAAAAATTTAAGAATCCAAATATGCAATAAAGATATAATGTTTGTGTGTATACTTAGATGAAAAAATTATTTTTAACTTATCGAGTCTTTTATTGATTAAATAAATCAAATATTCTGAAATTTTTTTGTTTGACTTCAAAAAAATGAGGAAATTACTTTAGCTTTTGGAATAATGGACAGATTAATAAATATATAAGGATGCTATTTTTACCTTTAAATTTGAATTTTTAATTACAATGAAAAGGTTAAAGTAACTTTGAATTTGAACTTAAAATTCAAATTGAAAGGTGAAACTAACATCCTTCAAATTTTTTTTAGTTTTCTTCAACTTTTGCATGTGCCAAGCTAATTTTTCTATGATTGCCTACAATTTGTTTGAGTTTTTAGAATTTATTTTCGAGAAAACCGTGCTGACTACGATGACATCCGAAACCAAAGGTGGTTTCAAGTGAGAGGATATTTATGCATTGATAGTATAGGAAGGTTGGTCGCCCAGTTGTAGAGTTGATGGGGGCAAAGCCAAACTTTAACTATAGTTGAAGGAGACACTAGTGCTGGGAGTATGGGCCGGGCCGATTGGGCCAGCACAAGCCCGGCCCGAAAAATAAGGCACGAAGCCCGGCCCGAAAAATAAGGCACGAAGCCCGGCCCGGCACGGAAGGCAAATGGGCCTTGCCGGCACGGCCCGATTCTCTGGGCCGTGCTTGGGCCGGCACGGCCCGAATATGTCCCGGTCAATGCATTTTACCTTTTGCCAGAGCTTAACAGCTACCTAAATATTAAATGGCCCATCACTTGTGTACAGCTACTAGAACCAAGTACAAGGTCCGAGGTGCTCGTAGCTTCCCCAGGCAGCAGCTCGTAGCTTCCCCAGGCAGCCCAACAGCAACTGCGTCCCCAGGCAGTCTCATAGCTTCCCCAGGCAGCAGCTCGTAGCTTCCCCAGGCTCGATCGCTGCGGCGCTGCATGCAGGCTGATTTGTGCTATCAAAGCTAGCGATTGTTGGGCCGTGCTCGGGCCGGCACGGCCCGACAGCAACCTGCCGTGCTTTTGGGCCGTGCCGGGCCTTAATTTCGGCCGTCCGTGCTGGCCCGGCACGGCCCGAAGAGTCAGTCGTGCCGTGCTGGCCCGTTTAGCTTTGGCCCGAGGCACGATGGGCCCGGGCCGGGCCGGCACGGCACGGCCCAACTCCCAGCACTAGGAGACACAGAAGACTTTTTTTTAGTACTATATATAGTACTGTAGCAATTACCAGAATGGGCCAGCACCTAGCCTAGCAGGTCAAAGGCCCATCACCCAGGAGTGGGTTCTCTTATTTTCGGTTTTCACTGGAAAATACCAAACGTAAAAAACCCTGAATTTTAAACAGCGAAGAACGGTCAAAACAAGTTGATGATTCGGTATGGCAATCGGTGGATATTCATGTTTCTATCCGATATTTCCTACTAGCTGCACTTGTTCGTCCTTACGCGCGGTATTCGGCCTAGCGTCGTTGATTTTGCATCTGACGGTTGCACCCATGCATCAGCTTCGCCTCTTCATGCTCTTGCTTTGGAGCGCTCTGGTGGCGCCAAAAGGCTTAGCTTGGTTGCTTCACGGTGGAGTTTATACATGATTTTCCTTAGAGTTTCTAAATAACTAAAAGCTTTTAGATTCTTCAAGATCTCTCGGTGTCACAACTTTTTTGAATTAAAATTTTCAGCTACTTTCGGCGAGAGAACAAGACCAAAAACACATGGAAGCTCATAGCAAAGTGGGCATGGTAAGTAGCACTGTAGCAATAATTAGAGTGAGCCAGCGCCTAGCTTAGCAGGCCGATGGCCCATCACCCAAAAATGGGTTCTCTCTATTCCTTTTTTTGGTTTTCACTGAAAAACACCAAACCTAACGAGCACCTGAATTTGAAAACCGAAGAACATTCAAACCAAGTTGATTGATATGATTCAAATTAGTATTATTTGTACGTACAATATATATAAAGGGAAATATATATTATTGAACTCTTGAGATGTACGTACATCCTATGTGTAGCATATATGGGTGGAACACGCCACAACACAGCAGCTACTCCCTCCTCTCGCCGCACCCCACCTCCTCATACATCCGCCCTACGCGCCGCCACCTGATGGAGCTCTAGCACCACACCACTTCGTCGGTCTTTGATCTGCTGTGGTCCGCCTTGTGGTGTAACCAACAGCGACAATGTTAACATCGCCTTGTGGTGTAACCAACAGCGAGCTAGTAGACCAACGACAACAATGTTAACAATGATCTTGTGGGATAGCAGGGATAGCGATGCGAGCTCATGTGGCGATGATAGCAACAAGAGTGCCGACCGGGGGGGACGACACGGTGGTGGACATGCACTCCATTGAAAAGACCAAGATGGAGAAGACGCAATGCAATATTGGCTTGAAATATTATCTTGGTATGTACGAAGGAATACATCCATATTATACGTACCCATCAACTATGAAAGTCCATTCTATACCTCTAAACTATAAAATTAGCTATTTAACGTCCTTATCTATCCAAAATGATCATCTTACACACTTAGTGGTTTAAGGGATGGTTTTGATCACGTGGCATCCGACTTTATACAAGTCACCTATATGTGTAGCCTAATTAGTGAACTTTGGACTTCAAAAGATCCAGTAAAATATTGGAAGTATTTTAAAGCATAACTATTTGTGGAACAATAACCTTAGAAAATTTGAATGTTTAAACATCAAAATTTAATGTTTTTAGTTAATTCAACCAAAAAATTAAAATACCATTCAAGCATTTTAAACTTTCACAAAAAATAGTCATATTTTTCTAGGATGTTAAGGCACCAAAGTATGTTTGAGAATTTTTCTATTATTTTTTAGTCTGAAAATCACAAATTAAGACACATGTGCAGGTGACGTAGACAAAATCAGACAACACATCATCAAAATCACCCTCCTAAACCATTGAGGACGTAATGATCCGGTTTTGATAGATGAGGGTGTTAAATAACTGGTTTATAGTTTGGGGTGTAGGATGATCTTTTTGGATAGTTTAGGGGTAATATGAACATATTACATGTATAAAATATTGAGTTTGTTCCAGTGAAGTATAGTGTTTGGTCTAGTAAAATGTCTCCGTGAAGAAGTGTGCGATGCATTTATTTGCTTTAATGAAACTTTGGATTTGCTATAGTAAAATATGGTGTTTGATTGAGTGAAGTACTCACAAAAGATGTGATACATCTTTTTGCCTTGTTGAACATTGGTTTTCCTTTTGAAACATATTTGCTCTTACAGAACATTCGCTTGTATGAGTTGAAACATCTTTTTATAAATACTAAAACATTATTTTGACAATGTTTCATCAGAACCTCAGCTATGTTTCATCGATACTTTGGCTATGTTCCCATGACGTTCATGGCAGAGCATTTTTTTTTGTTCCACCTTGTGTTTCATCTATATTTCCATTGTATTTTCTTAGTATAATGCCAGAAGTTTCATCGGCATGCGTATCATGTTTCGGTTGGTTAAAAAATGGTGAATTGTGAGGTTAAACCAACTGCAAAATCGAATATTTTTATTAAACATAAACAATTAACTATGAAGCAAAACTCAAGTACCACCCAAACATTTTGTGTTAACATGGTTTCACACTTTTGTGAAGAATATCTCAACGGTTATTCAAGAATGTTTCAAAACAAGTGAGTGATGTTCCATGGAAGAAACAAACAATAGAATATAGGTGAAATATTGATGGAACATGGCAAGGTATTGGTGAAATATCATAGGAACATGGTAGGAACATTGTTGAAACATGGCAAAGTATCAAAGAAACATTGTTAACATACTGATGAAATATCAATGAAGCATTGTTTCTACGGTTATTTAAAGATGTTTCACCTCATGGAAGCAAATAGCATATTTTAGCATAACAATACCAATGCTTTCCAAGAGAAAACCATTCCCAAAGTAAAAAAGAAAGTGTTTCACGAGGTGTTTCATGAAAAAAAGCATGCTTCATTAGGCAAAACACAAAGTTTCACACCTAGCAAGGTAATGTTTCAAACCAAATCCATTGTACATTTTCCTCGTCTAGCTCACTCCAATGGGGTGCACGTGCCTCACCGTGTTGTCACTCCTTGTCTTCTTGCTCTCATTGGAGAACTCACCTACCTCATTGTGCCTGCATGGCCCATGTTAGCTTGAATTGATCACACGCAGCGCCACAAGTGACATCTAACCTTGCTATGCATAACAACCTCTTCAGTTGCCACCTAAACGGTTTCCTGTTGGCTTGTGTTGGTATTCACTTCATGCTCTTCCTCCTCCAGCATGACACCCATCATAACCGAGCTTCCTTGTCATCTCTCAGTTGAATCAAAGCTTTTTTGGGCTAGATTTGTTGGTCCCGACCTAGAAAGCACCTCCTTCCATGGTTGCCAAGCTGCGCCCCTTCGAAGAGGGAGGGCTACAAACAATTAAAAGGGATTGGTCGACTTCACCATGCATAAACTAACAATCGATAATCCTTGTGCAAGAAAATATTGTTATCATTTTTGCACAAAACCCAAACTCCTTCACCCAACCCCCATCATGATTGGTGGTGCTCCCCACTCCCTGTTCGCTGTTTGGCGTTGCGTCGCCCAACCACACCCGGCACTGCCCACCCACTCCTCTCTATCGATCCCACCACCGGGGTAGTGTCATGCATCTAGATCGAGACTGGTTCCATGCATGCCATGTTTATGTTGAGGCTCTACCTAGCCCTCAGCTACTGTCTCCGCTCCACCCGCCATCTAGCTTCCATTCGTCCCATCGCCAATCCCCCATCCGCTTCGCTGAGCACGATGCCATCGGCTCCGCCCCAGGTTTGGCTCACCGGCTCACCGCGCTCCCACTTGGCTCAAAGTGGAACATCGCGTGAACATATCCGAACTATCCAAAGAACTGATGAAGCATAGCCAAAATTTCGATGAAACGTCGCTAAAATGATATTTTAGTAAATATTTCGGTCCCATTCCTCTCTTCGACCACACGCTTCACCAGTAGCCTTTGAGCCGCGGTATCCTTGCTCCCATTCCCACCACCAACCAGAATCCGCAATGTCCAGTAGTACATTAATTTCATCAAGTGAATAGATGAGGTTGAACCCGCTCCATCTGACAACCAACACAAGCGTCTGATGGAACTGATCATCAAATGTTCTACACACAATCATGTTAATTAGGAAAAAATGAATGCTTTTTTAAAACATGAGTAATGAACCATTGGACAAAACTCAAGTACTACCGAAATATTTTGCGTTACCACAGTTTCACATATTTATGCAGAACATTTTCAATGGTTACTGAAAAATATTTCAAAACAAATGAGCGATTTATCATGGAAGAAAGAAGCAATGGAACATAAGCGAAGTATTGATGGAATATGACAAAGTACTGATGAAATGTCGTTAAAGTGTTGATAAAATATCGATGAAGCAATGTTGCTGCAATTATTCAGATATGTTGCACATCATATAAGCAAATGTTTTGCTAGAGCAAATAACATGTTTCAACACAACAAAACCAATGTTTCCTAAGAGAAAAGCTATTTCCAAAGTAAAAAAGTGTTTCACATAAGGGGTGTTTCGCGAGAGAAAAGACCACATTTTTCTAGGCAAAACATAAAGTTTTACGCATACCAGGGCATTGTTTCAAGCCAAATCCACCATACATTTCCCCATTTAGCTCATTCCAATATGGTGCATGTCCCTCACCGTGTCATCACCCCTCATCCTCCTGCTCTCGTTGGCAAGCTCACCTACCTCCTGTCTGCCTTGCTAGATGTAGATGCAAAAGAAATAGATAGACAAAAAGAAAGGAAGGGAAGGGAAGGGAAAGAAGAGCATCACACTGGCTGGCAAGCTGACGAACATCCACATGCAGCCACCTCTCCTCTGCCTTGATGTGGTGCATATTCAAAGGGAAGTAGATGGAGAAAGAGAGGAATGTAAGGGGGAGAGTCAAAAGCATGCTTGTTGTCATCAGCGAACCTCCATGCGCACCCATCTCTCCTAACCTACACTACTTTAAGAATGAAAAGGGAGCATGAGAAAAGTACTTAGGAAATATAGGGAGGTAAGGGGAGGTAGAAGACAACTATGAGAGAGAGAGAGAGAGAGAGAGAGAGAGAGAGAGAGAGAGAGAGAGAGAGAGAGAGAAAAAAAAAAAAAAAAAGAAACCATCACAAAGTAATTCCAAAACGGCTAGGTCGGGCATCCATCACAAAGTAATTCCAAAAATGTTGTGTTGAAAACAACAATTTTTTGCAATGGGGTGAAAACTCAACCATCATTACCAACAATTCAATCTAAATCATCCGACCCTCACTCGATCCTCTCCTTGTCCCATATCCCTTGACATGCACGTTGTATGCATGCCACACAACCCTTGTGCAAGTCATTGTACTTCCCATTATTATGGCCTCCCTCCCTCTTTCACACAACCTCTTCGTGTCTCTCCAAGGTTTGGCAAAGGATGCCAAGACAATGGAGAATGATAGTGTGGTGTCAGAAACGAAGGCATTGTGTGGATGAGGATGGTGGGATAGTATGCTCACAAGCATCGTGGAGGAGGACAGTGTGGTAGCATGCTCTTAGACACTAGGGATTAGATGGTCTGGCGGTAGGCTCCAAGGTGCTACGATAGGGAAGAGATGAGGATCATGTTGGGTAGAGGGTTGGCAGTGGCGGCAACATTGTCCTCACCAATGGGTAGCGTGTCTAGGGTTGCAAAGGAGGTAGAATGCCAGTAATTGGAGTAGAAGGGAGCGAGCCGTCAGATTGGGTTCGCAGCGGAGGCGATATTATTTGGATCATTCACTTGATATGTATGTGTTAGAATGGACCTTTTTGCACCATCACACTAAAATGTTGTTTTGTATTTTTTTTTTTCTTGCCACAACTCTCTACGGGAGGCTTTATCTGGCATCCATTATGCTCCCTGGTCATTAACATTACCGTTTGAGGCACGTGCAAGATAAAATTTTATCGGCGGGTATATGAAAATCCTATATGTAGTTTTAAAAACACGACCGCCCTAATGCATACGCTGGAGTGCTGGACTGATGGCTGATATCTTGATATGTTCTAGAAATCGGGATTTTTCTTAGGCATGTATATGCTGGTACAACCATGAAACTTTTTAGAAAAAAACAATAGGGTCATCTTCCTCTTCTTCTCCAACCAAGCCACCGCCGCCCACCGACCACCACCCTACCGGTGCGTGACCATGGTCCACGGCAGTGCGGCCTCGTCGCCGGCACGGCGTGGCGTACTGGCGTGGCGCGGCGCGGTGCAGTGCGTGTATGGCGTGACTTGGTGCGGCGGCGCGAGCATATATAGGCCGCTTTGGTCGCATGCTGGTTGCGCATAGGTAGCAGGAACGGACGGGCAGCGAGCTGCTCGGCACGGTGAAGGAAGCGGCACTTGGGTGGTCGGCGGTGGGCCGGCCACTAGTTGCTAGCGGCGGAGCTACCAGAGGATGGCTAGCTCGTCTAGAGAGAGAAGGAGAGGAAGAAGGATCTGATTGCTTTTTTAAAAATGTTTTATGATTTTTTTTATAAAATAGCCATTTGAGGACGAATCTTGGTGTGGATCCAATGGCCACGAGCGTATATAAAACCATATTTACATGTGAGAGTGTTAGGTTGATGATCAAAATTGCCCTACCAAAAAATGGCTAAAATGTCAATTTGCCGAATAAGTCATCAACGATTTGACCAATTTTTGGAAAAAAAAAAATAGAAGTAACAAAATGGAAATCTTATCAAATTTTTGGTAAAAATCAAATAGAGGCTTGATAATCCAAAATTTGGCAACCATGCATGAGCATGCTCGCGATCCAGGATTATCGGATCAGAGGCTCAGAGCAGCACATTCGTTTTATTAAGATAAACTTAATTTACAGTATTCCACAGAGCATCGTCAAAGTAAAATACCCTAACACTACACACGAGCTGCATGATACACACACACACACACACACACACACACACTGTCACAGATACATACATGATACAGTTTTTATTCCAGCAAGCAGTAGTATCACTGGCAATCAACTGAAAGTCTCAAAACGAAATGATATTACCTATAGGACAGCGATGAGTGTCCCATAGGCCAAACTTTCATGCTTGCATAACGATGGTGTCGTCGATCTTAATCAGCAGCAGCAGAGGGTCTCCAGGCAGCACTCGCAGGTCTCGTAGCAGCAGAAGCAGCAGCACAGTGTAAATAGGCTGCAAAAAATAACCTTCCAATGTAAAACCCACAATGTTTTTGACACAAATAAGGTGCAAAGTTAGGTCGTTTATAAACTGAATCGAGGTTTACTGCATTGATTCTTGTAGGGCTATCCGAAAACTAATTTTGTTTTGGATCGTATAAGGTTATTGATTTTCAGTATTAGATTTAGTGAAGGACAACCCTCAAGGTGGGTCAAGGCAATGTTGCATGAAAATGACTGGGAACCACCAATTGGCCATTTGATCAGATGAGCCAAAACCATCACTATTAGCCAGTAGGTGACTCTGTCATTTGTGGTGGATATGTCTATCAGTAAAGCAGGTGCTATATTACTTGTTACATCCCTTGATAACAATCTCTAATCCAAAAGGGGCTTGATGATGATGCTTGCTGGGAACTTTTGCTGTTCTTCTATCTTGGCTAACTAGCTCACATGCTCACAGAAAGGGGGGAATCAACTTTGTCAAAATAAAGTCTAGCAGGAAGAGAGAAGTTAACATATCAAGGTGAAGTACCGCACACAATTGGGGGCTAAAAGAAAGAACAAATTGGATCGGCAGAACTAATTAGCTTCCCAAGGAAAACAAACCCTTTTAAGGACCAGAAATCAATCTCACCCTTCATCAGTTCAATCTAATATGGACTTCTACCAAATTCGTCTTACGTTATGAATTCTAAAAGACTAAAACCACAAGAGGAGGAAATTTCAATGATTAATCACATCTGTGGTGTTCCCTTAGTCATATCGATGGATTTGTGGCTAATTCTATATTCAACCACAGGATGGGACATGGCAAATGTCAAAGATCATGTAAACTGTACATCAACTGTTTAGTTTTAGTCATAGTTAAAAAAAACTGTTTATTTTAGTCTCCTTGCATATTTAGAATGACCTTTTTATATGTTTCTTCAGACTAATTAGTGACAGGTGGTTAAATCTATATACTTCTTTTAGGAAGACTCCTGAATCCATATGCACACCATTAAACTGGGCATAACAGGTACTACTCTGAATTTATTCAGGTGGCCTTCTATACCTCAAGACAAGGTCAGAGTTCAGAGGGGTTCTCATGGATATCATTGTAGACATGTTTATAAGACCTCCACCAGAAGCATATTAAAGGGGGGTAATGAGAGTAATCGAGAAGAACAGCATAAACAGAAAGGTTACCATGCATATAAGCAGCCTTTCTCCTCATGGCGCCTCTGAACGTGATTGTAGTAGGACATGTCCTGCGCACTCGGAGGGTTATACATCTTGATATATCTCACTGTACAAGTATCTCCAGTATGCCAAAATATAAGAGAAAAAGGCTATCAACAGAGCAGAGATATAGAGAGTGGCTAGCAGCAATTTGTGTGGATATGAAGCCTTCTTTTATAGAGGGTTCAACTCAAGCTAGCAATGTGTCGGTTCCAAGTACAAGTGGGAACAGCAAGGACTTGATCAGGGCAACAATAATTGCGGCAATTAATGTGTTATTGTCAGTGCAAAGACATAAGACAATTTTGTTTCATACATATTAACATATACATAATATATGGAAAGCATTTGTCAGTAGAACATCCAAAGCAGCATAGCAAATATGTCCATTAACCTGTATATGCGAATTTTTATAGCCTTGGAATCAGTACTGAAGTCAATTTCATTCGTAGTACTAAATACTATAGTAACTACCAACTACCAAGCTTATCATACCAAAACCTGTAGCATCTTTTCTTTGGTAACTAAGGTCACATCAGAATTGGATGAAACCAAATCCATAGTGATGTCATGAGGCAGATGCAAATGATTTAACATTGAATAATTAGGTGAAATTTGGTCCCTCACTGGCAGATGGTTGCACTAGGGACCATACTTGATTTTATCAACTAGGCCCATCTGTCATAAATTCATGAATGGCAACTTCAATGATTACGGGCCTGTTCGGTAGCTCGTTTCTGTGGCGTTTGTCGCGTTTTGGTTTGACTGTTGGTCCCAGTTGGCAGCTACCCGGCATTCAGGGCTTGTTTGGATCATGCCCTGGCCTGGGGGCGCTCGCCCAGGCAGGTCGATCCAGCCCCAGGCGCTGGAAATCGACGGCCTGGGTTTGCTGCCTGGGCCAGGCAAGTTCCCCAGGCGCTAAAGCAAACAAGCCCTCAATGCGTGTACGCGTTTTGCTCCCTGGCTGGAACCGAACAGAACTGCACAGAACGAGCAATTGAAGAAGGCCTACAATAGGTCTGAAACTCGTGCTGACAAGGAGGGGAAAGAAAGGTATGTAAAAGTAATACTATCATATGCTTCGTGATTAAACTAGATTTGTGAAATATTGCAAAATAGCTTTGATAATTAGAATTTTATAGTGACTTCAGAATACCCTATATAGGCTATAAAAAGGAACAAGTTTCCCTTTAGAACGGTCCTGTGGAAGAAATAAACGCAAGCACACATAGATGCAAAAAAAAGTCGAGAGTTTTGAGATTTACTATTTGAAAGGCTAGTCATGTCATACATATGTGATGGTGCTTGCCAGCTGGTGAAGTGGTAAAACAAAGAACATCGATTATTGAGTGCTATTCTTGTCATGAATTGGCAAGATGCACAATACCACAAACAGCCACTCAAGCTTCGTGTGAACTCCAAATTTCCTATGCTTTTCAGCTTGTTAAGTACACAAGTAAAATAATGTGGTTGAGTTATCAAATCATGAAAAGAACTATGACTTAACTCATTATATGTTAATCCATCAATTCTGGCATGACTATCCGCATGACAACAGTTACACTTGTAAATGTTGCAAAAAGAGAAAAAAAAAACGACCAACCTCTTGTATAGTTGTATCACCAGTTGTTCACAGAAGAGTCGAGTAATAAGTTAGAATAAAATGTGTTGCCTTCTCAAAGATTTTTAAGTCTTTGCTAGCCATTCAATTCAAGTGCTCAGAATGCATTAGCCCCCTCTTTAAAATTTTCTAGCTCCGCCACTGGCCACGTGGCTGGCTGTTTGTTTTGCTTGGCCTTGCTACCGTCGCCACACGACCCCGCTCCGCTTCGCCGGCTACGCCACGCGCGTGTCAGCGCCGGCAAGCCACCCGGCACGTTCTGCGGCGCGTGCGGCCACGACATGCGCGGGTTGTATACCGCTGCTTCCATGCCGACCTCGCCTCGCCGGACACGCCACGCGCGCGGCGGCGCCAGCAAGCCCCCCGCCATGTTCTGCGACGTGTGCGGCGGCGTGCACGGGTTCGTACAGCACTGCTTCGACGCCGACCTCGACCTCCACCCCAGCTGCGCGCGCCTCCCGGCGCGGACTGCCGTCCACGGCGCCACCTTCGACCTCGGCAGCACGAAGGCGCCGTGTCGGTGCTTGCTCTGCCCGGGGGGAAGGAATGGAAGGCGCGCGCGCTGCCGCTGCGGATTCTGGTCGTACAGCTCCGGCGACTGCGACGGCCAGGCCATGTCGCTGCATGTCGCGTGCGTGAAGGACAAGGCGGCGCACAAGAAGATAACTACGCCAAGCACTACGCTGCACAGAAGGCAGATGTTTAACAAGTAATCTTCCTTACTTTGTTTGTGCAAAGTCTGTCGGTGCAAGTTATTCACCAAGTCGTTGGTGCACGAAAAAAATATTTGTCTACTCTCATTAGCATCTAATCGAGAATTCGCGTGGCTGAAGCTGAAGCAGCTACTTTCGAAGTAACAGAAAGAAAAGCAACGACTGGAATGGGGGAGTCAGAGTCAAAAAGAGGAATCCGGACGTTGCGATTAACAGTGCATTTGTTAAGATACGTCTAACCAATCAAACGCCGCAATTTTTCTTTGTTCCGTCCAACTCAACGCCAAGTAACGTTTTTGCTCGCTATACTGGTAAGCACCAGCAACTTCCGGCCAATTAAAAAAAGGTATGTGACCCGCTAACCTAATAGACACAACGTTCCAGTTGACGTCTACTACGACATATGATACTCACAGACACCAACGTTGCCCTCGGCGCGCAATCTCAACTAGTGTCATACATATGTGATGGTGCTTGCTAGCTGAAGTGGTGAAACAAAGAACATCGATTATTGAGTGCTATTCTTGTCATGAATTGGCAAGATGCACAATACCACAAACAGCCACTCAAGCTTCGTGTGAACTCCAAATATCCTTTGCTTTTCAGCTTGTTAAGTACACAAGTAAAATAATGTGGTTGAGTTATCAAATCATGAAAAGAACTATGAACTTAACTCATTATATGTTAATCCATCAATTCTGGCATGACTATCCGCATGACAACAGTTACACTTGTAAATGTTGCAAAAAGAGAAAAAAAAAACGACCAACCTCTTGTATAGTTGTATCACCAGTTGTTCACAGAAGAGTCGAGTAGAATTGGACATTACCTTGTCAAAGAATGAAATATCCCCTCGACAGTACACCATGAAAGAACCAAACCTTCTTTCTCAAACCAACTACTATTAATTACAGACTTTGGCACAAGGGGCTTACGACGTTAACAAAATGCCCTGGCCAGCACCCATATCTAGCTAACAATTGAGAATGAAGTACAATTGAACACATGTCATATTATGTCATAGTGGGAGCTACAAGAGGAGCAGATGTAGGAAGAACAGAAAAGCCGATGTCTCCAGTTGCTGGATAGAATGCGGCATTCCTCTCGAGGTGCTCCCATATAAGCCTTCTACGCTCCTCAGATGTGGCTCGCTTCTCTTCCTCCTCCTGGAAATTGCTTTGACAAGCCAACAGTAATCTCTCATCCATGTCGAGGAACATTTTCCTGACGTTCATTGTAGCATTTAGAACTGATTGGTTCCAATGCCAGAGAACATTCCTTTCCAGAGCTGGATATATGATTGGCAGGATAACTTGGCAGTTTCGGGAGATCAAATCGAACAAGTGTTCGTTGTTCCAAAGGAATAGGGCCCTTTCAGCAACCTGTTAACATGGAATGAAGAATATTCATGAGTTTCTAGGCTAACTAGTAGTGTACATTATAGAAAATTGCATGTAGCAAACAACAGTACAACACCGGAACCTTGCATTCATCTTTTGCATTATGCAAAGGAAAAATTGTCATTTTAGTCCCTAAATTTTCATGAAAGCATCAAATTGGTCCTCGTGATAGAAAACTGGGTTGAAACAGTTCTCATGGTTTTACAAAAGCACCATAAACCAGTCAAGGGACGAAAATGGTGCTTTTGCAAAACCATGAGGACTGTTTCAACCCGGTTTTCCACCACGAGGATCAATTTGGTGCTTTCGTGAAATTTCAGGGACTAAAATGACATTTTTTCCTTATGCAAATGCTTGCTTGCTTATCTAAAGACTCATATCGGCATAGGGAAGGATAGTTTTCTGCCGAACAGCAAATGGAGAAAGAAAATCCATTGTGTGGTTGCTGTGAACTACTCAACTACAT
Source organism: Raddia distichophylla (assembly GCA_005191435.1). Taxonomy (NCBI): domain Eukaryota; kingdom Viridiplantae; phylum Streptophyta; class Magnoliopsida; order Poales; family Poaceae; genus Raddia; species Raddia distichophylla. The sequence goes on from SPJY01000232.1 coordinate 879,552, forward strand.
ATCAGTTCGTGAACCTGAGCAGTGGTCATGATAAATTTGAACAGTAAAATTTGTAATGCACACCTGACATGTTGAATCATCTCAAATAAAAATAATCAGTTTTGAACTTAGAAAACCAATAGGTATAAATTAATTATTCATATGTATAAAGGCTTCACGCATAATTTGCATCCAACACGGACACCACTTGAAATGTTATGACAAGCCATATGCATACAATATCTTATTACCCACAGAAGATTATTCATTTAACTTCTCATGCGCATTAGAGCGGCGGTGGCTGTTGGCATCTTGGTCGTGCATCCCACACCATGGTGGTGGTTAAGCCAAGCATCTCACATGGTGGTGGCTACGCCTAGGCTGAGCATCTCGCACAATGGTGGAGGCTCACGTCCTTGCTGAGCACTGTGTGCCCTACGGCGCAATTGGCATCGGTGGCGAACTAATGTGGTCGAGCATCCTATGCAAAGGTGGCGGCCAATGACTAGGCCTAGCATCGCTTGCCTCACAGTGCCTAGCAGCAGTGGTGGTTGGCATTTCGGCCAAGCATTCTGTGTGGTGGTGGCAGCTGATGTCTCGATGACGCTCTCAGTAATGGTGGTGGCCATCAAGGTTGGAATGCTAGGCCTTCGCTCGGGCCACGTGGTCGCACTCTGATGAGACCTACTGCTTGGTTGGGCCACGTTCTTCTCTCCCTTCCTCTCTCTTGATGTGTCCTCTCTCTTTCCTTGTGTATTTTGTACAATTCTCTTTGAATGAAAATGGAATGGCAAAGCTCCTGCCCTTTGCTTTCAAACAAAACATATGCATGTATATGCTAATGCACATATTTGACCATAGAAGGTCTTGCCAACTTATATGGAGAGGCGGTAGATGCATGGCACCACGACCATCAAGTCCTTTTATTACATTGAAGTTACCCTAAATTCCGGTTGATGAACCCCTACTTCCCTCCCGCAAACAATTTAAAGCCTAAATATGCCAAATTTATATTGCTGACTCATATTATAGTTTTATTTGCTGTTTTCTCTAGTTTGGTATTTCCAAGATGAGTTTAAATAGTTAGATGCTTTTTCCATAAAAATATCAGCCACCGGTGGTTTTTTGAACTGAAAAAGGGATCCAACTTGAAGTTTAGCGGATATAACGGGGCAAATATGAAGGATTTGTGGTTAAAAATAAAATGGCATAGTTATGTAGAACTTCCTCACTACGTGGTGCTGCATTAAAGCTTTTGGCCATTCAAGTACAACTATGTGGCCTGTTTGTTGCTTATGAGCAAGATAACATGCAATTTCCGTTGCCCACACCCTACACATAGAGAAGGGTAAACTAGAAGCCAAACTGTTCTTTTGAACCAAGTAGCAGGTTATTTCTAGTCTTCCACTAAAATAACACATGTACATGTGAAGGAGCACCAAAGCATTTAGCGAGTACAGTTTGAAAATTGAAGCCAACTGAGAAAAATATCTTTGTAAGATGAGATAAAGTAAATGTGGTGCTGGTTTGGAAATAGTGATGCCACAGAAAATTGAAACTGATCGAGAAAATAACTCGCTGAACTAAAAAAAAAAACTATGAATTAATAACTCTCAAAGCTAGCGTTTGTTGCGGTAATACTTCATAACAGGGTACATCAAATAGGTTTAAACACACAGAAAAGAACTGTCCAATAAACTATTTCAAAACGAGTTCCGAGAAATATTACCTGAAAATGGGAACTATTCAGACAGTGTGCAATCCTCCTAAACAATGGAACCATGCACTTTTGGAACTCAGGCATTTCTGTCAACTCCAGCACTTCCTCCAACTCCCCCAAGAACATCATCTCCTTCTGACTGTTCGTCACTGGCCAGTACTTCAGCAGGCCTCTGATCACAGTCCCTGCGAGCTTCGGTTCCTTCTCGATGAACTGTACAATGCAGTATGTCAACTGCGGCAGATACATGCCCACTGTCTTCGGTTTGTGGAGAGGAATCAATGCCTTCCATAGAAATAACTTATGCTCCTCCTTCAGTGGCTTTGTGAACCCGGTAATCACGCTCCCAAACACCTCCAAGAGCTCGGCAATCCCATTGTGACGGTTGGTCTCGAACACAAACCTATAGAAGATATTGCTCACGGCCTTGCGGATGAACTGCCGATTGCCCATGAATTTGCCATATATCCTGTGCAAGATTGTCTTCAAGCACTCCCTCTCTCTGGGATCATCGGAATCAAACAAGTCCAGCAGCCTGGAGATGAACGAATTGTCCATGAACTTCCGAGCAACTTTGACATCGACGGCCGGAGACATGACGAACCCGAGAAGCAGCTCATACACCACCTGCAGGTGGTACCACGACGGGTCAAAGAACGGCTCATCCTCGTCGGCGTCCGCCGCCCCGGCGGCGCCCGACCGGAGCCTGGGTGGGAAGACCCTGAAGAGGTTGATGGCGAACATGCGCACGCAGGCCGAGACCATCGCCTCCGTGAGGGGCTCCTCCGCGGCGCCGACGCAGTCGACGAGCGACATTAGCACCTGCCGCTTCCTCTCCCTGTCCGGCGAGTCCCTGCCCCGGTCGGCGGAGAAGTCGAAAACGACGCAGCAGACGTTCAGCTTCCGGAGGAACACATCCTCCCTGGTCTCCCCCTTCGCTTCGGCGGCAGCCGCCGGCGGCGGCGGCTCCCTCCCACCGTCGCCGCACGACGGAGGGGACTTCCCCGGCGACGAGGAGCCCCCGCCGGACTTGGGCGACTTCCACGAGAGCTTGCCAAGAAACTGCTTCCACATGGCGGCGGTGGCCAGCAGCTAGCACGGAGCACGCTCTGCGTGGTGCCAACCGCTCGCGTCAGGCACCCATTTCAAGAAACCATGGGCGGGCCAGGGAGAAGTACCCGCTACCGACCACCCACCCCAAGAAACGGAGCGGCGAAGCAAATCTTGGGCGGCAAAGAGCACCGTGGCGGCCGCCGCAGGCCGTGCGGCGGTCGGGGCGCCAGTGGAAGGCCCCCGCAACGGCTCAGATCCGGAGGCGGGCCGCCGGGGCAGCCATGGATGGGATCTCGTGGCCGTGGGGGAGGAGGGGGGCAAAAAGCCAGAGCTTTCGGCGTCTTGCGCGGATTCGCAACGGGAGCAGGGTGGGGAGCTCGAGTTACAGCTGTTTACTTGCGCCGTTGCGCGGGTCGAGGGTGACGGGAAGAGGAAGAGGGGCGGGTGGCTCGACGCATCACGGCCGTCGGTTTGGGCGGAATGAAATTTATCAGCCGTTGGAGCGTTTTGAGGTTTATTCCGGTTTCCAAAGTTACCCCGCGCGAAGGGCATTAATTGTGTCGCGTGGAAAGTGCAAGGGCATCGATAGCAGAGCCAGCTACTGACGGTAAGAAAGCTCTATGTTATGCATAGAGTCTGTTTGTCTCTAATAGTTATCGAAAAATTTAATATAAAAAAGTTATGACGCCTCTAAACAATCTTAAAGAATTCAAAAAATTACAAAAAAATATTTTACAAGTTCTAAGGGCATCTCCAATAGTACCATGTCAGCTAACTATAAGACTTTCAACTCAGCTTTTTGCTTATCTGGAAAAAAGAAGAAGAGTGTGATGGCTACTATTTTACAACCAGGCTATAACTGATTCCAAGATATTTACTATCTATTACATATGGAGACCACATTTAATCTTGTAAACAATGTTATAGCTAGCCCATTGAAAAGGTTGTCTATATGCTAACTATAGATGACATCTCCATTTCTTATAGCTAGTGATTAGCTATACCATTGGAGTTGCTCTAAAAAAACTTTTTAAAACCACATAAAAATAACTGCAAAATATTACATCATTTCTCTTATACAAAAATAATAAATTGTAATTTAATTTAATTTAATTTAATTAAGCTGAAACAAATAAGGCCTCGGTATAGCATTGGCTCTTTAAATTAATATGGTCCATATGTAATAGATGCGATGCATATTAAAATTTGTTATAGATTGACTCTTGGTTAAAAGATAGTATCTATCTCTCTCCTCTCATTCCCTCCTCCACATAAGCCAAAAAATGAGATAAACTCCTTATAGCTAGCTGATTTGGCACCATTGGAGATGCTCTAAGCGGCGACATATGAAGCCTAATCAAGCTTGTCCTGCGATCACTGTGTAACCAAATTAACAAAAGCCGTAAATTTTTTTAAAAAAATACTATAGTTGTACTTTATTGTTTACTCTACCTTTGTACAGAGTTTTAAGACAAGTTCAATCTATATTAAGAATTATGAAAACTATATTAAGAATTATGAGAAGAGAAAATTTCGACGAATTTGAATGGTAAAAAATTGATAGAAACTTTTTTAAGATCTTAATATCGGGAACTTGCAGTTTTATATAGAGGTAGAGTCAATTTAGGAGTACATCAATATTTTTTTAGTTTTTTTCATAACTTGTGTTAGTTTGGTTGCATGTTAATTGCAACAAAAACTTGATTGCATAGGATATGTTGCCAACATAATTAGAGCATGTACAAGCACAACACAAAGCCATAACATATGTCTCAGCTTATGTGGATGAGAGAGACGAAAAAGAGAGGGAAGAATCGCCTTGCATGCAAGAGACGACGCTAGGGAGCAAGAACAAGAATTGGCAACAGCATAGAGACAACATAAAGATGGTAGCTGTCTCTAATCGTGCATGCACGACATTAGATGATGCCACGTGGGAGCTCTCCTGTTAAACTACATGTAGACATTAAATGATTGTACATACACCTTATAGATAGACCATTGTATGGGTTATCTCTACTCTCTAGTGATTTCTCTAGAAGACATCGCAATTGTTAGAGGCACTTATTATCTTAAGCATTGTACATGGTTAGAGGTAAACATAAGATGATTCATTTTTTTACTCTGGTGTTTAACGAAAAATGTTACGGTGCCTGCATGCTTAACTACCCCCCCCCCCTCCCCCCGGTTTACAAACACATGTTGTTTATATTGACAGTCTCACAAATATATATATAACTAGACTTATGAATTTCATACTTGCGGTCGTCATTAAATTGGTTATGAGTCATGACCACATCTATCGCCACAACCATAGGTACACCCGTTGAAAATATGATCTTGACCTTGTTGGGATGCATTATATTGTTGGTGTTGATGACTTACTAGTGAGGAAAAGGATAAAGATGTCTCAAAGCGGGCACATTGGTCCAAGTCAATCTTCTTAAGGAGAAGACAAGACCTACAATAATTTACTAAGGGTGAAGTCCGAGATGAATTCATGTCATTGGTGAGGGCCTTCAGATAGCGATAGTAGGCACCAATGGTTATATAGTGTGTGGATTGGAATACCGAGCTGATATATATTGCACTACCCAACTAATTGACATAGGATGTATGCACCCGGCTTTAGGAACTGTAAACATTGTACTCGAGTTGTACATGACAGTGGAGTAGATCTAGGGGTTGATGGTGCCATTCACTACTATAGAACGCCCATTCACTACCGCATCGGAACGGGCTTCACTACCGGTTTTCAATCTGGCAGTGGATAAATGGCAATCATAACTCAGGGTATCATTACTTTAGTGTTGGTCTATGGTAAGAATTGACAGTGGTAGCCCTATATCACTATCGGTTCGTTGCATGAACCGATAATGATATTTCCTACATCGCTGCCAATTGGTTGCATGAACCGAGAGTGATATTACATATGTCACTATCAACTCATATCATGACCCAACAATGACTATAACTAATACACCAAATAAGCATTTTAGGGTCTATCACTTCATAACCTGCTAAAAACATGTCACAAGCATTTCACAAATAGCATTTAAAAATTTGTCGCATAGAACGTAGCACTCGACATAGTTCACAGGAAAGGTATATAATATTTCACATAGCTACCAAAAACTTAGCACTTAGCACTTAGCATAGGCATCAGATTCCATACACAGGTAATTAAACCCCGAGTAGCTGCATTCAAGAGCTTGGTAAAAGATTTCTCAGGCCATCTTTGATTCGCGATTTGGTTTGGTTTTGTTCAGTTGAGCAAAAATTTATCATTTTTATACACACCATTCATGGTGTGTTTGGTTTTCTTCTCCACTTGGGAACCTGCTCGCTGTGTCCAGCCTTGGCGTAGCCAAGCCAAACTTGTGCAGTGCGCACCTTCTTCTCCAACCTCCTTCGACAAAGCACCACACCCCCAACCTCGTCCTCGCGTGGATTCATGGTTGGCGGCCTCTTCCCCATGTGAACCCATCACCATCGGCCTTGTCCCCACAAAATCCACCGTCATCGGCCTCTTCCCTGCACAGATCCGCCAACGACGACCTCATCTCCCATGGGATCTGTTGTCATTAACTTCATCTCTCCCGTGACGGGATCCGACTGCCCTTGGTCTAGCCTTGTGCAAATCTGCCACTGCCGTCCTTGCAACGTTCAGATCTAGCCGCCATCAGCCTTCCTACGTGCGGATCCGCCGCCAAGCACCTCGTCGAAGCATATGTGGCCGCCATCGCCAACATTGCCCTGCCGCTACTGCTTGTTAGAGCTCCCTCGCTGCCGTTGCCGACCTTGCCCTATCATTGCTAGACCTCTTCCTCGCAGCACTATACGAGCTAGGCTCGAGGGGAATGGTTGATCCGCGCATCCCCCCCAAAGCCTGGGCAGTGCAGGGTTTTTGCACCAGCCGGCCCAGGCTTCACGAGCCCTCCGGCCAACTAAACACGTGGTTGGTTGCTCGCGTGGGTTAAGCTAGGCTGCCTACAGGCAACCAAGCATACCCTCAGTGTAAAATTTTGTCATAATTTTTCAAGGCTTTGTGAGTTTTTCTTAAAGATCTCAAAAATATTTTATAATCATTTTTTTTAACATTTTTGTGCCTCTTTTAAAAGCTCTCAACTTTTGACTCAACCAAACTAAACGAAATCAAATTGTGAATTAAAGAGGACCTTGATTACTGTCTAGCAAAAAAACAGATTAAGCCTGCACTAGTCAACAAATCTGTTGGTGTTGGGTCTCTTTATCTGACAACCTTTAAAAATTTGGTCCGTCACTATGCCAGAACTGGACTTGCCCACGGTTTAGGGATATTGTAAGCAAAATTCATTCATTTGGCTTCTCTAAATTTGGCTAATATGGCGTTGGTCCCCCTCTAGTTTTGTGTCCAGACCGACCTGGTATTCTCGAAAGGTTATATGTCCCATCAACCGCATTTCTGCTACACAAAATATAAATATGTAACTAAGCTTAGGAAGTATTCGTCAGAGCTCTAGATTTTGTAAAACTTTGGCACTTCTTTCATTTCACTCCTTTCAAAAACATGGGCTTCCTGTCGCTCCACATTCTTTATTTGCTCGCTGGTCCAATTTTACACTTCACAGCACCAAAAAATAAATGCCTACGAGAGCCGGTGACAGTTTATAACCAAGGAAGAAAATAGACACCCAAATCTAAGCCGAAGAGCAAGCCTGGATGCTCCTTTTGATCAGAAGGGATTTCGAAGGAAAGACGAGGAAATCTAATTCTATAAAACTATCAGACGTTTGATGCATTTCCTAGTCCTGAATTTTGTAAATTCAAATAGAGATGACAAGCCATCATGCACCAAGGCAGACATGGGTACGCTAGAGGGGTCCTTTTCTTATGTAGCATTGAATTGCAGCTCATCCATCGCTGCCACACTCCCATTTAACAAAGCAGTGGCAACCAATTCATGACAGGTCATGCATAAAACGAGAGATGAAAAGAGAGCGGGTGAAATGAAAAGAAGATGGAATAAGCCAGGGCGATGTGTTGGCCCCAGTGCCCAACCATCGTCTCCTTGTGCCCTGCGTCAGAATCCAAGAAATATCCAACCATCTACCACCCGGCAGGACATCTTGCTCTTGTGGTTTCTAGCGTTTTCATACGTTCATGTAGGCATATATGGTTCTTTGTACGGATTGACTACTATTCAGACATTCAATTGTGTTAGATGCTAAACAAAGATGGTTTAAACACGTAAAAAATAGTATTACAATGATGATTCATGTTGAAACATTCAACATGTTTTTTTAATGTACTTCTGAAACAATTGTTTGCAGCGTCCAACATAATTGGACGCCATAATTGTAGCACTTTTTTGTGGGGTTTTCTCATGGTAGGTCCAATGGTATCCAAGTTAGAGTGGACTTAGAATTGTTTAAGCTGATGGATTAAGATTCTATGTTGTAGATCCTAATCCATTATCTACCCCTCTCTCCCCTCAATCACAATCATCAGTTCTTACAATGTTGCCATTGTGCCTTGGCTTTCCATGCCATTGCTCGCCACTGTTGGCCGTCGCTAGAGATCCTCCGCCAGTGTTACATGAATCCTCCACCAACAATTCCATGCACCTCCTCTCGACAATACTCAAGTCTTCTACCTCCGCTGCAATAAGTGTCCCTCACCCTTCCCCTTTTCCTCATCTCCAATGGCTACCGCCGTAATCATCCATCTCATTGTCGATTCACTGTTAGATGTTGTCTTCCTTTGATCTTGTAGCCAAGATAACAATGCCAGCACCACAACCCATCATTGCGCCTCCACTACCTCGGCCTCTCTCTAAGCCAGACAGCCAGGGACAGCTGAGTGCGGTGAATCCCAGGCATTAACCAAGCGTACATGGTAGCAATAGAAGATGGAAGCACCATAAAGAACAACGGCAAGAGTAAATCCATAGGTGGTGGTGGGTGGGGTGTGTGTGTGTGTGTGTGTGTGTGTGTGTGTTGTGGGTGTGGTTAGCAATGTACAATTCTAGATTGACGAAAGAACATAAAAATATTCTAGATTGACGAAAGAACATAAAAATCCAGGTAATTGATGAATAATATTAACAATTTTTAAACAATGATCTCATTTTTAAAAGATGCATCCAAACTATCCTGGACCATTCTTTGATCCAAGAGTCCTGAAGTGCAAAACATTTGATTTCAAGGTCTAATGGAGCCACCACGTTAATTTAAAAAAATTCCCACATAAATCAAGACAAGAAAAGATCTCCACTATCGATTATAGTAGGATCAAATTATAATTAGGTTGAAAGCAAGAGTCCATATTAAATTGGAGCAACAAAAACATACTCCAATCATATCTTAGCAATAATGTTGCCCAGACTAACTTTAATTTTTCCTTTGCTGATCTAAATCTATCTCTACATCACTTTAAATAAAGAAGCATGTATGAAATTACGCTTTATTCAAAGGATCGAATCTCGGCCGACCATAATAGTTAGCGGATCAATACAAAAGGCGGACGCAAGCCTCCGGACGTCCGGCGTGAGCGTGTTGGATCGGACGCGCCTCGGCCGTTGGATCGACGGCAGTGCGCGCATCCAAGCGCAGCCCCGCCCCCGCGTGCACGAGACGCAGCAAGTCGGATGTTGGCTAGATGTGCAATTGATAATTTTTCAATTAAACTTCTGGTTTTTGTATAAAATTCAAATAGTGTTCAAATTGCATGGAATAAATTTCATAATTCTTCTAAAATTGAGGGCAACCCATTTTAAATACTTTTTAATTTTTTTGAATTTTTTCACTTTTTCATTTTTTTTATGTGAAACTAGGAGAACCCACTTATGAAACTTACACATACACTGGTGAACCTTGGCCATGTGCTGATGAAACTTGGCCCACGTATTGATGAAGGTGAGCACTAGATGAAACCTGATGAAACTTGGATGAAACTTGGATGAAACCTGTTGAAACTTGATGAAACTTGGATTAACCTGATGAAACTTGAAGAAACTTGGATGAAACATGTTAAAACTTAATGAAACTTGGATTAAACTTGATGAAACTTGACAGTTCCGCAAGTTTAACGAGTATGAAATCCAAATTTTAGTAGGCGAAACCCAAGTTTCATTAGGTAAGATTGAAGTTTCAATAACTTGAGAACCTGTTGATAAAACTTGAGAATTTATTGATGAAACTTGATGATCTACTGATGAAACTTGATGATCTACTAATGAAACTTGAGAAAACCCGGTCAAAAGTTATATGAAAACATACGTCTTGTTTTGTTCGTAAAAATACGAGGAACGCGTTAGCGCAAACGGTTGATGGATTAGATCACCCAGTCAAAATTTATGGCAACTGAAAGAAAAATACAAAACGAAATCTTAACTGACGTCAGCTTGTGTCACTGCATGCAATCAGGAGGAGAGAGTGCGCATTGGTTTTTCCTGCCGCTGTGTACTCGCATGCATCGTCTAGGCCTAGCTACGACGTTTCGTGAGGCCCACTTGGCTCGCGCGCGTCCGGACGGCCGGCCCGTAGTCTTTTTGATAAAAAAAAGTCACGGAGGAGACACTGACGGGCTACTTAATGTCTCGCAAATTGTGACCGATGGGTATAGATGTATTTCAATCACAATCTTTAAATACGCAACTTCGGAAGGTCACGACACATAATCCAAAACATGCTTGGAGAATTAATATATAATACTAGCAGCTAGCTTCTTGCCAAACAACGTTATCGAGAATTAATCGTTGGATCATGTCCAAACAACGGTTATCGAGTAACCGGGATAAAGCATGTTGCAAACTTGCATCTCTGTCTATTGTTGCCTTTGTACTGCCAAATTCACTGATCTAGACACCGGAAGGCAGATGTCTATACATCGGTGTAGATCAAAAGCATGCTCCAATATTGGAAGCCTATTAGAGTGTACAACTTGGAGGCATCGAGGATACATCTAATGCTATTATAGATCATTGGGTGAGAAAGCTAATGAATATAACATTAGAGACGTTGCAAAAAGCTGCTATAGATCATAAAAGATCTAGATTTTAGGAGTCAAAAATAGAGTTGAAGGTGATGAGAAATATTTGACAAGGATACAAATAACCCTATTGAAATTGAAAATGCTAAAAAGGAGGCGCCTACAAATTATTGTATGTTGAAAGCCCAGAAAGAAGAGGATATGTATACGCATCAGTGGTGATCAGAATCCATCAAATATTAGAAACCCTTATAATTGATGCATCAAGACACTCCAAGGGTTAGTAATCCTGGCCTCATTGTTAACGAATAAGAACGCTAAAAGTTCAATCTTTCAAACTAAAAGCCCAAGAAGAATGCACCTATGTGCTATGCGGATTGAAACACTCCGGTGGTTAGAAAACTAGAGAGAAGACAACTTGAAGATATGAGAAGTAGTTGTTTTGAAGCTCTGGGGATTAGAAACATAGAGAAGTTCCCACGTAAATCAATAAAAAAAGCTTCGAGATTCAAAAATGTCAATATCAACTAAAAAGAATAAACACAAATTTAAAGTGAAAATTAGATAAAAGAGTCCATGCCAAACTACAAAACTAGAAAAGGTTCAATAAAAATAAAAATAATAAAAAATTCGAATAAAAATAATAAAAAAGAGCCTATGTGAAATTAATACAAAACTAGGAAGAGCCCTTATCAAATATAATGAAAAATAAATTTGAAATAAAAAAATTATAAAAGAGCATGTATCAACTACAAAATTAGAAATAGAATGCATACATATCTACTATATTAAAAAAATAGAAAATACATATTAACTACAACATTAGAAAAAAAAAACCATATCAACTAATCCCCATGTAAGTCAGAGAAAAGGATCTCCACCATCGAAATAGGTGGGTTTAATGGCTTCGATTGAATGAAAGAGTTTATACCAAATACAATTTAAAAAAAATAGCAAACCCAAATTTGGAATAGAAAATAATACAAAAAGAGTCCAAGTAAAATACAAACTAAAAAGGTGTCAATATCAAATAAAATAAAAAAACATGAAATACAAATAATTGAAAATAAGTTCCAACATAAAATAAATGAAATATTAAAAATAACAACGATTCAAAATTTAAAAAATAGAAAATGTCCATACCAACTACAAACTACAAAAGAATCAATAAACTATCATAAAAGAACATAAATTTAGAATAAAAAAGCATTTATATCAACTACAAAAAACAAAAAAGTCCATATCTAATATATTAAATAAACAATAGAGTAAAAAGTATATAAAAAGATATTTATCAACTACCACACTAGGATAGAGTCCATGTTAATTGAGTAAAATGCAAGGGCGGTCCCTAAACTATTAGTCGATTCTCATCCAGGTCCCCAATCTTTGAAACTGCAATTTTTGGTCTCTAATCTTTTTAAGTGGGTTCGCCACGTAAGCTTAAAAAGATTAGGGGCCCAAAACTGCAGTCTAATAGATTGGGGACCTAGATGAGAATCGACTAATAGTTTAGGGACCGCCCGTGTATTTTACTCATGTTAATTTAAATTAAAAGAAAAGGATAAAATAAGCCTATGTCAATTAAAATAAACATAAACTAAACAAAAAGTCATATAAATAAGGCCACACTAGCTAGAATAAACATAAACTAAGACAAAAATAGTTATATCTATATTTGTCGGTATATCTATTATATACTATTAAATAAGATGTAATGAGACACTGGTATACAAGCTAAAAGAGAACTGCTTGGCGCCGGAAATGTGAATGGCATGATGAGTCGCACTAGCATCAACAAAGATAACACGAAGACCAATAAGAATATAGAGATCAAGAGAACTATAGCGGTAGTGGCTGAAAGAATGATCTAGGTCTAAAAGATATCAAAGCTATCAATATATCTTCTGCTCCCTCCGTTCTTTTTTATTTGTTGCCGTTGATTTTTAGACATGTCTTTTGACCATTCATCTTACTAAAAAACTATTTAAGTATAATTTATTTTGTTATACTTTTTTATCATCAAAGATAAATTAAGCATGACTTATATTTTTCATATTTGCACTAAATTTTTAATAAGACAAATGTTCAAAGGGTACATCTAAAGTCAACGGCGATAAATAAAAAAGAACAAAGGAAGTATAATGGACATAGACTATTAAACGTAACCAAGATCTATATGGCTATGTATTAGAAAAGAATTATTATTTTTCCCACTTGACATGAATTGTAAGAGCATCCCCAGGACGCACGCTATCAAGCGCCGGCATCAGCGCCGTGCGTCGCGCGCGCCGCGCCCGCCCGCCTGCTCGCCGTTCAAATTTTTTTCCCGCCCACCTGCCCGCACTGATGCCAGCGCCGATAGCTCCCCTGATAGGGATGCTCTAAGAGCTAATATCTATAGAAAGGTCTTAGTTTTAAAATAAATCTAGCCGCACAGATGCGTGAAACACCATGCTCGTTAACATTGGTTTAAAGCTTTCCTTTTAAAAAAAAAAGAGTTAAAGCCTATTCCAAGCCGTTGACAATTGATATTTGGAACCCAGGAGAATGGAGCCACTACCAATCTCCACACAGATAGTTTAATGAGCTGAGTGACAGGCAGATGAAATAGCTGAGCCGATGCAATTAACATGTCAACATGTTGAAGCAAACAGAAAGAGGACTAGGCTCCCTTGACTCACTGCAAACAACCTTCACGCAAAGGCAATCACAGAGTGCACGTTACACTTGCATACTAATAACTCTATTATATGCTTACCTGCCAATTTAACAACAAAGGCACTCACTTGAGCAACTGTTGCAAGGTACGGTTTTCTTTTTGCTTTCTCTTCACTCATGACACTCAATGGAAGGCCCTCGATTGCATTGCTTCACTCTGTCAGAAAATCAAATTCTAGGTGCACAGCATCACGGTACGGGTTGCAATCAGAATCCAATAGAACAGGTGAATTCAGGATGTCATATGAACAGTGTCCACCAAGCTGAGGGTAAAAAAGGCAGCAGAAGCAGAACGTGCATGAACTGACGAACAATGTCCACCAAGATAAGAAAAATAACAAATTGCAGAAGCAGAAAGAACAGACATATTGTATATAATACCATGCAGTTAAAACAAAATCGTTACTCAACAAGACATGTTATATGACTTTTGCAATAGATGCATTGCCCATATTGCATCCAACAAGCTTCCACAAGCGACTCGAAAAAGGAGGGGCTCTCTGTGCGCCTGATCTTTATTTACCAACAGAGACAAACTGTAGGTGTATTTTTAAGGCATCACCGCTGCACTCACCTATATGTGGAGACTACTGACTGACTGGTAAGTGGTAATGAAACTACAAACTACAACCTCTTCTGAACACAATAGCATTCTGGAACCAAAAGTACAAGTCGATAGCTGTACATTTCTCTCACACGGTGGAAGAACCTCATCAACCAAAGATGTGTCTTCCTCTCAAGCAGTCCATAGAAAAAAGCAGCAGAGATGGTGTCTCATCGAGAAGCTCTTGGTGCTGCAGGCAAAGGAAAAATTGGATTTATCCAAGAAAATACTGAGTTGAACTATATAGAAAGTTGGTGTCACAGCACTACAAAACAAGGCACAGGAGGTCTAAGAGAAGTACATACCTAAGTTAACGGCCTCAGAGCTTTTCATGAGACGTAGGCGCTGGCAAGTCTCCACAAACATTCTGTAGGAAAATATTAGGAAATCAGAACTCTGAACCATCTTGGAGTAAGCTCTAAGAGTGCACTTTCTCTTTTTTCTAAAAAAAAAATTATTGATATATTTCAATGTTTTAAGTGAAGCTAAAATTAATTGCAATCGACCAAAACAAAAATGAAGGCACATCAAAATGTAACAGGTCATGAAAGCTCAGCTATAGGAATCAGATCCCCTACAAGCCTATGTAAGTGTCACAGGAATTTAACTTTTGTGAAAAGATGTATGCAAAGTGGGAAGTATAAAAAAAAAACTCTGATATAGTTTACCACTAACAAATTTAAAGGGCTTTGTTAGGAATGAATAGTAAGTGTGAACCTAAAGAGGTGGGGTGAGCACACAAGAAATGCAACCTTTTGCAAAGCAGACTATCACCTTGAAAACTAACTTGATTCTATCATGTTGTGGACCATGCTTATCTAAATGTGGAGAAGCAGATACATCACAGCTGTGTCAGTTTCATTTTTTTAGATAATGGAAAAATTGCAACCTCTACATCATGGACGTGTATGGCCATACAAATACATTGTTCAAGATGTGTCTAAAAGACCAAAGAAATACTGAACTGCAAGTTTGGCCAACACAAAGCGTAAGGTTATTCTGCCAGCCATTATTAGCGAAGACCAACATCACCACCACTTGATAGGAACAAGAAAGTTTGTTAAACCTACTTGATAAGAATGGGTGCATAGTGCAAAAGAAATCGAGGGAACTCCAATGATTATCTACAGACTACAAAATAGAAACATTTCAAGGAAAGCTTTTAAGTCCAAAACATCAGCTGGTAGCCACAATTTCCATCATTGGTTTACATTAGATTCACATTTCCTCACCAAAACAAAAAGGATGCTTTCACATAAATGGATAGTATGTACTCCCAGTTTCATAACCACCTCGGTCATTGTATCTTTGATGTATTTGGGCAAGGAAAACGGGCTGCCATCAGAACACAACCAAAAATCAATATAAAATGCATTACCTAACAGTGCCATCACTGGTTTTCACACCTATGTTTCCAATTATGTAATTAGATCCTCAGGTGTGACAAGAACGAAACGAATTCAATGCACTAACATGGAACAGGATTTATCAGGATTATTCACTGCTAATCATTCCATCTCTAAATCTCTGGGGGTAGTCAGGTTAGCTTGCTGATAAACCACCTACTAAAGCCACCAAATCCATAGCTCATACAAGAATTCATGTGAAGAACAACTCTCATAGGTCCCAAGCAAGCAAATAATAGCCAATTTATGTACTAACAGATACATGTTACAGTAATAATCTGTTATAACAGCGGGAAAAACTTGCAGCACATGTTTCCTTAGTCCCATGTTACCATGTAAGAGACAAAATCTGTCTTGTACCACAACAATCATGAGATCCCCATTTCCTACATGCTACTACCAGATCATCTTTAATTAACCTAAAACTAAACATTTCTCAAGAAAAGAAAAGTGTGGAATCAATCAGACAATCACATACGGGCACCCGAAGCTCTAGATTTTCAAATCTCACATGGTCTTGTACCCAATCCTACTCCTACACCAAACCAATTCAATCCATGAAACTAATCAAGTACACTCCACGCAAACTTGAACAGCGTGAGCTGTTCCTGCACCTAAACAGCGACATGAGCTGCATCTGCGCGCGGATTCAATTCAAAGATAACACAGAACTTTGGAATTCAAACTCACTTCCAGGGGACGTCCCCGACGAGCATCCAGTCCTGGTCCTTGTCCACGTACGTCGGAACGTACTCCGTTCCGCTCACCGCGTCCACGAGCTCCATCTCGTCGTTCCCAACCTTGCCTGCGGCCATCAGCCCCAACCCCCACATCAGGCTCGGGAACCCATCGGAAACAGCAACAGGGAGCGCAAAGCATGTCGCGGCGGTGTACTCACGGACGGTGAAGTGGGAGAAGAACTTGTCCTGGAGCGCGGCGAGGAGCTGGTCGTAGCCCGTGTACGCCTCGAGGTCCACCTTGCGCAGGTACGGCGCGCCGTCGACGGCCACCTTGACGAATTTGGCCTTGGATACCGCCGCCGCCGCGAGCGCGTTCTTCCGAAACGACCGCACCGGCGGCCACCCCACCACCCGGGCCCTGCATAGCGACACCACGTCAGATCAAATCGTACCTCCGCTCCCGGAGCTCTGCCTCTGCGGAGTTTGCATACTTCGGGGAGGGGGGAGAGTCGGAGGCGGGGGCGCAGGGAGAGCCGTGGTCGGGGACGGAGGTGGAGGCGCGCTTGCGGTCGGGGTCGGAGGAGGAGCCGGGGAGGCGGAGGGTGAGGGCGGTGTCCTCGAAGTCGAGGCCTGAGGCAGCGGACGACTCCGTGGAGCTCCGCTCCGTGTCCTCCGACATGGCCGGCGGCTGCTGACGCGGGAGGAGGAGGAGGAGGAGTCGGTGCGGTGGCCGGCGGGTTTGGTTCGCGCTTCTGCTCCGGTCGCCGGCGGCGGCTGCTGCTGCTGCGGCGTCTCTGTCTCTAGAGTCTAGACTATCTCTCACTTGGATGTGGGGCGGCGAGAGGGGAAGGAAGAGGTTATAGGCGGGTGCCGTCGGTCTACTGGTGCTTGGGGTTTAATCCTCGGGTGCCAGCCAGTGGAGAAAGGACACGTGGCGACCTTCCCCTCGTGTTATTGGCTTTTGTGGCAGTTTCTGATGGCAGTGTTGTAATGTGGTACTGCCTGAGTTTTGTTGATATTGCGCATAAGGCCCATGATTAATGTTTTTTAAAATTTTTGGAACCGATAGCACTTTTGGAACTGTTAAGTTTGTCGTGCTTTGCTTATGCGTATTTTTCAAATTATTTTACTCCATACATCACAAAATATAAGGCATATAAATCTTTGGCACGGTCTTTACAGCAGAACTTTAACTGTTAATTACTTTCATGATATATTATTAACAAATACAAAATTAACATCATATGAAAAACTATCAAACATCAATCTAACCATATTGCATGCATAACAAAATTTTAACTTAATTATTAGTCAAAAGTTACAATTGTTTTCTTTTTGAAATCCATGCACGCCTTATTTTTTGGATGGAGAGAGTAATTATTATATGTAGTCGGCATGACGGTTCGTGCGCCCACATATACTTCTAGCAAGGTTGAGGTGAAGCAAAGGATTATAGTTTTGCGGTTGCATGTCTCAATTAGATTATGGACCATGACAAATATTTTAAATTCCATATGAAAAGGCCAAGATCCTAGCATCGGATTCATTAAGTTCCGAATATCAGAAGAAAAGAATGTTTTAGGGAGGCAGTGAAGGCGCCATCGACCATATATAGTAGAAGTTGACACAAATAATAAGAACTAGAGTGATTAGGAAGCAATGATAAATTTGACAGAAACATTAAATATGAGGAGCAAAGACATGCAACTGGGTTGATATGATGAAAAAATAGGGGCGAAGAGAGAGAATTGTTACTGAAAGTGCTTAGGTCGAGATATTTAGATTCAACGGTTGGTATCAAAGCTTGGTTCAACCATTATAAAAAGAATGACTCTTAGGGATGAAATCATGCAAACTTTTTGCTCGCACAATGTTAGGCATCTCCAACAGTTTTTTTTTTTTTTTTCTATTTTTCATGATTATTCATGTGTCGAGTCATAAACGGGGCTTTGTTATCGCTATTCGTCTCCAAATAGTCGATCATCGTAAGCTTCACCCTCTGTATGTCTATTTTTTTACTCCACTATTTGCTATGACGAGGCATGGGAGTTGGGCAACCCCGGCCCGGCTTGCGATGCCCGGATGCACAAGTTTTTTTCTGACCTACGTGCTGGAAATACCAGCAGAAGGGGAGGTCCCATACGCAAAATGGCCCCTCTAGGATTTCTCAGAACAAACACGCTCAAAACAAAAAAGAAAAAGAAAAAGAAAAGAAATAGGGACGGCGAGAAGCAACCGTCCTGCTGCCCCCATCCATCCATCCGCCCGTGGATGGACAGCGGTGCGGTGGGCCGCGGCATTAACGTCCGTGCCGGTCGCTCCTATGAGTGGGCCCGGCCTGCCGGTTGGCGCCCCGACCGCCGCGCCCCCGCCTCCCGCTCCTCGCCGCCCGATCCCGATCCGACGGCCGCCGCTGCCGCCAGCGCGCGCTGACCGCTCGGCCCCCCGGCCCGGCCGTGGAAGGCGTAAACGCGAGCGGAAAGCGTACGGGGGGACAAGTTATAAAGCGGGTGCACGTGGGCCTGCCGGGCTGTCGGCCACGTGTCCCCCCCTCCGTACCAAGCGGGAATAATAAATAAATTGGAAGGTGGGCTGGTGGCTTGCACCGGCTGGCCGTGGGCCCGTGGCTGGCTCGCGCATCGCCCGAGGTAGCTTTCGCTTTCGAGTCGCGGGCGGAAGAAATCCAATCGCTTTCCGCTCCCGCACGCTTTCCTCTTGGTGTCTTCTTTCTTTTCTTTTACTACTATATTTTTTTTTTTTGGAACTCCAAGCTTATTTACAAAATTCTACCACGTACGGTTTACATAGATTCGCTATGTGGTTTTATCTGGATGCGGTAAAAATTAACGCTTCAGAGTTATTCGGATGCATTTTTATAACAATCTATGCAATTATAAACACCGTCTTTGGAAGTTATTCTTCGGTTACGTAATGTTTTAAACTTGTCCTAAATTAAATTTTTCAAACATTATCTATAAAAAATATTTTAAACTTTTTTTCTTGGGCACATGAAAATCATGCATTTAGATTTGTTTTAAAAACACTTTCATAAATAAATTGTCATGGTAATTAGAAGTCAAATGCGGATTCGGAAGAACATGTCAATGTCCAAAATATCGTGTTTTTAAGAATCGAAGTGAGTGCTACATTTCATATATCAATATACTTTCTCTGTCCAAGAATATATGGCAAGCTATATGATAAATTACCTTTTCGGTAGGTCGGTAGTCGAAAACCTTAATCTACACAAATTTACTTCTCATATTCTCATTTCAAACAGAGAAGAACATAGCACATCATAATCTAGAGCAGTTCACTGTGTAAAGTATGGCTCGAGGTAAGAGTGCCTCTTCAAACTTTGCGGATTGGATGTAGTTTACCCATATATATAAGTTTCTCAATGAATTTTTCTTTTGTTAGATTACTCTTCAAGATTTCGTGCATGCTCCCAGTCTCTCCCTCATGTATCTTTGTGGGAGGGCCTGTATTATTTCAAATTATGGCGTGAAGCTCTTCCCATCTCTTTATAGCTGCTCAGGTGTCCGCAAGTCAAGGATGGGGGAGGCCATTAACTACGGTCACATTGGAAGCAACCACTCGAGGGGGGAAGGAAGAGACGGGGAGGGTTGTATGTGAGAATTTAGATTTTGAGATGGGTGTTTCTATAAGAACGTATGAAGGGCTAGACACGAATCTCGGAGCAGCAATATAAACACGGTAGGTAAATCAAGTATTTTGTAGTTATGGTTTTAATTTTGAAAAAAGTGTGTGTTCTGTCGTCAAATTATCATGTTCATGTTGTTCAAAATTGGGAGCAGTCGTTCCATGAACTTTTCAAAGCATGCCGAATTAGTCGAACACACCTTTTAGTAATTTGGGCAAACAAATAAATGCATGATCACGATCACTGCGACATATTCGCCTTGTTTGATATAGCTGAAAACTTATTTTAAATTAAAATATGAAATGTTGAGAACTCTTGAAAAGTAGCTCAAAGCTGCTAAACAAGTATTTTAAAATAGTTTTGTGTTTTTTGAAAAAAATAAAAGCCCTATGAAAACAAAATCAGAGTTTTACAACCATACAATATATGCATGGCTTGGTAAATTTCAAGACATAGATTCTAATCTAACTTTCTGTAAAGAACAGAACAAAACGCGGGTTCGACCAACACGCCAGCTTTGCCGTGCACCTGCGTAAACATTTTCTCAGCATGCGGCCATCTGTTTTGATGGAAGGAAAAGGAAGGAAGAAATCCTGCATGCATGCATGCACCAGCTGCCGCCGGCCGGCTTGGAACCATGCCCATGCCCTGACCTGTCTGGTTTCAGCTCGACAACTCGCCAAGAATCCAAAGACTTATTCTGGAATCCAGCGTGCATGCGGGATCTGGTGCGTAGCCTGAGGCATAAATGGAAGAAGATGAAAACGGAACACGTCACAGGTGTAGTCATTGATCAGCAATGATGTCTAGTTTTACTGTCAACCTGTAGCTCAAATCGGTAGTAAGGGTAGCTAAAAGTACTTCATCTTTTTAGAGAGAATAAAAGGTGAGAGATAAAAACTGGTTTATTACATATGGACATATATTAAATTTAATAGCCAATGCTATAACTAATCTATTGATCAAGATGTTGTCTACAAGCTATCTATAGATGATATGGAGCTTTCTTATAGCTAATAATTAGGTATACCATTAGAGATGCCCTAACCAGTAGGTAGAGTATTGGTTTTCACCATTTAGAGTCATTTTCCTTCAAAGCTCCTAGCCCATGAGCTGATCGGAAGGAGGAGAGCCGCATGGTCTAGTTTGGTGGAGAGATGCTGCCTATATTTTTCAATGGATGAACAATACGGGCCAATGCTTCAAAGAGTTCATTGAAAGCGTGCAAGTTTTTATCTTACCATTGGATAACAAGCCGTCATATTCATATATAATATCCATACATAAACTGTAAAAATAATTATCTGAGCTCAAGGCTCCTTCATAGCCACTTGCTCCAAAAAGGTTTTATGCCTAACTTTATCTTTTGCAGTTTTGCACTAATCACGGTGAAGAAGGGATTATACAGGAAGACGGTATAGAAGAAGAGGAAGACAATAAAAACTATATTCGCGAAAGCTTTTATCAAACTACGAGTGCACGGTAAATAAGACTACGGTGAAGAAGTTGCAGACACAACAATTTATTGAAGAAACTAGACTTACGAATCTCAAATTTTTTTGCCACGTAAAACTGAAGTAACACCATGTAAATGGCCATTTTAGTTGCGCGTTTGGTTTGAAGAGGTGTCAGAGCTATCAGCAAAAGTACAACAATTCCATAAATGATACATGAGTCGAGGAGTGACGAAGCATGATCATTTTTTTCGTGGGGACGACTTCATGTGGATCTATTTCAGTGAAATTCTATACCAGCGAGATGCCCTCGACGTGTCTTTGTTGAGTTGTTGGACTCCGTAAGTATCTTATTTGTAAAATTTGTCATGTGCATCTTTATACTATGGAAAAGTCTATTTACCAGTTGACTGAAATTTTTCTTTTTTTCAGTCGATCTTTTTTGAGCCGTCGGATTCATGTTTTACGATCCACGCGCTAGGGGGTCGTCTCTGGAGGATAGGCGGACGTGCGTTTCAGGCCACGCAACGTGTAAATTTTATATTCCTTGATCCGCGCGCTCTACTGTCTGAAAATAAATCCCCAAGCCCGGCCACGCAACTGGCATTAGACGGCCACGCAACGTGCTGTCTTGAAGAGAAAAGGGGAGACCGGACAAAGCGAGGAGGAAAAGCCGAAGTTTTTCTCCTCGCCGCGGGGGATTTTGCTGGGCGACCGGAGCGAGGTGAGTTTGTTCTGCTATGCGAGTTTGCTTTTTTTTTTTGTGTGCGTTGGTTTGTTTGTAGATTCGTTTGTATGCGATTGAGATTTTTGAGATGTCTGAACCTAAAATTTCTGATGGGAGAATATCTCGATCAGTAACTATGGTTGCTGCTAATCATATTCCGCTCTTCTTATTTTTTGTTCTTTGTATTTTTCAATGTTCCGCATTGAGGTGATTTTTGGGGATAGGGAGTGCAGGTGTTCTGCGTTGAGGAGATATGTGTTTGCAGTAGGTGTCTCGTCGCGCGATTTATGCGTTTGTTTGCGATTTTGAGTTGTCTGAACCTAATTTTTCTAATGGGAAAATAACGAAATCAATAGCTATGGTTGCTGACAAGGATAATCATATTCCACTGTTCCCATTTTTTTTGTATCTTCTATGTTCCTCGTTGATTTTAAATCAATTTTTGTTTTTTGTTTTTTAGTTTTAGTTTAGTTTTTTAGTATCAGTTATTTATTTTAAATTTTAAATCAGTTTTTTTTGTTTTTTTTATCTTCTATGTTCCTCGTTGATTTTAATTAGTTTTTGTTTTTGTTTTTCAGTTTCAGTTTTAGTTTAGTTTAGTTTTTTAGTATCAGTTATTTATTTTAAATTTTAAATCAGTTTTAGTTTTTCAGTTTCAGTTTTAGTTTATTTTTTTAGAGGCCTTTTTTCCAGTGCAGCTATAACAATGACAGCAAAGCACTGAAATGACCAAAAAAACAAAAAACGACTGAAAAAACAAAAAAATGGAAACCAAAACAGTCGACTGAAATTTGTTAAGATTTTCAGTCGACTGTCAAATAAACAGTCCCTTATACTATTAAATTTCAAGTTTAACTAATTTATTTCTATGTAAAATGGAGATAACAAATGCAGAAAAGAGTGTATTTACAATGCTTGTAAGAGGCTCAAGTGGCTGTGAAAGTCAGCGTCCACTTAAAAGAGGGGTGAAGGTCAACTCTGAATGAATCAGAGCTATATACCTCTTCGTAAATGGTGCTCCAACAGGAACATAAGAAAAGGGAGCCTTTCTCAAACTTTGGGATAAAAATCCCTTGTCTCTCTCTTTAGTTTGTGTTCTTACTTTTTCCACATGCATTTCTTGTTGTTCATCATGTTGTGTTGTTGCTTTCTTAGCTTGTCTAGTTTGTAGAAAGTTCTAATTTTGACCTAAATCCAGGAAAGTATAAAAAAGATTAAAACTTTGGTTAGAATCCTGTCGGGTGGAGAAAAACCAGATCCGACCCGAACCGAAAATTAAACATGGGCACAAAACCAATCCTGAACCCGCACCCACCGGGTACCCGAAACCCAGTGGGTGACCCGTGGGTTTGGTTTTACAGTGAGATTGAGAGGGCAGAGGGCGGGCGGCGGCGGCGGATCTGGGGACTTGCGGTGGACCGGCGAACGTCGGCGGATTTGGGGACTGGCGGTGGACCGCCGGACGGTAGCGGGGCTGCGGCGAGATGAGGTCATGAGGGTGCACGACAGTGGAGAAGCTGACGACGTTGGTGGAGGACAGGCAGCGGGCCGGCGGCGTCGAAGAAACCGACGACAAGTGGCGGGACCGGAGGCGAGTTGAGGGCGCAAGGCGTTGAAGACCCGACGTTTTGGCTCCTGGCAGACTGGCAGCCAGCGTGAGGAGAGGGGAGTTGCGAGGACTGCAGTGTTAGGGTTAGGGAGTGAGAGGGCGTGAGGAGTAGGAGTAGGGAGAGGAGTAGAGGGAGTGAGGGGCCAGGGGGCGTGCCGCGTGCGTGAGGGACTGAGGGAGTGAGCCAGTGAGGGGAGGGCGTCGGGCGGCTCCGTGGGCCACATGTGCACATGGTCCTCTGAGGAATGAGGACAACGGTTTGGGCTGTTTAGCCTTCAGTTACTTGATTCGAGGCCCATGGGTACCCGTGGGTTACAAACTACCCCATCCCCGACCCACCAAGGATTCGGGGTCCGACCCGCCAAACCCGTAGGGGCAAAACTAAACCGAACCCACCCCCATCGGGTGTAGAACCCATGGGCCCCGCCCCCACGGGTCTGATTGCCATCCCTAATTCAGCCTCCTCGTAGGGCTCATAGATCCTTTCAAATAAGAATTAGGAGGAAGAGGTTTATCTGTAGCAAGTCCACCCAAGCCAGCTTCTTCATTGATGATGAATCACTTCAATCTCCCTCTCCCATGATCCCCTCTCTTATAAAAGCATCATCTTTGCCTTTCTTTGGCTTGAAGAATGCCATTTTTTTTAGTGAATTTCTTATTCTTCTTTGTAATCCTCCTTCCTGTCTCATCATTGCTATTCTTGATATTTCTCTCATGCTTTATCTTCATCACTACCATCGTCACGCTTCTCTTTCACCTTCTCCTTGGTTTTAAGACAATATTCTTCTCTTGTTGGGCATCTCATGAGAGGTGATTCTTGCTAGGAGTGTGGTGGGAGCCATCATCTGAAGCTCTCAACTACTGTGAAGGTTAGTGACAAGTGAGTGATACTTCGAGGGTAGCATTTTCACCATTTTTCAAGAAATTTCGATGTTAGAAATAACTTGTTTCACTCCCTTGAGCTAGTTAGATATGTCTCTTCTCCCTCTCAAATGACATGAATGTAAAGCCGGAATAGTGGTATTTGAGATATTGTCTAATCTACTTCTTAAAATTGGTGCATTTTTATGTTATTTATGGATTTTTAGAGGTGATTTTATGATAATAAAAAATATACTAGAAAATCTAAATCATTTTCCTTCTAAATTAAGCTTGCCATTCTGAACATACTTGAAATCAACTCCTACTTTCCTTATGATCGATTACAAGTTTAATTACTAATCACTGCTACATGTGATAGGCACACTATCCCTGTTTTCCTTGGATCAAATTCACATAGGGGCTGTTTGGTTACCTGTATTGGTATAAGCTGGTTAGATGATGTAGGTAATTGGTTGTATGGTTGCCTGATTTATTGTTGGAGCTGGCATCAATTCATGCAAAAACACTGGACCAACCTGGTTGCCCACAAACGCACAATCCGACCGTTTCTCCGCATGTAGGCGCAAGTGCGCGATGGAGAGGTGCATGGGAGAGATGACACAGCGTGATGTGACCCTTGTTAGCACGTTTTCGATCTAGTTTTTTCCTTTATCTTTTGATTACTATCCCCGATCACTAAACTAATTTCACCTATGTGTTTCTGATATTTTTTGAATAAAACTAGATCACACTTGCTATATAAATTTTAAAAGATTAACATTTTTATTTTTGAATTTTTGATTTCGTATTGTTTATTTAAAAAATTTTATTTTCATTTAAAATTTGTAGATTTTTGAGAATTTTTTAAAATTTGTTTGTCCTCCTCTTGAATTTATGTATCCCACTCTAACATATGTGATCAACCAAACAACATCTCTACGCAGCCCATCCAATCTTATACAACAACCAAACAACATCACTTGCATCCACTCAGTCTGGCTCATACCAACCTGGTTGAGCTCACACAACCCGTCTAAATTCATACAGACAACCAAACAAGCCCATAGTTGTGTTTGGTTTAGGAGCTACATACTTGCTCATCTACCTCCCATCTCATTGGTCTCGATCTATGACATGTTAGACCAAACAAAACAGTACATGCACTTGTGCCTTTGGCCTTGGCTTAGTAACCTTACGTAACCTACTAACCACTTGCTCGTAGTCTGGCCGGTTATGATTCGAGTCTTGGTCCTAGGGGAAGGTTTTGCCGCCCTTGGCTACCTATACCTGAGGGAACAACCTCGTTCTTGAGACCGAATGGCTTAAATGGGGAACGCCCTCGGGTGGTACCCAGAAGTAGTGGACGCCCTACCGTGGTGGGTACTGGTGGGGCCGGGGAAGCCAAAAGACAGGGCAGGTGAAGTGGTAGGTGAAATTGGAGAAACAACCTTGTACCGTATCTCCTTCAGGATGAGACGAGGTTTGTGGGGAACGTGTACCCACTCTGTAGAGTTAAAACTATCATGACAGCCGTGTCCACTGTTATGGACGGGGAGTGACGTTTTCACATGTAGTCCAATCCCAGCGAAAAGTTTTTAGCTGGTTAGGGTTTAACCAAAAACACCATCACGAAGCATACGCCTCACAAAGGCACAAGTGGTTGTACTGTTTGGTTTGGTCTAGCATGTCACAAGCTTGAGTCCTTAGAAGAGGAGACCTCCATACCGAAACCACCTCTTCCAGGTCTCCTCTAACTAACCACACATTGATTTTAGTTGATTAGGGTTTTACCAAAACAATTGTCGAAGCCTCAGCTTCGCCACCAATAAGTGAATAACCAATGTAAACCTAACATCTAGCCAAATGACAGACTAAGAAAATTTAGAGTGTCATAACAATCAATATTTAGGTTTGTGACATATAAGTAAAATACTAATATGGGTAGGCGCACACATACTAGCCTAATCATGTATGCGATCAATTTTAGAAAGAATAACGATAATTCAGATTATAAAACTAGGAAGAAAACATGTAACTATGCTTGCCTGGTCTATGGGTCTTAGTGTAAAATAATCAATTCCCCCATCTTTGCCATTACATACATTTGTTAAGAATTACTTGATGGGTAGCCGCATACTCACTATACCTATCACGGATAATTTTATTATTCAGGTTGCAAGTCTGATCAGGATCAGAAGGGTCTGAACTCAGGTGTGCAGGACTAATTGCGGGTGTCCAAGTCAATTGCTTGGATATCGTCGCTGAAAGCTATTGCTGCTTTGATGTTCCTTTTTATTCGTTCTTAATTTTTGGTAATACCTATCTTATTGCAGTAGCATATGATGCTGCATTGAAGTACTCTGTTATTTTAAATAATTACGGAATTCCAGCGATGATAACCGTTGAATTGTCCATCATGAGGTACTAGTCTGAACCTAGCATCAAATCATGGTGTTGGATTCCCCGTGTTGACGCAGGGGTTATGATAAAGACTCGAACCATAACTGGCCAGTCTACGAGCAAGTGGTTAGTAGGCAACGTAGGTTACTAAGGCCTTGTTCTTTTCAGCG
This sequence comes from Raddia distichophylla, assembly GCA_005191435.1. Lineage (NCBI taxonomy): Eukaryota > Viridiplantae > Streptophyta > Magnoliopsida > Poales > Poaceae > Raddia > Raddia distichophylla. Next base: position 906,571 of record SPJY01000232.1, read on the forward strand.
TTGAGTAAAGTTGAGTTTTACTGTAGCAAAAATTAAGAGTTCTCAAAAGTGGTCTAATAATTCAAAAAATAATTAAAAAAATAGTTTTACAATCTTGAGAAAAACTACTAAAAGACTCGAAAAAATCATTACAAATTACTACAACATGTTTTCTATATAAAAATAAGAAAATTTGTTACATTAAAACTTAACTCAACTTTACGCTGAAAAGAACAGACCTAAGCCAGGGCCAAAGGCTCAAGTGGTTGTACTGTTTGGTTTGGTCTAGCATGTCACAAGCTTGAGTCCTTGGAAGAGGAGAACTGCATAATACATCCACAACCCCGGAACCACCTCTGATGTTTCTTTGTACTCTTTTTTAATATTTGGTAATACTTGTATTATTGCAATAGCATATGATGCTACATTGAAGTACTCCGTTATTTTAAATAATTACGGAATGCCAGCAACGATAACTATTAAACTGTCCATCATAAGTTACTAGTCTGGGCCTAGTATCAGATCGTGGTGTTAGATTTCCTCTGTTGACGAAGAGGGCCATGACACGATCTGTCTCGTGACCAAATTTATCAATACCATTTCGATGGCCATTCCGGTTTTGCTATTGAGATGGAACATTCCGGTACCGGTCCATTACGACGTACTGTTCTAAACTTTTAATATAAGAATTCAAATATTGAAATAGAAATAAGCTGTTGTGCTAGAGTTCACAAAATACAAATCAAAAAGGGGATGGGCTGGAGTGGATCAAGATGGGCTGGGGGAGTGGTCATTTGATTTTGGCTCGGTACCGAATTGGCTCGGTAACGATACTGGCCGAAATGACGAATACCGGTTGGAACGACCGGTATGAACCGATATTTGTGCTAATACGAGAAATGGCTCTATATGCTCCATTTTGAGTGGCCGAACCGTATTGTTAAGTCTGCTCGTGATCCGTGACCGGGATCGCATGCACGGATCAAAAGCAGCTGCAGCCTGCAGGGAAGGCTGACAATGCAGTGGTGCACGAATGCAACGACTAACAGCAGCCAGAGGCCTTGCTGCATGCATGCATGACCGCCTACATACATACAGTACTAATGGAAGGAAGAAAAAGGGTTGTGCAATCCTGCATGCATGCATGCACATACCAGCAAAGAATCCTGTCCCTTCCTGGCCTGTCTGGTTTAAGCACGGCAAGAACCCAGATACGATCGATGCTGGTCTACTGTGGTGCTAGCTAACGTATGAACTCCTACACAGATCCCTTGCATATGGGGGATATATATCCTAGCTAGCTTCATCTGTGTGCAACAGTGTAACCCCAAGGCAGGGAAGAAGAAGAAGACGACGACGAAACACGCCAAGATCATGAAATGGTCAAAACGCTACAGATCGATCCTCTTCGATCTCTGCAGTCCTCTCTGGGTTAAGTGCACCTTGATTGATCCTCCCAGGTCAAAATGTGGTAGCTAGCTAGAAAATCCGATATTTTGCTAGGCAATTAATTAATGGGAGATTGGGGAGTAGAAACAACTCAACAAGGCTACGAACATGCTTTAACATGTACCATGGTCCAAGTACTCACTTGTTTATAAGTCGCCTGTAAACTGTTTTAAAGTTTTGTCATCATTTAAATATGAGAGAAATATAGGAAGGAAAAAAAACATGACACAATGCATTGTACAATATCGCGGCTCAACGCTATCAACCGGTCTAAAGTCAAACCCCACCGTAGCTCAATGTTGCCACCTGGCGAAACAATGCTGACACAACAACCGGTCACCACCGGCAACCCAGCAACAACTGTAGAGCAACGCTACCAACTCGGTCTAACAAAAAAACACCACTCAAGTGACATTTACCTGGCTACCAAATAGACAATCCTTTTAAGGGAACACCAACGGCACGGGAGAACCCCCCATGCCGCTTTAAACAAGAAAACAACGATGAGGTTGCGACTATCACCGTCAACTACTGAGTTTTCACCCGAGGACAAGGGAGCACCTACGATGGTGCCACCAAGGAGCATCAACGCTGGAAAGGCATTGCCATGGCCAACCCAAGATATGGGAAGAACTTTCACCCAAAACACCCTTGCCAGAAGTTATGCTACAGATGGATCTAGGGCTTAGACACGGAGAACGTATCCATGGGCCAACACTCCACGACCACATCTAGAAATCCATCGAGACCGCCACTTGAGCAGCCGCACGTGACTTTATGTGGCTCCCATACGAGGGTGGGTGGAGTTTAGTATGAAGACGACATGGAATGGCAATGACGACGAAAACCAGGCGGGCCAAACACATTGTCGGGGATGCCAAGCCGCTCGAGTGGAGGTTGAGGGGAGGGGGAACTCAATCGAGAGCGATCAATCCGACCATCCGCTATTGACCTTGGGCAGCCTTGCAGCCGAAATTGGTCGGTGCCTCGCCAATGGTGATGTCACCGTCGTCAAACCACCATTGGGGAGACCACCTGAGCTCCATTGAGGCCATCCTACGGTGGATCAAACAAACCATTGCTCTCACTAACCACCGCATGAGTTGGCTCACCATGTGACCCACGAGCTCCACTGACGGGGAGAAAGGAGGGAGATCTCTATCGTCGCCATAGGGGATCCGGATCTGGCCTTCACGGCGCCAGATCCACGCACAGTCGCCTATTGCCAAGAAAGGGGAGCTCCTCCCGATGACAAATCTGGAAACCGACTGCTCTGATAGGTCATAGCACCGGTGAACCAGAGTGGCATGCACCTGCCTTCCTCTACATCGCCCCGCTGTCACAACTTAACGTCGCGCCGATGGTGAAGGCTTTTGGCAATGGAGTCGGATCTCCCCATGAGTTGCTGCTAGGAGCACCTTAGGAGGTCATGGGGACAAAGTCCCATATAGATGTTAGTTGTTGCTTTTGTGTCGTATAGGACGTATGATGATGTGTAGAGAGAGAGAGAGAGAGGGAGAAAGAGCATGCATAATTATTTGAGTCGTCTCTAATAAAGGATCGACTTTATACGAGAATTAAAAAAACTTTGTGCATGGAAACAACCTATATAAACTTACAATCATCTCTACCATTGTATACAATCTTGTTGTTTGATTGTATTATAAACAATAGCCATCTCTGCTATTGAAAATACCCTTATTTGTGACGTGGCTCTCTCAAATCAAATGGCTTGCTGAACAAAGGGAAGCACACAGGCACGGTCACTGTCTCTTAGAAGAATGCATGCACTTATTTTTTTATCTGGGAGCAGAATGAACACAAGTTGGATGGTCATTATCACTTTATCAGGGTGTTGGACATGTTAACACGATGAAGCGACGCGTTAATTTCTCGTCTTTGCTCAAGCTTCTTCCCTTCGATCGAGTGCAGCAGGAACTTTACAGAAATGCGGTTAGGAACGATATCAAATCAAACAGCATTGCTGATTTTAACTTCCTTGGCTGTATTATGCTATACTCCAAATCATCCAGAATCTAGTACAATGCTCATTTTCTTTTATGTTTAGGCGCACATGCTCGATTAAGATTCACGAGCTGCATCATGGCAGCAGCTAGGGTGTTTCATGTCCCTTGTCGTTGCTCTATCCAACATGATGGGTGTCGGATGGCTCGAATTGAGTGCTCTTGTTAGGTTTTTGTTTAGCTATTTAACTATTTTTTAACGCTTTGGAAAATATGAAAGTCACAAGTGGAAAACAAAAATTCTCAAAACCAGCTTCAATTGCCAGATTCAACTTTTCGAAACTGCCGTTCAAAGCGGTCAATGTTCGACTTCAACAAACAATTTCATAATTTCAGCATTTGAATAAATACATGAGATACAAATCCATGTTACGGTTCCTTTTATTTTTTTTTCAGAAAAGCTGGGTGGCGCAGCTGGCGCTTGCGTAGGAATTGGACTTGCTGGAATCATACGGTTTCGGTTTTTTTTTCTTGGGTTATTGATGCCATGCGGTTCGCGACTTCGCGAGCAGGTCGTGTAGTCTTCTATTCCGGCTGCCACCCACCTTCAAGTAGTTGTTAATTTCTTGCCTTTTCTTTTCGATCGAATTCGATCTAATTGTTGATTTCAGGCCATGATTCGTTCCTTATATGATTTCCGTGGTCTTTGGACTGTATTAGAAGTGGTCGATTTCTCTAAACCACAACATGGCTAATTTGTTGTAAGCTTCTTCTTCTTCTTCTTCTTCTTCTTTGCTGCGCAACATTGAGTTCACTACAGGAATTTGCTTCTGTGTCGACGGCCAGAAAAGCTGTATTGGCGGCCAAAAACCGACGACGGACTAATGTCGGCAGCCACCCTTAAGCCGCCAAAAAAACCGGCGGCAAAACCTTAGCCCCTCACCGGCTGCGAATCAAAATTCAAAATTCGTGCCCACGAAAGCAATCTATGTCGGCAGCCAGAAAAACCCCGAAGACAAACCTCAGCCCCCATACCGGGCAGCGACACAAAATTCAAATTTGTTGCCCGCCAAAACAAGCTGTGTCGGCCATAACACTATAGCCGAAGACAAACATGCAACCCTCTCACGCCACGCTAATGCCCTAACGGACCTAACTCAAGTTGGCCCCGCATGTTAGATGAGTGATGTCTCTGCCATGTGGGACAACCAAGAGCTGAAACAGAGGAGGGCAGACAACATCTATATTGGCGACCGTAATAATGCCGCCGACACAGGTAAAATAAAAAATCAGGGTGCGATGATGCAGGCTCAAACCCGTGACCTGCAGGGAGTCCGCGCCACGCCGCGCCTTGATAACCAGGTGGGAATATTTCTCTTCACGTCACAGTGGGGCAAAAGATTATTTTATAACGGGGTAACCACAACCTCTGTCGACGGCCTTCTTCCAGCCGCCGAAACTGTTACCGTGTATACCTGTGTCAGCGACTTTTTTGTCGACGGTATACCATGTGGCCGTGGATAAGGGTTGGTTGTGTCGTCGACAACCGTATGGCCGTGGACAAGGGTTGGCTGTGTCGTCGACGTACTGTCGACGGACCTTTGTCGTAGGCGGCCCGCCACCAACAGTGGCTTTTGTCATCGGTTGTTAGGTCTGTGTCGGCGGCTCCAGCCTATAGTGGTGGTGCCAATTTGTTTTGGTTTGTAGAATGTGCTTGGCATTGAGTGCTTGTTATTGAGCCTGTAATTTTTGAAGACTAGTTCTTAAGAAAAGAATATATGCATTAGATGACAAAGAGTCAAAATTGGCTTTGTCTCCGCTCTCAAATACGGCCTCTTTTCAGAAAAATACGTATAGATACCATACAGGGGTGTTTAAAAACTAATATATCATCATGCATGATTTGTGCAGAAAAATACATATAAATCATAGGATTTGATAACTACAAACAACGATAACATATTCATAATTCATTCGTAAACCGAAAAACAAAAACATCGATAGAAATTGCATTAGAAATTGTACCTTGATCTCCAATATTAAAGAAAATGTCTTGCATGCCCAAAACATCATATGTTTTTGGTTTTGATTCAGGAACTGTAGGTTGAATGAATGTAATATTATGCTGCGCAACACTCTAATATTTTACTAGCTAGCTAAATGCAGTACTAGTTTGATTCTATATCTCTATTCTACTGTGGATGAGTACTTCGATCCTTGGGACGCTTACACAGAGGGGTCTCGATGTAAATCTTCTTCGAAATCACATGGGTTGAACTATTCTTTTTCATGAAACTATGTTGAAGATTATGTTTTTTTCTTTTTTAACCCCCACGTGTGTTTCACCATGTTACGTTCAACATACTAAATTGGTAGCTTCACGTAGTTTCATGGAGATTACATATGTTTTTTATTTAGTTTCATGTAGCTTCATAAAGATTTTGTATAGTTTTCATGTTGTTTTAGAAAAATCTTGGGGGGTTTCAGAAAATGGTATATAGTTTTTATGTAGTTTTATGTATTTTCAAACAGTTGTATAGTTTCACTTAGTTTTACGTAGTTTCATATAGTTTCATGCCGGCGGTAAGGTTGGGATAGTTTCATATAGTTGTAGAATGTTTCATATAGTTTCATAAAGTTTTATGCTCATATTATCATAGCACTTGTCGACATAATCACACACATGAATTAGTTTCATCGTTGGGATAAGATTTATTTAATTTCATGTGAATTACCTTCATCATTGGAGAGTTTCATATTGTTTAAGAAAAAAAAATGTAGTTTCCAAAAAGTTTCATTTAGTTTTAGAAAAACTATGTAGTTTTCAGAAAGTTTCATATAGTTAGAAAAATTTCATGTAGTTTCATGATGATATCATCATAATACCCACTGACATCGTCACACACATCGACATATGGTATTTTTGTTGGGCTTTTGCCCATTCTAGGCCTGGCCCATTTGGCTGGTTAAGAGGCAGAGAGGGGGAGCGCTGCTGCCCTAGGGGTGAGCTAGCTTCGGGTTCTCCCGAACCCTAGCTAGCGGCGGCGGCGACGGCCGTTGGAGCTCCCAACGAGTGCGAGGGTGAGTGCGCGTGCGCGTGTGGCCGTCGTTCTCTGTGGTCGCCATTGTTCGCCGGAGTTTCGGCGTTCTCACCACCGGCGCGTGCTGTGGTGGTGCTCCCTCTCTAGTCTTTGGTACCCGTAGGCCACGGGGTGGTCGTCGTGTTGCCGCGTTGCTTCTTCGTGCTCCTCGGGCTCTTCTCCTTGGCTTGGCCGTGGTAGGGGTGACGGTATCGTATCTCCGATACTTTTTGTCGGTGGTGTTACCTAGCACGGCAATCTGATTTCTGGATCAGCGCCTTGTGTACGCTTTGCCACTGCTTGCTTCTTTGCCGACTCGGATTCGACGCACCGTAAGTGTTCGTGTTCCTCTTTTGTGTGCAGCAGGCCGATTGGGCATCTGGGGACTTATTCTTTGAATAGATGCCGATCCCACTCAGGGTATTTGCATTGTGGTTTTGTGGGCTTAATATTCTACTCAATGATGATTGCATGAACTGAAATCATATTAACCTATTTAGGCTATTGTGTAACTTGTTCAGCACTGCTTGTATCTCCTTTACGTGAGAATTCTTTGCTGGTATATGCCGCTACCACTGATTTAGTTTCTTGGTCAACTAGCTGTTAGATTCACATCTAATAGAAGATTTGATATTGCTTTATGCATTGTCTTTTGCTAGGTGATTACTGATCAGTGTTGTGCTGTGTTCAGCGGAGTTTTGCCACTGATTTGGGCTGTTTAGTGCAGCCGAACCGATCTTGTTCGTATTTCTAAATTGATGGCGGCTTTGCATATTGTACTGCACATTGGATTATTGTCCTGGTCTTTTTATTTAGAGCAGTGCTGTTCATCTATTATTTAGGCCTAAATTTCAGTTTAATAATCTGTGATATTAAGCCATCTTTGATCGTTGGAAGGCTAACTTGTTTAACAACCGTTAAAGCAATCTGAGAGCAATTCTTTTTCAATTAAATCAGAGCTTTATGCAGATTTTGTTGAATTCAATTGAGACCATGTTTATTGAGTGCATGCTAATCATGGATTTATATGCCCATTTGCATAATCTTGCAGAATTCATGATTTTGACAATTATTCATGGCATTATTATTTCTTTTGTTATATTCAATGTGAATTATATGTTCAATCTACTTAAACCGCAATATTTGCAACAATTTTATGGTTTAGCTCATAAGTTTATTTGGGGATGAACGAAACCGTACAGCAGTCGCTCCCTTTTCAGCTTTCTTTTTTTGTTTCTAGTGGAATATGATTAAATGAAATGAACTCATTGGATCGATTACTAGTTTACTAGTTAATCACTACTACATGTGACAGCAACCTATCCCCTTTGTATATATTCGAGAAAGAAATTCATAAGTTGTGTTTGTTCGTTAATTTAGTAGGTGCATGTACTCGCAAATTAATCGTATGTCAAGCTCATTGTCTGCTTCACATTGGTTGGTCGTGCCCTGCCAAACTGATATATTCTTGTCCCTCGTCTGCCTACCAAGATCTGATAAAATTAAGTGGTCAATTGAAGAGCACATAAAATTAGAATCCCTTCTTTCGGTTTATGATTGGCTTAATTACATTTTATCATCCCGCGGGCGGAATGTACGTTGTTTATATCCAAACTGTGGTCGGTTGTGACATCCCAATATATTTTTAATACGAAATTTAAATAACTTCGTATAGCATACATTATACGAAGTTATACGATGATTTTTTGATGGATATGGACTGCTCCACGCTGGTCGCCGTGTTGCCGCGCTGCTTCTTCGTGCTCCTCGAGCCCTTCTCCTCGGCTTGGCCGTGGTGGGGGCCGGGTGACAAACATCGTATCTCTGATACTTTTCGTCGGTGGTGCTACGTAGCACGGCGATCTGATTTCTGGGTCAGTGTCTTGTGCACGCTTTTCCACTACTTGCTAGTTTGCCGACTCGGATTCGACGCACCGTAAGTGTTCGTGTTCCTCTTTTGTGTGCAGCAGGCCGATTGGGCATCTGGGGACCTTTTCTTTGAATAGAGGCCGATCCCAATCAGGGTATTTGCACTGTGGTTTTGTGGGCTTAATATTCTGCTCAATGATGATTGCATGAACTGAAATCATATTAACCTATTTAGGCTATTGTGTAGCTTGTTCAGCACTGCTTGTACCTCGTTTATGTGAGAATTCTTTGATGGTATATGCTGCTGCCACTGATTTAGTTTGTTGGTCAACTAGCTGTTAGATTCACATCTAATAGAAGATTTGATATTGTTTTATGCATGTCTTTTGCTGGTTGATTACTGATCAGTGTTGTGCTGTGTTCAGTGGAATTTTGCCACTGATTTGGGCTGTTTAGTGCAGCCGAACTGATCTTGTTCGTATTTCTAAATTGGTAGTAGATTTGCATATTGTACTGCACATTGGATTACTGTCCTGGTCTTTTTATTTAGAGCAGTGCTGTTCATCATCTATTACTTGGGCCTAAATTTCAGTTTAATAATATGTGATATTAAGCCGATCGTTGGAAGGCTAACTTGTTTAGCAACCCGTTAAAACAATCTGAGAGCAATTCCTATTTAATTAAATCTGAACTTTATACTGATTTTGTTGAATTCAGTTGAGACCATGTTAATTTATTAAGTGCATGCTAATCATGGATTTATATGCCTATTTGCATAATCTTGCAGAATTCATGATTTTGACAATTATTCATGTCATTATTATTCCTTTTGTTATATTCAATGTGAATTACATGCTCAATCTACTTAAACCGCAATATTTGCAATATATTTTATGGTTTAGCTCATCCGTTTATTTGGGGATGAACGAAACCGTATAACAGTCGCCCCCTTTTCAGCTTTCTTTTTTTGTTTTTAGTGGAATATGATTAAATGAAATGAACTCATTGGATCGATTACTAGTTTACTAGTTAATCACTACTGCGTGTGACAGCAACCTATCCCCTTTGTATTCGAGAAAGAAATTCACAAGCTGTGTTTGTTCGTTAAATTAGTAGGTGCATGTACTCGCAAATTAATCGTATGTCAAGCTCATTGTCTGCTTCACATTGGTTGGTCATGCCCTGCCAAACTGATCTATTGTTGTCCCTCGTCTGCCTACCAAGATCTGATAAAATTAAGTGGTCAATTGAAGAGCACATAAAATTAGAATCCCTTCTTCTTTCGGTTTATGATTGGCTTAATTACATTTTATCATCCCGCGGGCGGAATGCACGTTGTTTATATCCAAACTGTGGTCGGTTGTGACATCCCAATATATTTTTAATACGAAATTTATTCTATTGAAAATCTTTTAAATATGTATATAAATGATAAAAAATTATAGTAATAAAATAACTTTGGAAACTTAAATAACCGGATAAAAAATATGTATTTAAATATTTAAACATTTAAAGTCCCCCGAATTTTTGAATTTGGGTAGGAAGTCTCAATTCCTTTTTATTTTTTATTTTTCTTCTCATTATTGTTTTCTTCTTTCTTTCCTTTATTTTTTCTTTTTCTTTTCTTTTCTTCCTTCCTTCTCTGATCTTCTTCCTATCCCTGCCGAACCTGTTGCGCCCAGCACGGCCCGATGGCCAAGCTCCCAAGCTGCCGCCGTCTGGCCTGCCGCCGCCACCTTTCCCCATGTGCCGCCTCACCTCCCCACTTGTAGGTGCCGCCGCCCCATTACTCCCGAAACCGTTGCCACCCCCCACTTTGGTCGTCTCCATTAAACCCCAAGAAACGGCTAATCAAACGTGATTGAGTGCGATTAATCAGAGGAAAACATTGTTTATACCTTCTCCAAGCTATAAAAGGAGACCGAGCTCAAGCATGCCGTCGGAGCTGCTTGGATTTCACCCCAAATCGCCGCTAACTCGCTATGTTCATCCACGCTGCACTGGCATCGACGCTTCCAGTGATCAGGAGACCGATTGCCCTCAACCTTACCATATGCCCAGCCCCCCGTCATTTGCCCTCTCATTGCCGAGCTCCACGCTGCCCCTAGCGCCGCCGTGACGCGCAGCCGCCAAGGTCACTGCTGCCGCGCGCCATCGCCGGTCAACCATCCCGCCCATCGAGCCCCGCCAGGAAACGCCACCACCGGGCAGAGGCCAGTGCCCACTCTCACTGACCAGGGGGCCCCAGCGCCGAGGCGCGCCGAGCCAAGCCTGCACGCGCACGTGGGCCGTGCTAATGGGCCGACCAGCTACTGGTCTTCCTGTTTTTGTTTTTTGTTTTGTTTAAATTTTTTTCTTTACTGTTTAGCTATGAAAGCTGTACAAATTCAACATAGCTGTCATAATTTAAACCTCACCTTATAAAGTTTAGGACAAAAAATTCACCCGTTATTTTTTAATGTCTGTGATTGTTTATTTTTTTATTTATTTGGAATTTTCTGGATTTTATAGAAGGGGAATTTTCGGGGGGCTGCAAGTGAGGACGTGCTCGACGACCAATCAACTGTTGCTCGAGGCAAGTTATGTAGATCCCATGGATGTCACATCCACTACATGTTGCTACCTAGATTTTAAATTGTTGGCTAACTTTCCTATTACATGTGCATATATTTGGGCTACGTATAATTGGATAATCTAGGCATGGCCTTGCTATGTGTTATTGATCCCATTATATGATAGTGCTTGATTATCATGTTAAAACCAAACCTTGTAGACATTTGTAATATATTTTGCTTAAAACCAATTCTTTGATTATAGAAGGGTAGTTGCTTAGTTGCTTGAGAATCAGGACATATTATCATCATCATCGTTCAAAACTGTGATCGGTGGGCTTGGATTAGCTATTGTTATTTGAAATTAAACAACTAAAACCTATGTGGTGTGCGTAGACTCAGGGTGACGTGATTGGTAGCGTGCGGTCGTGGACCCCCGCTGCAGGCATGCATGTGATGAGGCATGGCATGGACTCGTAGTGTGTATTTGAGTATGTGGTGTATACCTGCCTCGACAATAAGGGTGGCTATGACTTGTGACTTGTGAGGATTCCAAGGTCAATAGAGCACTCTTATTGGGCGATGTGTGTGTGGGACTGCAGTGAAGGAAGCACTGCATGTGTAGTGATTGCCCTGAGTCCCCCTAAAGACCGACTCTCTTTGTGACTATTTTGCCCTCGCCTTACAGTACAACCCGGGATGTGGATAATGGTAACGCCCTAGTTCGATGATCGGAGAAACTGGTTTGGGTTCGTCTTCCTACATAAGGGGTGATTCATGTCTCGTGAGGTGAATCCGATGTCGGTGGGTCACTCTAAGTGTGCGGGCTCGAATTAGTGGATCCGGGTAGTGACTTTGTTATATTCACCAGTTTACTTGGAATACGGTTTTAGGGGTAAAGTGTACACACTCTACAGAATTTAACCAAACTGTCATGACAGCCGTGCTCACACAGTCACGAGCTGCATGAAGAATATGGCACTGGTAGTTCCACTATGTTTTAAATTAAAATAGGCTATAGAGGAGTTGGTGAGGTTTTGTGGTTTCCCGAGTGGTGAAGCTCGATGTGGTTCTAGGTGTTCCGAGTGATGGAGCTCGTGGTATGAAAAAATGCTCTTGATCCGACAAAATTTCTTGGATTATCTAATTTATGAAACTGCTTTGTTCTAAATTTTGAGAACTTATATGATAGGAATTTATGCTGAGCAAAAATAAACATTCCTATCCTTACATTGCATGTTAAGGATGGTAACTTGTTGAGTATTTGCGTACTCACCTCGCATTTCACGCGGACTGTTTAATCCAACGAACAGGTGGAGATGACTCTGACCGGGATTACTTCGAGGAGTACTTCGATGAGTAGCAGGGCTATCTAAGGGTTAACTCAATAGTCAGATGCTGGAGTCTTTGCCGTTTATTTCCGTTGATAAACTGTTTTAAACAATATCTGTGATGTAATAGTATTAAATAGTCGGCGTGGATGCTACATTTACCTTTGGTTTATGTTGAATAAATCTGTTATTAACTCTGACGGAAAAATGTGAACTAGCCTATGATCCTTGGGACTAGTTTGCATACGATAAATGTAGTGGGATTGGTGTTTACATCGGTCGACTCCAAGATGGCAGTGGCACAATTTCAGTTCCTTTCACTACAACATCCAAATTGATCGAGGCCTCTTGATTCTCGGTCCAAATTTAATTTTAATTTTAGTTAAAGAAAAAGTTGAGAACCTTTTAAACAACATAAAAGAACTAAAAAAATATATTTTTACACTTTTTTTAGATATTTGATAAAAATATCCAAAAACTAAAATAAGTATTACAAAACATTACACTAAATGGTTTTGGGTGGTACAAAATGACAAAATTTTTAAATCAAATCAAAACCAAATTTGAACCGCGAATAAAAGAGGGCATGAGTTTCGTATATAGTCAATTTTTTTCCTTCAATTATTTATCTTGTGGAACTATTTGATATTTGGAGGCCATTTGTTCAAAATCTTGAAATCAAGGTTAAAAATTCTCAAAACAGCTTCTCAAAGTTACTTTGAAAACTCTTGAAATTCAGTTTTAACAAATAATTTTATTAAACGGTACCTAAAATTGTATGGCTAGTTGATGCATAATTTTTAGTCATGTTTGTTTTTTATATTTTCTGGATTCATATGGATTTGGTTGTTTCTGGATTATATATAGCTCACCAAACTTAATTTTGTATCTGCATAGATCATTTTTTTTATCAATTTAAACGTGGTGGGACTTATTTCACAGAAGGAGGATATCAACCCCAAAATTTTAATTCAATGCTATAGTGACCAAGATGTTTATGAAATTGACATACTTGAGTAAAAAAAAAAATTAGCCAAAACTAATGCAATAGCTGGAGCATTGCCATTGTATTAAAAGGAGAAAAAAGTTTTAGGCATTATTATGTACAAACAAAAACAACAAAAAAAACTACTAAGAAGTTCGCTGGTTTTGGCACCATCGGTCTCATCACCTAGTGCTTTCATTAAGGCCTTGTTCTTTCCATCTTAAATTAAATTTAATTAAAATAAAAATTTATCATTTTTTACAAACCAAATGGCGTAATGCTTTATAATTATTTTTGTGGGGTTTTAAATAGTTCTTCTTAGAGTTCGCAAAATATTTTTTATAATTTTTTGACTCTCCAAGATGTCTCTCGAGAGGTCACAACTTTCTCGTCTTAAAATTTAGTGACTTTCAGCTAAAAAGAACAAGGCCTAAATGAATAAAGTCAATAAACTCATGTTCCATTCATCACAAGTAGCTGCAAGTCTTCGGGTGTGTTTGGTTTATAGCCCTGCATGACATTACTAACGATGGTCCTGATCAATCAAAGGCATGACCATTCGTTGGCAATTTTTGTGTTGTTTGGATCAAAGTCAATTGAGGCTGCCAAATGTGGTAAGGTTAGGTGCTGTGTTTTGTTTAGGGATGGCAATGGGTACAAACCCGCTGGGTATCACTGTTCCAAACCCTTGCCCGCGAAGGAAAAATATGCCCACTAAAAAAACCTATACCCATGATGGGTATGAGTTTTTACCCATGCCCATACCCATGCGGGTTTCAGATACCCACGGGTTACCCATACCCGCGAACATCAACATGACAACACTTCAACAAACAATACACATGGCGTGGGCCACGCAAGTGGCAGGAGGCAGAGGCGTAGGCTGGGGGCCTAGGGTGTTGGCAAGTGGCTGGTGGCGGCGACTTCTTCGCAACCAGCACAAGTGACGAGCATGCGCGATGGTGGGGCTCCTGTGGCGGCAGTGTTTGGCGGCGGGCGCTCTGAGAAATACTGACGACATCTATGCGAGTGATAATAGGCAAATAACGTTGGGTGCCTGGGTGGACACTGGCCAGGGTGGGGAAGGTTAGGGACTTAGGAATTGAAACTTGGAAATGGGCTGAAACTTGTAGATATTTTTAGTTGTGCCTATTTAATATTTATTATGGATGGCTGGGTTTTTATTACCCATAGATTTGCTGGTTTGGGTACTACATGACCATACCCATACCCGCGTTCCCGTTGGGTTTGTGTTTTGACCTATTAGCAAACCCATGGGTAGAGAAATTAGCCCAAACCCATACCCTAATAGAGCAAAAACCCGTCGGGTTGCGGGTAATGGGTACCCATTGCCATCACTAGTTTTGTTGGTTGCCAATTAAATGTTCCAATTGTTTACGTAGTCAAATAAAAATAAAAAAAATCAAATAAAAGTTTAATATTTTTAAAAATAAAAATTTGAAAACATATTAGAAAAACCATTTTTAAAACTATAAATGCAAAAAACTATGTGAATTACAAAAAAATAATTAAAAATAAAAAATGATGGTTAGAATTTTGTATGAAGTTTCATGCAATTTGGATACCATGTAAAAAGATATGATAATTGAAAGATGAAAATCAACTGAAATAGAAACGAAGTTCCGAGTTCGTACTTCTAGTAAGTAGTACGATGTAACCAACAAAGCAGAGCTGAGAGAAGGCACTTGACTCCTGGGCCCAGCGTCGTAGCTGGGCGACGGTAAGATAGCGAGCCTTCACAAGGCCATCGAATTTGGGGCGTGTTTGGTTCGCCGCCCGCGCTCGTCAACATAGGTGTCGGTGCGCCATGAGATTTGGCGATCGTTTGGTGCGCAACCCGTGCACGCCTCGCTCTTGCCAACGCACGGCGCGCCGCCGCACAGTACACACGAGCGCGAGTGTTGGTGCGGACAAGCAAATCGCTCGCCAACGCTCATGCAGACGAGCCGTGGCTGAGGGCGCGCCAAGGGTTGGCACCGCGAGCGCTGGCTGCCAACCAAACACGCCCTTGGTGCTCTCAGATGGTCACCGATCCACATACAAAATCCACTGTGAGCCAAATTTTCGTGACAGAGCAACATCTGTTGGCTACAAAAGCGGTTATGGAATTCAGAGGCACGGCTGCAAACCAAATACGTACTTAATTCTGTCCAAGACCACAATATTTTCATATAATTCATATCTGGTGTTTTAAAAAGCAGCACCGTCGGTACCACCCAACCCTGTTGATTTGGGTCTAGTCAAAGCCCTAGGTGCTCGGTCCACCTAGGTGGGCCCCGACCATTGAAGGCAGTTCTAAGCCTCGGAGAAGGAACAAACATACACCTAGAGAAGGAGCAGGCGTTTCTCGATGGAAGAGTATATGTGACAACAACACACTAAGGCCCAGTTCTTTTTAGCTTAACGACTTATTTACGTTTTGAAAATACATATGCTTTGAGTTTTTTTAGTCCGTCTTTTCGTTGTTTTAGAGGTGGGTTCTAACGCTTTAAAAAGCAAGTCAAACGAAATGGATCCGAATCTCAAGAATATCTTAAGAAGCTCTTGAAGTTTAGTCATTTCAGTCATTCGGCTGTTCAGCCGTTCAGATCAGCTCAAAAGAACAGGGCCTAAGGTTTGGGTTCGGCCATCATGGTTTGGGCTCATAGAAGAGAGAGCACGAGTGGACACAGAACAAAAAGGGAGAAATCAAAGAACAAGTGTAAAAAAAGGACACATAACGGTTGAGATTGGAAGCTGGGGCATTTGAGAGAAACAGATGGTTGATTAATAGATGTTATCTTTGTGGGCATATTATTGAACTAACTAGGATTTTTTAAGTCAAAAGCATCAACGCCAATCATCCTCTAACCTCCACGTGAGTACGTGGGCATCTTTAACGGTAATACTTTTTTTTTTTACTTTTAGTGACTTAATATTGTCCATCCAATTTAAAATGAACTAATGAATAGTGTTGGGTCATGAAAAGTTGCAAGAAAGTATCACTATCAAAGATGTCCTAGTCTCTCCTCCGCTGCCCTTCACCTTCTTCTTCTTCCCTTGTCCTTACTTGGCTCTCCCCTTCTTCTTTTACCCCTCCATCTCTTTAATAATCCATTTGGATTAAGAGGAATGGATAATTTTCCAAAGCATGCACAGCTCGACCAAAACGGTGTTTAACAATATTATTAATAGTGTAACCTTGAGGAGGACGGTTGTTGCTTATAGTTTTGGCCATCTAGAACATGTTTGGTTGAGGTAGTTTGAACGCTAACATTTGACCCCCCTTTTTTCTGTAAAGCATTAAGCATGACAAGCTGCACAATGGCCTTGAATTTGGAGGCCACACCATAACCAAAAGTTGGCAAAAAAAAAAAGTGGGATAATTACATGTGGGTTCCATTAGTTAGAAAGTGTGTCATGGCTAAGCCATTGGAATGAACCAAACAGGTGTCAAGGTGTGGCATTGTTTGAAAATATTTAGAGAGGCCAGACATGTCCGTTTTTTTGTTTCTAGCCGTATCGTTGAATTGCTAGACTCATCTTTACACAAATACTACGAGTTTTGTACATCTACCTCTTTGGTTTTACTCCTCTAATGAATTGAGCTCCTACATCTTTTTTTTTTAAAAAACACATTGTTCATGGTTGCAAAAAAAAAAATGCATTCCAATCCTTCCTTACAAGATAAACGCAAAGAGAATTAAAACGAACTAGCGGGACAAAAATAAAAAGGATCCCATCTCTAGGCACTGCTACTACCGCTACATTAAACACTTGCTTGAGCTTTTGCAGCCGGTTGAAGGTGGTACAAGTGAAGTAGGCACACATCAAGTCATCAAGCGTCACGTAAAATGAACGGGGATGGAATCAAAACGCGGCAAATTAAAGCGAAAGCGTGAAAAGCAGAGGCACACAGCCACACAGGCATTTGCCTTTGCAGAAAGCAAAAGCAGAAGAACCCTGCAGTGCAGTGCAACAGTATCTTGCTACGCCGGCGATGCTTTGTTCTACGCCATTTTCGTCTCTACCCTTTCGGACCCCTTTGGATCTTCACCCTTTTTTATTTTTTATTTTAACTTTTTGCCAGGGTTACTTCGTTTTGTTTAACTATCGAATAGAATAAGATATTTTGTCCATCACTTTGTTCAAGCATGTTATTTGATCTTACCTCGCTAAGGGAAAAAGTAGTTTTCAGGTGAAAGTATCTGAAAATTTTAATCTACTTTTCACATCGCAACGTACTCCTCCCACCGTGCTGTCGTCCCTCACCGCAACTTGCATCTCACTCCAAACCACCGTCCCTGTCCACAACGTCGTTCCCTCTATGTCATCGTCCTCCGCCCCGACCTGCATCTCCGACTTGCATGGCAACTGTTAGGATATGCGTCGATGCAAGATCATGAACGACACTAGGAGATACGATGTTTAGCAACGTAGTTTAGCTTTCGCCTACATCTGCGGGGCTCTGACTATTGGCGCTCCTCCACAATCCGCAATAGCGTAACATACCGACTGATCTGGTCACGGCCACATGCCGGCCGCTGACTTTCTCAGGCCTATGCTACTATTATTCAGTCGTTGTCTTGATTACACCAGGGTTGCCTCCCTTTATATAGTGGAGGCCTAGCTAAAGTCCGAGTCCAACTCGAAACCAACCCTGCCTATTACAACACAGAGTCCATGTAACCTATTTGTACACATATTCGACACAAAACCTACCAAACTACACCTTGAAGTAGTTTCAGTGTTTTTCGCGAACCCTATACCCAGCCTTTGGTTGCTTTTTTCGCAACTCACGTCAAACCGACCGATGAGTCCACCTCCTTGAACCCATCGCCTTCTGAAACAAACGCCAACTTTGTAACATCTGGCTCAGCAGATCCACCTGTAACGGTACTTACTGCACTCGCAACTCCCTTTGCAGCATGTACACACACGCGATGTCGTCCTCTTCTCGATCATCACCGTTGCCTTCTGAGTCGCTTTTAGCCACTACCAAGAATAGCCATTTGCTCCTTTGCATTGTCTCGATCCGTCCGCCATCTATAATAGATCCCTGGTCTCATATTCATAATTCATTCTCTGTCTTGAGTAGATTATCGTCATAACCATTTTATCCGTTCACCTCTAGGCACATATCACCGCTGACTTCACCATCAGCCAGTCTGACCTCTTCGATCAAATCACCTCACAGCCTTCCTGAACACCTCCCTTCAGAATCGACCTGATTGTCCAGTACCGAACACCGTGCTCATATCGGCTGACTTTTTGTTCGGCAAATCTGAGTTTTTATTGTCTTGAAGAACAATCTTCTGCTCATCGTTTGGATATTTGTTTGACTCCCATTGGATTTGCATCTCAAGATCCAATCTTTGAGCCCTCGAGCAGGTTTCCTAGCCTGCCATCGCGCACCATGTTGTCCATGCATGGCAAAACATGCCGCACTTTGGCTATCCGCATCCACGACACAGTTTCGCCTCTAGTATCGTGTTGCAGCACCTCCCATGTAACATCCAGTCGCATTACTACTCCCGTCGTTCCGATCTATCCGACATCCTTCCGCGTCTGCCGGTCTGATCGTGAATACCAAGGTCGTCGCTATCGCCTACTGACCTCGCCGGCTACTTTGTCGGCCTCCGATCACCTGGCTTTGATAGATCACTGCCAACGGTAGCCCATCGAGCGGTTCGAGCCTTTTATCCGAAATGTCTGACACCATCGATTGAATCGCCGATCATCGCCATGCTCCACCTTGCGCCGATGAGGCGTTTTCCGAGACGCTCGTTTATGCATGAACCTCGTGTCTCCCTCTAAATTTGCTGCATGGCCAACCTCGCTAGCCAAGGTTCCACTTGTTAGGATTTACACCAATAACAAATATCGTGTCTCTTGTTATCGTTCGTGATCTTGACATTAGCGTAAATCCTAACAGCGACCTCTTCCACGCTCCACCTGATATTTCCTCCTCGCTACCTCCATGCTCCTCCCAGTATATGATGAGCCAGGGCTGAGGCAACGTACATGTCGTGTGCCCTGCACGGAGCTTGAACCCAGTGTAATGCTAAATAAGAGTCTAATAAAGTGGCTGGACCGTGGTATCCTTTTCGTCTTATTTTAACATATCTTATCTTAGATTTATATGTTAAGATAAGGTGAAAATAAAGGCACCTGTGTTCGGTTTCATGCTGGTATGCTTTGCAAAAATTATCTATTTTGTATGCTATAATTATTGCACCTTTTGTCTAATATCATCATTCACCAAACTTTTTAAGCATTTATAATTTTATATGTTGTTATGATATATGTTTTTCTTTCTTCCCTTTGTATTTCGTTGCAATGTATGTGCACTGTACTAGTAAATAAATAAAAACCATGAAGGAGAAGAAACATCATGATGACGGAAAATTAGATTCTAATTATAATTTGAAAAGTCGAGAGCATCTCGAAAAAATCTCAAAAATTAAAAAATATTTTAAAAATTTTAAGTAAATATTTAAATCTAAACTACTCTATAATAGAGCAGTTTGGGGATTGAGCCTGACCTATATTCAACTACAGATATTCTCTTCATCCAACAACCATAATTATGAGTTGGATCACTTAAACTTCGCTTAAATTATTCACCTTTACCACTCAACCTGAACCCCAATCACCCGTATAATCTCTACTCTATAATGGAGTAGTTTGAGGATTGAGCCTGGTCTAGATCTAACTATAAATCTCATCCGTCCATTCCCTTCATCCAACGCCATAATTACGAGTTGGATCACTTAAACTTTGCTTAAATTACTCACCTTTGCCACTCCACCTAAACCCCAATCACCCGTCTAGGCTCAAATTAACATGTGTGTCATCCGTTCTAAAAAAACACGCTCGTGACCCTCGCCTCGCCTAGCCACCGCTCCTCGCCACCGTCGCGCGTGACCCGCCATCGCCCCTGCACTCAGCCTCGCCACGCCCCCAAGAGCCCAAGCACCACCTCCGCCGCCACACCTGCGCTCTGCCTCGCCTTGTCGCCACCGCACCTGCGAAATACGTGTGAGACCGACCCGCCTCCCAAAGATCTCATGCCCGTACTCCTCTATCGACGCACTTGCTTGCGCTCAACGTCGTTTCGTTGGTCGTCGACCATGGCGGCACCCCACACGCATCATTTTCTGACGCATTTTCACCATCGCCGCCGGCATTGACGCTTCTCCTACCAGTACGCCATCTCCTTACCGCCGATCCCTGCGATGATGGCTATAATTTCTAATCATTCATCATGGGGGTTGTTCAGAAGGGATTGGGTCCAGTGGGGGGAAGCTAACTTTTTTAGGTTTTTACCATATAAATTAAATTGATGTTAGCAAAAAAAAATTTATGCAATCAAATTGGACGAATATTTAAGAAAATGGCACCATTTATGCTTTGCTAAGCTAAGGATTTATTCCATTCTTTAAAACGCCAAACTGTTTAATAACATAGCAATTTGAGTGCAAAACATCAATACTCAACAAACCCTTCTCGAATATATTATTCCAACGTGCTTTGTACCTACACGCTTGCTAGCGTTAAAAAGTGCTGCTGAAGTGACCACACGTACAAAAATTTTAGAAAACCACCGGTGTCTCCCTCTATAACCAAACGGACCCCAAGATCTGGGCCACACAAAACACAGTTAACGGCCCATCATTTTCTATTTTTCTTCCTCCATGCCCCAAGCGCAAGCCATACATCGGAAAAGCCCAATATAAAAAATTGGATCCGGACTTCCGGAGGCGTGCGCGATTCTCCCACCTCTCCTCCCCTGTACCCGGCGACCGCCGCCTCCACCGATCCCCCACGTCGCCGCCACCGACGTCGACGCGGCCGCGAGCGAAGCCTCCTGCGAGCGGCGTCGCCTCGACCGCTTCTGGTGCCTCGGCGATCTCCCCTGCGCGCCTTGGACGCCGTTGGGGAACCCTAGGGTTCGCGCGCATCCCGCGTGTGGTACGTAGATCCCTCTCGACGATTAACTCTTTTTTTTTTAGATGTGGCGCGTGGAATTGATGAGGGATGTCGGTAGGGGTTTAGTTTTCTGATGAAAAATTCGTGTGATTCGTAGGTAAAAATTGCTCCCCACTTTTGTTCAGGTTGTCCTCACAATTTACTTTTTATTATATGAAATGAGTGTATTGCAGGATAAAAATCAGAAAACATGATGTTTTATACTTGTCCTAATTAAATTTTTTTAATCTTTATCAATCAAAATATCTTGAACCATTTGGATTGGGCATATGAAAATCATACATTTAGATTCTGTCTTGAAACACTTCCATAATATCATAATTTTTGGGGATTTTATAAATAAATTACAGCGGTAATTAATGGTCAAAGATGCATTTTGAAGACCGTGCCAATGTCCAAAACATCATGTTTTTAGGAACTAGAGTTAGTACTCCCTCCAGTTTGATAATTCCTGTCATTTTAGACATAATCTCACGTACCAAGGAGTGATTAATTAGAGTGTACTTTATTATTGTGCCATAATAAATATCTCGGAATGCTACCCATTTCACAAAAGGCTTCTAGCTCAGCTGGTTCATCCCTCATTCCAAAGCCTCGGAAACCCGGGTTCGAGTCCCATGCAGCGGGATTTTTTTGCTTTGCGCCGCGCATGCCGCTGAGACCATGCAGCGCCATCAATAACCAGGGAAAAGGAACACAATTTCCAGCGGAACACTACGCAAGAAGCTACGGCGACAGGAATTTCCAAACATAGTGCAAATTTCTCCAGCGACAGGAAATATAAGACTGGAGGGAGTACTAGATTTGTCCAAAATAAATTCTTTATCCATAGCTGTAACATAGTTGTTGCCTTACTGCTGTTCACTTGATGCAGTTTTTGGTTGGATGAAATGATATTAATGTACTGCAAACTTTTGCATTGCAAGTTTGGTTTCACATTTCATGGATAATAACTTGTCGAAGGGGGGTATCAACTGTATCAGGTTTTGTCCAGGTTACATTTGAATATTTGATTACTTATATCTCCAGAATCAAGATTTTCGAATGCTTGCTCAGTAGTTCTACTTCTCGATGAACTCTCGCTCAGTAGTTCTAGATGAACTTGATCAACGTCCTGATTAGTTTTGGAAATTGATTTGGTATGTTTTATTTTTCCATGTGAGCTAATGATTAAACTAATAAAGGAAAAGGTTAATAAAGGAATACCTTTTCGCTTTTTTTTCAGATTTCAAGTTTGCCGAAAGATGGAGATACAGACTTCAGGGAAGCCCATTGATTTGCTGATGGAGAAGGTTCTCTGTATGAACATTTTGTCATCTGATTACTTCAAAGAGCTCTACAGGTTGAAGACCTATCATGAGGTCATTGATGAGATTTACAATCATGTTGATCACGTGGAGCCTTGGATGACTGGCAATTGCCGGGGGCCCTCCACTGCTTTCTGCCTCCTCTACAAGTTCTTCACGATGAAGCTTACTGTTAAACAAATGCATGGTTTGTTGAAGCATCCTGACTCTCCATACATTAGAGCTGTAAGTTTCTTTGCCCTCGAGCTACTCTTGATGGATTTCACACCTAATCGGTTATCTATTTGTTAGATCCGAGGTTAATGCATGCATTTGGTTTATCAGGTTGTACTAGAACCCAATTTGAGAAAGTTACTGCAGTAAAACATTGTTTCTACCTGCTATCGAGAGCAATGAACTCTTTTTATTTCTTTCAATTCACCAATCGATAATATTGTTGTTTTCATTGGTTATATCCACTAACTGTCCTATGACTCACTTCCTTGGATGTCATTGTGTCTCGATTTTGGTCCTAGGACACGTGGATGACAAAGTTTGCAAGCAGTCCATAGTGTACCAGTCTGTGCATTGGAGTTGTGAGCATTTTTGTTTTTGCTTTTATTTATCCTGTTAAAGAATCAGATGTTCTATGGTAATTGACCAGTTGGTGTTGTTTTGCATTATTATATGAAATGAGTGTATTGCAGGGTAAACATCAGAAAACATGACGTTTTATACTTGTCCTAAGTAATTTTTTTAATCTTTATCAATCAAAATATCTTGAACTCTTTGGATTGGGCATATGAAAATCATACTTAGTTTCTGTCTTGGGAACACTTAAATTTTGGGGATTTTATAAATAAATTACAGTGGTAATTCGTAATAACTTCGTATAGCATACATTATATATTTTTAAAAATTTTAAAAAATCATTTAAATCTAAACTACTCTATAATAGAGCAGTTTAGGAATTGAGGCTGACCTACATCCAACTACAAATATTCTTTTCATCGAACAACCATAATTGTGAGTTGGATCACTTAAAGTTCGCTTAAATTATTCACATTTACCACTCAACCTAAACCCCAATCACCCGTGTAAGCTCTACTCTATAATGGAGTAATTTGAGGATTGAGCCTGGTCTAGATCTAACTATAAATTTCATTCGTCCATTCCCTTCATCCAACGCCATAATTACGAGTTGGATCACTTAAACTTTGCTTAAATTACTCACCTTTGCCACTCCACCTAAACCCCAATCACCCGTCTAGGCTCAAATTAATATGTGTGTCATCCGTTCTAAAAAACACGCTCGTGACCTGCGCCTCGACTAGCCACCGCTCCTCGCCACCATCGCGCGTGACCCGCCATCGCCCCTGCGCTCAGCCTCGCCATGCCCCCAAAAGCCCAAGCGCCACCTCCATCGCCGCACCTGCGCTCTGCCTCACCTTGCCGCCACCGCACCTGCGAAATACGTGTGAGACCGACCCGCCTCCCAAAGATCTCATGCCCGTACTCCTCTATCGCTGCACTTGCTTGCGCTCAACGTCGTTGCATTGGTCGTTGACCACGGCGGCACACACGCATCATTTTTCGACGCATTTTCACCATCGCCGCTGGCATCAGAGCTTCTCCTACCAGTACGTCGTCTCCTTACCACCGATCCCTGCGATGAATTATGACAAAAGTGCTGAAGAAATGACTACACGTACAAAAATTATGACAAACCACCGGTAATCTCCCTCTATAACCAAACGGACCCAAAGATCTGGGCCACACAAAACACAGTTAACGGCCCAGCATTTTCTATTTTTCTTCCAACACATGCCCCAAGCGCAGCCGGACATCGGAAAAGCCCAATATAAAAAATTGGATCCGGAGGCGTGCGCGATTCTCCCACCTCTCCTCCCCTGTACCCGGCGACCGCCGCCTCCACCGATCCCCCACGTCGCCGCCACCGACCGCTTCGGGTGCCTCGGCGATCTCCCCTGCACGCCTTGGACGCCGTGGGGGAACCCTAGGGTTCGCGCGCATCCCTCGTGTGGTACGTAGATCCCTCTCGACGATTACTAGCTACTGCGCTCGTTTTTTTTTTGATGTGGCGCGTGGAATTGATGAGGGATGTCGGTAGGGGATAGTTTTCTGATGAAAAATTCGTGTGATTCGTAGTTAAAAATTGCTTCTCACTTTTGTTCAGGTTGTCCTCAAAATTTACTTTTATTATATGAAATGAGTGTATTGCAGGGTAAACATCAGAAAACATGACGTTTTATACTTGTCCTAAGTAATTTTTTTAATCTTTATCAATCAAAATATCTTGAACTCTTTGGATTGGGCATATGAAAATCATACTTAGTTTCTGTCTTGGGAACACTTAAATTTTGGGGATTTTATAAATAAATTACAGTGGTAATTAATAGTCAAAGATGCATTTTGAAGACCGTGTCAATGTCAAAAACATCATGTTTTTAGGAACTAGAGTTAGTACTAGATTTGTCCAAAATAAATTCTTTATCCGTAGCTGTAACATAGTTATTGCCTTACTGCTTTTCACTTGGTGCGGCTGTTGGTTGGATGAACTGATATTAACGTAGTGCAAACTTTGGCATTGCAAGTTTGGTTTCACATTTCATGGATAATAACTTGTCGAAGGGGGGTATCAACTGTATCAGGTTTTGTCCAGGTTACATTTGAATATTTGATTACTTATATCTCCAGAATCAAGATTTTCGAATGCTTGCTCAGTAGTTCTACTTCTCGATGAACTCTCGCTCAGTAGTTCTAGATGAACTTGATCAACGTCCTGATTAGTTTTGGAAATTGGTTTGATATGTTTTATTTTTCCATGTGAGCTAATGGTTAAACTAATAAAGGAAAAGGTTAATAAAGGAATACCTTTTCGCTTTTTTTTTCAGACTTAAAGTTTGCCGAAAGATGGAGATACAGACTTCAGGGAAGCCCATTGATTTGCTGATGGAGAAGGTTCTCTGTATGAACATTTTGTCATCTGATTACTTCAAAGAGCTCTACAGGTTGAAGACCTATCATGAGGTCATTGATGAGATTTACAATCATGTTGATCACGTGGAGCCTTGGATGACTGGCAATTGCCGGGGGCCCTCCACTGCTTTCTGCCTCCTCTACAAGTTCTTCACGATGAAGCTTACTGTTAAACAAATGCATGGTTTGTTGAAGCATCCTGACTCTCCATACATTAGAGCTGTAAGTTTCTTTGCCCTCGAGCTACTCTTGATGGATTTCACACCTAATCGGTTATCTATTTGTTAGATCCGAGGTTAATGCATGCATTTGGTTTATCAGGTTGTACTAGAACCCAATTTGAGAAAGTTACTGCAGTAAAACATTGTTTCTACCTGCTATCGAGAGCAATGAACTCTTTTTATTTCTTTCAATTCACCAATCGATAATATTGTTGTTTTCATTGGTTATATCCACTAACTGTCCTATGACTCACTTCCTTGGATGTCATTGTGTCTCGATTTTGGTCCTAGGACACGTGGATGACAAAGTTTGCAAGCAGTGCATAGTGTACCAGTCTGTGCATTGGAGTTGTGAGCATTTTTGTTTTTGCTTTTATTTATCCTGTTAAAGAATCAGATGTTCTATGGTAATTGACCAGTTGGTGTTGTTTTGCAGATAGGATTCTTGTATCTTCGATATGTTGCAGATTCAAAGACCCTATGGACATGGTATGAGCCCTATTTGAAGGATGACGAGGTATTACTGCTTTTCATCTGACTATTTACTTTTTCTTAGCCTTTTGCACCATCACAATTTTTAAGTCGATATAACCTCTGCATTTCACCATCATATGTATTTTTATCCCTGTGTGGAACTTCAATTTAATTTCTGAAAAAAGATGATTTTTCAACGTGTATAAGACTAGAGAAGAATAGACTATTAGAGAGCTATATCTTGCTACGTTGCTAAGTTAATCTTCGTGGTATATTAAGACTAAACTGTATGAACTCTATACAATTATCAATTTATCAGATACATGAGCTCTTTACCAAAGGACAAAAGCTGATTAATCGTTTTTTTTGCTGATGCAGGAATTCTCCCCTGGATCTAGTGGCCGCATGACAACCATGGGTGTGTATGTGCGTGATCTTATTCTTGGACAAGTATGATTCTTAACTTCCTTTTGTTTTCAGAATAGAAGTAAACGCACCCTTTCTGTGACCAGCTGTTGTGTTAATGCTTCATGCAAATAAATGACCCTATGCCATGTTTTTTCTGTAGCTCCGTCCTTAGTGAAGAGAGTTCCTGCCTTTCTTTATGACTTCTATTCTCAGGCTAGCATAATTTTGATTTTTATACTATGTGAGATTCTTGCCTATGTTACTGCGGCTTTAGATTAGTTTTTTTTCATTCTCATGTGCGTGAATGTCTTTAATCCTACCTTTATTTCATGTATGTTCAGAAACTATGCCAGCTAACTAACTGGACAGTTTTCTTGGTCCGGAAAGTCATGGTTCGACAACATAACTTTTTCATTTCATAGTATATACTCCTTCCCCTTTTTTCCGACTTTGCAGTATACAATAAACAAAATATTTGTTTAAGCCTTTAAGGTTTATTTATTGCTGTTCTTTAAATTTTCCACAGCATGACAATTTAATTGATTCCCCTCAGGAAATTACATGTCACCTAATTTTCGTAAGTGATCTCCACTTCATTCTGGTATTAACATAGTAATAGCAAACCCTATATTTACTAACATGCTATTTTTTTTTTGGTGCAGTACTACTTTGATAGTATTCTTCCAAGAGTACCTATTCCAGTGATTCGTCTGGTGACAGCCAATCTTGAGAAAATGAAGTTGCCCACTAAGCTTTCTGGGGTGACCGGAGACTCGAGCCGTCATGGGTCAGAAGACACTGCCCGTCGACCTCCTTCTGTGAAAGCTTCTCTATCAGTTTCATTTGGACAGCGCGCTCCACATCGCGCTTCCACAAGGGATTCATCCCCAGTTCGGCGAACAGTCACCCGTGATGACCATCGAAGACCATCCCCACCATCTCGCCGTAGTGGAAGCCGTGAGGGTCCTGACCGAGACCTTGACCGTTCAAGCTGTGACCGGGAACGTGGAAGGTACATCAGGGATTATGATCACCGTACCCGTGATGGAAGGGACCCTGCCCATTACAGATCTAGGCATTCAAACGAAAGACGAGATGCTAGTAGTGAGTGTGACGGTAGCAGATATAGACGCTCCAGCTCTCACCATAGGAGCAGGAGCCGAAGTCGCAGTAGAAGCAGGAGCCGGAGCAGGAATGAGCAGCGGTCCAGTCCATTTGGGGATAGAAGCAAAGAGAAGACTACCGCCACATCAAGCAACCTAGCAAAGCTTAAGGATCTGTATGGCGATGTAACTGCGACGGAAGATGGATATGCTGAAAGGCTTCGCTACGATCCATGTGCGGAAGAGGTCATCAGGTTGGGGGGCCCAAGGTGGAGATAAACTTGACCTGCCATTTTAAAGTTTCTGCATCCAGGTCAAGTTACCCAGCTTCGCCATAAATTATCGTCTCATACTTTGTTAAACCTGGCATCTCAAAAATGAGGATACTTGCTTTCTCTGACATTTCAAATTCGTTCATGGACGGTACTTTGGCATCCCTGTATGAGTTTGGAGACATTGGAACACGTTAGATGATATCAAAATTCTGTATAACATCCGAATGATATCTACATTGGCACACAATTTGTTACAATTTTTTTGGAGCTGTTAACTCACCATTGCTATGGTGAACTCTTTCATGTAAGAACTAGATTAGCTGATGCCTGAATGCTAACCAAATGTTAAGATTAACATAAGATGTGCATGCATTTTATTGTACGCGTTGGGGTCGTAGTCATGGAGTCAAGGTCTCAAGTTAAGGGCCCGTTTGGGAGCACCGATCCCCGCCGGGATCCCGGCCCAATCCTAGGGCGGCCCACCCGTGGGGTAAGATTTCCCTGGGTCGAGTAACTGCGCATTTGGTAGCCCATTTACCCGGGCTCGTCAGCCTCGTTTCGCTCGAAATCCACGGGGAATCCTCCCCTGCGTCTGGACACGAGAAACTTTTTCCCCAGCGCCCTCGCGTGAGTCGCGTCATCATCTCTCCTCCACTCCTCTCGTGTAGAGAGTGCCACCCCCATGCTCCTCCTCCTCGACCTCCTCCACCGCGCCCACCCCGCCACGCCGCCCCGCTCCGTCGGCTGCCACCTCTCCCGCCGCCGCAAGAAGTCCCCCTACCGGCCGCCGTCCTCGCTCGACCACGGCAGCGCCGTCTCCACTGGACTAGCGCGGCGGGGCCCTCCACCTCTCCTCGTGACGCCCTCCACCTCTCCCCGCGCGGTGGCTCCCTCTTTTGGCGTGGACCGGGCCGGCGGTGCCCAACCTCCTCCACCTCTCCCTGCAGTGGTGCCCTCCACCTCTCCCCACGGCGGCGCTCCTTCCTTCGGCGTGTGCCGGGCCGGCGGCGCTCGGCCTCCCCTGCTCCAGATGTTGCCGGCGGTGTCCGAGTCCCAAGCTTCTCCACCTTGGGCGCCGCGGTGAGGGAGGTAAGGTGGAGCGGGCGCCGCGGTGAGGCAGGTAATGGGATACGGGGAACGGGAAAGGAGAAAGGAGAGACGGGGAAGTGAAATGCCATTAAAATCCCCTCGGTGGATTTTTGTACCAGGGATTATTTCCCTGTACATCCAAATGAGCCCTAAGAGTAATAACCCTGCCACCCTGGGGATAGGTAGGCAAGAAATCGATTACTTCTAAAATGCGTGCGGTCAGTAACCTTTAAATGTGTCGTGAAGGCCACATGCGACTAATATAGCAAGGTTTCGGTGATGCCGTGGGATTAATAAACACTAGCAACAACATTGGTTGCCTGGAAGATATGGAATCGAATCGACCAGGACCTTGCAAAAGTCATTTGTGCAATATAATCGAGGGATGACGGATCAATCAGAAATGGAAGACTAACGTGTACATGGATACACACAGCTTCTCCAGGGTGCTCTTAAGATTTGTGAAAAAAAAAACTATTGTTTCAGGGACACAATCAACAGTTCAACACATGACTTTCATCGAATTGAACCATTAAACCGTTTTCCATAAAATTTCTGCAGAAGTATGCTGTGAAATCCCCTGCGTTCCGAGCATGATTTGATCTACAGCATGGCATTGTGTTATCTTGAAGTGTGACGTAACTATTATTATGCAAAACAATGCAACTGCTTGCTTGATGTTAGCATACGTTTTACCACTAGCCTACAATCACAACACATGTAGCCTGTTAACATAATAGCAGATTTGTTTGAATATTAGGGCACTTAAAATAGGGTTTCTACCCGCGTTTCTTCGTATGCCACATAAGATGGAAAGCTGATGTGGAGCGGAATTAATAAAGAAAGAGATGGTTTCTTTCTTAAGAAACCATTTCCACGCTCATCCCAAAGTTCTAAAAAAGAGAGGATGGCTTTGGAGAAACGAAAAAATATTAATGATGGAAACAATGTTAAGATACAACGCAATGGAACTACCTTTTTTTTTCTTAGTTTCTATATGACATGGTACCTATAGAATTGATGTTTAGAAACCTTGCATTGAAACTGCTCTTATAAATGCTGTGGAACCACAACCACGGGTCGGTTTGCCCGTCCCATGGCACGTGCACGGAGAAGCCATGCTCTGGTTGGTCAACCTCACATGAGTTCTATATTGGACCTAGTCTAAAAATTAAGCAATCTAATAATATAAATAGAGGTGAAAACTCATTGTATTATCTATCTAAATTAATAAAGCAGAATCTCACCCTACATCCTATGTTCTGTCTTCCTCATGATTGCATGATTATTCATCTAAGCCTTGGACTACACTCAATAGTAAGGTTTGCAACATGTTATCAGCATGCTCGCTCTCAAAGAATGATCCACGAGGAGTACAAGGTGACGAATGATCTACCACAGACAACTGATCGCCGGAACAGTCTACAATCGACTCGCCCTCACGCCAGCTATCACTTAGTTTGCTGAAAATAGTCCTACACGATTGTTGTCCAATGCGATAGTCTACGAAATTTGGAATAAGATCATCATTGAAATGGAATAAAGGCTATTTTTTATACCTTCGTGAAAGCATTGATCTTGTCATGTTCTACAGGAAGAACAAAGAACTAAATATTGTTGGTTATGCTGATGATGGGTACTTGTCGAACCCACGTACTGGTAAATCACCAATTGAATATGCATTTCTATGTGGTGAGACAACAATGTTTCGAAAATCATCAAAGCAAACACTTGTGTCAACATTAACAAATCACTTAGAAATAATTGCATTGTATGAAGCATTTTTATGAATGTGCATCGTAAGAAAAATGGTAAGACATGAAATCTTCTGAATTGAATATCGTGAATTGAATTTTGAGCAAACCCCAAATATAATGACGATAATGGAGTATTGTTGCACAAATACAAATCAATGGATTATGTGAATAATAATCTTACTAAGCATATCAATTTTTTTATGCTCATAGAATGTATAAGTTGAATGAAATACATATTTGATATACTAAAATTCTAAATTATTCACAAACTCACTACATGCATTGATCTTTGAAAAATGCATTAAAGACATTGAAATAATAAAGCTTAGGGAAGTGCTGAATTCAGGGAGACATACTTCACGTACTCTAAATTAAACCTTATGCATGAAGCCTAAGTACCCAACTTGATCAAAAAGATCATATGAAATGTTAGGTGGTTTGTACTCCTCCTTAATGAGTTTTGTTTTAAAGTTTCTCACATAAAGTTTTTAATGAAGAAAATCATGCACACAGGCAAGTATATACTATGTATACTTTTTTAAAAAACTTTTCCCACCGGGCGGGCTTTTAGGAGTTTTGATGAGGCATATGCATCTCGTTGGTAAGGTTCAAGGAAAGTGCTGCGGAACCACCACCACGGGCTAGTTTGGCTGACCCCTGGCACACGCACGGAGAAGCCGTGCCCTAGCCGGCCACCCTCTATGTGGGTCCTGCATTAGGCCTAGCATAAAATCTAAGCAATTTAACAGTATATATAGAGGTGGAGACTCATTGTGTTATCTATCTGCAATTAATAAAATAGAATCCCACTCCTACATCATGTATTCTTTGTCCTCGTTGTGATGTCATGGTTGTTTTCTAAGTCTTGAACTACATATCGTAGTAAGGTTATGCAACAATATACAGAACATGCCTAATTTGTGCCCTTTCTTCCCTACGTTCTAAACTCGTAATAAACAAAAAAAATATATACAAACTACAATCCTAACAATTTCTATGACACATTTATTTTACTCCAAAACAATATCATAAATCCTCTCTAAATGTGTGTTTGGTTGGTTATACAAGAATGAATGGAACATAAACATGATGGGATAGAAAGTTATACGATATCATTCAAACAAAAACTCAAGCCACACTATACAAGATAAACAAGAAATAATCACTAAATTTAAACCACCCTGTACCATCTCATCCAACCTCATCTTACAAACCATACACATACATGTACATTAAATCATATCAACACATTCATTCAATCAAACACTTGTACCATGTCATCCTGTACCACCTGTTCAACACCCTAACATTTTGTTGGGCTTGTGGGCTTGCGGCATATAAGCTTAATCTTTTTTCTTTGGGTAAAAAGCATACATGCCACTGTAGAGTCCTCTTTGGACAGAAATGCCATCGTAGAGTCCTTTATATCCTAGACGCAATTATAAACATAAAAAATATGCATAGATGCCATTATTCGAGCTGGGAGAGAATTTTGGATGAAATACGTGGAGAATTACGGTCTGACATGTGGGTCCCACATGTCAGCCTCTCATCTTCTTCCTCCTCCATCTCTCCCCCCTCCTCTCTCTCCCTCTCTCCCCACGATCTGCACAAGTAGCAGCGCCGGCAGCATCGGTGTAGGGCGGTGGCTCAATCCGGCGGTGGTGGCGGCATGGGAATGGAAGGCGACATCGGCATGGGGCGGCGGCTCGATCCGGTGTCGGCGGCGAGCGACGGGTGGCGGCGTGGGGGCGACGGCGGCTATGCAGATCGGGGAGAGAGAGGGGGGGGGGAGAGAGGGGAGAGAGGAACGGCTGTGCAGATCGGGGCGAGAGGGAGAGAGATGGAGGAGGAGGAAGAAGATGAGAGGCTGACATGTGGGACACACATGTCAGGCCGTATTTTCTACCGTATTTCTCTACGTATTTTGTCCGAAATTCTCTCCTAGCTCGAATAATGGCATCTGTGCACATTTTTTATGTTTATAATGGACTCTACAGTGGCATGTATACTTTATACATATTTTTTTTTTCCCAAAAATACATGTTTAAAACATGGCAAACAGTTCCTTCCTCTTGATCTTTGGCACGAGCCGACGACCACCTGTGTCCGCGTTCCCGAGGGCATCCCTCTCTTTCAAAAGATTCGCGGCATGTCAAGCCCTGGTAAGGTTCTTCGCTTTGCATCGAATTAAACCACATGCTCCACCGCTTGTGCAGCCCCCCGTCAATTTCTTTGAGTTTCATTCATGCGAACGTACTCTCCATACGGGATACTTAACGCGCTGACAAGTTTCCAAATTACTACTCGTCCAAAACGCAACAATAATTTGGCCACGTTTCCTTGTAGTATGTTCTATATTGCCAAATTCAACAAAAAAAGGAAAAAGAAAAATTAGCACGCCCTTCCTAATCCGGCATTAAACATTTAAACTACGTCATGCCCGCTGACGAAATCACCGGCCCAACTAATCCTCCACTGTCATCCGCCACGTGTCACACCGCCCAATCGCAGCCGTCCAATCCGAGACGCGCATCCACGGACGGCCAGGATCGCCCCAGCCGGCCTTTCTCCCTCCCCCACCGAAATAGTACAAAAGATTCCATAAAAAATTGTGGGAAGAGAACAAAGAGAGAAGAAAAATTCCAATACTACGTCGCCACTGGACTTGGAAGCTGGAGGTGGAGGTGAAAGAAATCAAGAACTCGACCCGCGGATTCGGAGCTCCCCATTTGGTATATTTCTTCTCGGATTTCTCATGTTTGTTTAAGGTGGCGCTTTGCGTTGATCGAAGGGTTGGTACTGGTTCCTTCCCTCCCTCTCAATCTTGCTTCGCGAGGAGCTCTGCTCGTCCGGCGATTTTTCTTTGGGTTTTTTTAGTGCGAAATCTCGGTGGATGCTTGCGAGGCAGGCATTGGTTCGGTTTTAAACTGTTTAGGTGTGAGCTTGGTTTGGTTATGTGGCTTGGTAGCCTCGTCCTGTTCTCGGTGTTCTTGGTTTTTCATGGATTCTTGAATCTTTCAGGCGATTGGTGCAGCTGTTTTAGCCGTGGTTGGTGAGCCGGTTCTTGGATCATGAGTTTTATTGAGGTATGTGCAGCATCTGTGTTTGTTGATTTCTTTCTTGTGTAATATCCTCCAGGATTGATCTTCTCTAGGTGGTGAATTTGGTATTTAGTTAGTCTGTACTGTTTCATCGGACTAATCAATAATTGATGGAGAAAGTGTGCAAAAATCTTGGTAATTATCTCATTGATTGCAACTGGCCTATCAATCGTTTGTAGTAGCTATCAAGCTAACCAAATAGTCGTGTCAAAGTGCTTACCTTGTTATCTTTTGATGCGATATTGATGTTTGGTTACCTTCTAGGATTATGGACCATGTTAAAGGAATTTACAAACGTTAAGTATGTTTCTTTAGAACTTCAAAGAATCAGGTTTGTGTTTGATTAATTTCTTGACCGTATGGAAGAACACTAGAACAAACTGCTTGCTTTGTTACATTGGAACTTCAGAGTTCAGACATCAAAGAGTCATACTTGGTGTTTGCGGGCCTGTTTCTATTTATGAGGACCCCCACCCACCCCAAGCAGTTCTGAATGAGGTCTAGACTTTACTACTTTAGAGAACCTACATGCTGACGATGATAAACCATTCTTATCCGTGGGTTCTGTTGTTTAGGTGTAGTTTAAATTTGCTCTTGGATTTCTTTTGCTGCTGAAATCAATATGAAAGACACCGGTCTGATTTTTTTTTAATTTTAGACTCAGATCTGTCAGATGTTGTAAGCATCCTACCATGGGACTATGTTACCGGATATGAGGATACACGATACCATGATATGACAATTTCTCTAAAACAGGGGATACTTTTACATATATA
This sequence comes from Raddia distichophylla, assembly GCA_005191435.1. Classification (NCBI taxonomy): domain Eukaryota; kingdom Viridiplantae; phylum Streptophyta; class Magnoliopsida; order Poales; family Poaceae; genus Raddia; species Raddia distichophylla. The sequence goes on from SPJY01000232.1 coordinate 941,265, forward strand.
TAATTAAATACACAGACATGCAGTAAATACAAAAAATGCTAGTTGTAAAAAGTGAGTAGTAGTACCACTGTACCACTACCTGCCTGATGTTCCTCTTCCTCGTCCTCGGCAGTCGGCACGATGCGGCCGGCAGCGGCGTCCTCTAGCCTTAGCTCAGCACGCTCGGCGGTGCTCCCCTTCTCCCACGTGGCCAGCCTACAGCGCCTCCCCTCCTCCAGATCCAGACATGGTGGCGCCCGACCTTGGCTTGGCGAGTATGGCGAGCGGTACGAACAGTGAGGACGGCGAGGACCGCAGGCAGGGCGGGCGGTACGGACGACGGGGACCGCTGGGCGCGGAGACGGCGGGCATCGCGGATGGCGAGCAGCGGGGACAATGGACGGCGTGGATGGCGGGTGGCGCGGACGGCGGGGACAGCGAGAGGTGTGGCCCGCGAGCGACGCGGATGTCTGGGGTGGCAGGGATGGTATGGAAATTAGCTTTAGGGTATTGAGGGGAGGCGTCGGCCACAGGCCTAGAGAGCTGAATAGTGGGCTGAGAAGTATCCCTCGTGTATCGGGAAGGTATCCCACAAGTATCCGAATCAATTTAATTATTTAAAAATCATAAAAAATCCAGATACATATCCAGCCATATCCGACTGTTAGATACACTCCAGATCAAAGGTAAGGTGTTGGGCTGCAAAGCGGCAGCTTTTCCATATATCTTTATTAGCATATATAGACTATTACAAGACCCACTTAGCCACAACCTCATAACTCCTGATCGTGGTCATAAACACCCACTACATGCACTTGCATGATCCTATTAATCAGCAATATGCAACTGACCAAGAAAATACTGAAACTGAAAGCAAATTGAGCATGCTATTAACTGGAATCGAAACTAGAATAAAAAATGACAGAAACTAACTCAGAAACTGAAAATGCATGCACAGGACTTATCTAACGATCACCCCCTAAGTCCTGTTGCAAATTACTTATTGAAGAGACCAATCTTGGTGCATAGCTTATGGAATCTGATTCGCCCAAGAGGCTTGGTGAGAATATCTCCCAGCTGCTCGGTTGTCCCAATAAACTCCACCTTGACTTGTCCTTTCTCAGCACACTCCCTGATATAATGAAATTTAACATCAATGTGCTTACTCCTATCATGGTAGGCTGGATTCTTCATTAAAGAAATTGCCGACTTGTTGTCCACCTTCAGAACTGGTATACTTGGCTCAACTCCAAGCATTTTAGCTATGAGTTTAGCCAACCACACACCTTGACATGCTGCAGCTATGTATTCAACTTCACAAGAGGAAAGTGCCACAACCTTCTACTTGTTAGACTGCCAAGTGATAGGATTTCCATTGAAGAAGAAAATTATACCAAAAGTACTCTTCCTGTCATCAATGTCTCCTCCCATATCATTGTCACTAAAGCCCAGGAACTGTGCATCACCTTTCTCCTTGTTACCTTCCTTCTTGCCCTTTACATAAAACACCCCCCAATTCTTGGTTCCTGCTACATAGCACAAAATGCGCTTAACAGCAGTAAGATAGTCTTCATGAGTGCTCCGTGAAACGACTCACATATTCAACTGAATAAGCCAAATCTGGTCTTGTATGCAGCAAATAGCGCAGGCTCCCAACCAAGCTTCTATAGAAAGAACAATCAACCATTGGTGCAGAATTGGTAGGAATTGCAACCTTTCAAACCAGCTTTCTCCACCAATTTCTCGGCATACGTCATCTGTCCAAGCTTGATGCCTCTAGCTCCTTGAACAACCTCAATGCCCAGATAGTAGTGAAGGGCACCAAGGTCACTCATCTTGAACTGCATCTTCATCTCCTCGAAATTGGTTATCCCACTGCTGTTTCCTCCTGTGATGATCAAATCATCAACATAAACTCCAACTATCAATCGGCTACTTCCATCTCCATGAGTGTACACACCATGTTCACAAGTGCTGCGATGGAAACCAAGAGAGACTAGTGTGGCATCAAGTTTAGTGTTCCAAGCTCGTGGTTCTTGACGAAGACCATACAATGCCTTATGCAGTCGAAGTACCTTCCCTGCATGATCAACATCAATAAATCCTAGAGGCTGATTAGCATACACCTCTTTTTCAAGTTCACCATTGAGAAATGTTGACTTAACATCCATGTGATGGACCTCCCAAGCATTGTGTGCAGCAATAGCTAACAGAAGCCTCACTGATTCCAATTTGATAGCAGGGGCTAAAACTTCATCAAAGTCAACTCCTTGTCTTTGTACATATCCTTTGGCCACAAGTCTGGCCTTATGCTTCACCACAACCCCATGTTCATCTCTCTTCACCTTGAACACCCAATTTAGTCCAATTGCTCGATCAGCAAAGCTCCAAGTCATGTTTTCAACAATGGATTGCAGTTCCTCCTCCATTGCTCTTCGCCAATTCAGATTTCTCAGTGCTTCTTCAACCGAGGCAGGTTCATCTGCACTAACCACATGAAGCTCCTCAGCAGCCAAAATCTCATGGCACTAATCCTGGTGTAGCCTTTGGACCCAACAGATTGTCAAAGGTGCGATACCTAGGTCCTCATCATCATCAACATATGCATTTAGACTAAAATCATGTGACAGTGGTGTCACATGCTCAATCGCCAGTGAACCCTGAGAAGAACCACCTAGTGGCATTAGCGACACTTCATTTGGCACCCCAGCTGATGAAGGAGATGACACTCCAGCTAGTGTCGCCTTGGTTGAGGTCGCTCAAAACTCCACAATGAAAGGCTCAGCTTCTTCACCACGACCAGTTCCTCCTCCATTCCAGTCCCACTCTGCTTCTTCATCAAATACCACATCTCTAGATACCACCATTCAATCTGTAGCAGGATCATATAGACGATAGGCATTGGAATATGCCTCATAGCCTAACAACACCATTGGCCTGTTGCGACACTTGTGAGCCCAATGCCCACGCTTCCCGCAGTTCTTGCACTGGTCGCGAGCAATTTGCGGCCGGAAGTAGTCGCTCTCGCCATTGCCGCGGCCACCGCCGCCTCGGCCATGGCTACCATTGCCGCCGCCGCGAGCGCTGCTGGAATTGCCGTTGTCACCAAACTTCTTCCCTACCGGGCATGCCACTGCTTCTTCGTGAGTAGTAGCTTGCCACCAGAGTCCAATTGCGCCATGCCGTCCTCGTTGGAAGCGCGTTGGTAACGCAGCTCCATTGCACGGAGACGTCCAAACACCTCCATCAATAGCGCCCTGACATCAAGCAGCATCTCAATGGAGATTGCCACTTGAGTGTAGCGCTTCGGAACGACTTGGAGGATCTTCTTCACCACCTCCGCATCCGTGCTCCGGAACGACTTGGAGGACCTTCACCACCTCCGCATCCGTGATCGCATCGCCAAGGGCTCGAAGGTGGTTGGCCATGTTGGAGATCCCCATGGAGAAGTCGTCAACGGTTTCGTCATCCTTGAATTCAATGTTGGCGAGGTCACGATGGAGCTTCTAGGCGTTGGCCTCCTGGACACGCTCAACACCCATCCGCACGATCTTGATGGTGTCCCATGCCTCCTTCGCCGTGTCCTTGACAGCGAGCGTCGCCAACATCTCCGGTGGCATTTTGCGAAGATTCGTGGACAACGCCATCCGATCATCTTGGAAGTCGTTGGTGCCGGGGTCGATTGCAACCCACAGGCCTTGCGCCTGAAGATTCACCCACATCACTAGCGCCCACTCGACGTAGTTGGTGCGGGAGAGCATGGGGTACTTGATGGAGCTCGATGCTCCCTTCATCAGTTGCTCGACGATGACCTCGCGCTCCTCTCCATTGCGGTTCCTACAACGACGTGGTGGGGGTGAGGGCGACGACACGCGTCGCCGTGGGGGCGTGCTGGAGCCCCGGCCGCCGCGACCACCCGCGGCACTGCCGCCTTCCGCGTCACCGTCGCCTCTGCCGCCAACACCTCCTACGCCTCCGCGGCCGCCGACACCACGCCCACCAGCGACGCGACCACCAGCCTTCATGGCTAACATAGTGGGGAACCTCACCAGGGTCTCTCACTCGGCTCTAATACCAAATGTTAGATACACTCCAGATCAGAGGTAAGGTGTTTTGGGCAGCAAAGCGGCAACTTTTCCATATATCTTTATTAGCATATATATAGCATATATAGACTATTACAACACCCACTTAGCCACTACGTCATAACTCTTGATCGTGGCCATAAACACCCACTACCTGCACTTGCATGATCCTATTAATCAGCAATGTGCAACTGACCAAGTAAGTACCGAAACTGAAAGCAAATTGAGCATGCTATTAGCTGGAATAAAAAACTGACAGAAACTGACTCAGAAACTGAAAATGCATGCACAAGACTAATCTAACACCGACATGTATCCGTATCTGACATGTTGCATTCTATGATATGTTGATATACAAATATAGGTATTGTTTGCACTTTCTATGATTAATCGTATAATCAAAAGATGGAATGAAACAGTTCACAAACTACTGTTGTTGTTGGTAAACTAACCATTATATTTTAAGTTGCTGTTGTATTTTTGTCTATATGAATTTTCAAACCTGGGCTCTATTAGTTACCAGATCCAAGCATGAATTTATACTACAGTAGTGCAGTGGAAGTGTATATTTACCTATTGTCAACTGGTGACCCAGAATATACTCTACAATGATGATATGTGACAAGAAATTGATGATAATCCTCACTAGTTTCTTGAGGAGAAGCAGATCATGCACATGCTTGTGGCACTAACAGTAGTGCTAGGCTGACATCTATGCACAAACTTTTGTATGTGGCCATGTCATGTCCATAAACAAATGAGTTCATTAGGGTGAATCACCATGTCAGAAGTTTGTAGGATACGTTCTGCACCTATGAACAACTTATAGAGAAGTATAGTATACTCTTTTTTGCTGGACTGCTAATTCATTCCGATCTGACAGCTATATATCATATATTCATAGGTCAAACCTGCTCAAATGAATGAAGTATTCCTTTTTCCAATGCTTGTCATATGATGGCTGTATACAACATTGACTAAAGGCACCTAACAGTAAAATTGCAGATTGGCCTCTTAGTTGCAGATCAATTGAACTAACCATCACATCTGTATATGTTTTCCCTGTGTTACCTTCAAGAAGATAATCAATAATGGAACACCTAGTTTAAGAGAGCTAATTAAATAGCTAATCGGTATTCATATCTTGTTTTTCAGGTAGAGTGAATGTGAAAACATTCAATTCTGTTGTCTTAAAACAAAGCACCTGTAATTCTTGGAAGTCCAACCAATTAGTCGCTATGCGATCTTCTGGTTGATGGCTGTTCCTCCTGTTAAATCAGACACAAGCAATCTAACAGATAATCACCCGTTACTGATAGACCACATGGAAAATACTAGTCATCATGAGCATTCAATTGATATATCTAGTGAAGATGTTGCTTCGTCATCAACATCTGGTCGAGATAATAACGATGGCTTGGATCGATTGCCCCGTATCTCAGAAAGTTCTCCTGAAACAACTTCCGCATCTAACTCTCAAAATGCTCCACTATCAAGAAGTGATGATAATCGTGGTCGTCGACAGCAAAGTCCTTTAAATTCTGGTTGCTGGATATCAATTGAGCTTGCTGTAAACGTTAGCCAGATTATAGCAGCAATTTCTGTTCTATCAGTATCAAGGAGGGAACATCCACGCACCCCATTGTTTGAGTGGGTCATTGGTTATACAGTAGGTTGTATTGCTACCCTTCCTCATCTTTATTGGCGGTATCTCCATCGCAACCTCGCGACCACTAGACAAGAACAAGCAAGTCAGAACTTACCTCCAAACATCCCTGAAACCAATTCTTATTCTGTAGTTTCAGCCCCTCATGTGTCTGAAGATGGAAATGTAACTGGCAGAAATGGAGCCTCAAGAAACAGCTTGGTCACAAACCCAAGGTAATGTATTCTAGTATTAAATTCTATGATCAAGTTCGTTCTTTTGAAATTTTTGTCTGCTGTCTGTTTTGATAGTGTCTGGATCTGCAAAGACATGTTGACAAATTGCATCAAACCTATATCAATCACATTTTTGTGCTAATGGGTCTGTGCATAAGCAGCTTGATTTATTTTCAATGGTTGACTATAACTAAATGGGATAAATTTAAGGAAAATTTGATCGCAACAACCCATTGTACATATTATGTTCCATTGGGGTAAAAATTACCAAAGTAAGGCCAGTGTGTTGGACAATTTAGTTTGAATTGTTCTCAGAGATTCTTTGGTAACCTTGTTCAGAGTCCTCTGTTTTTTTTTCTTTTTCAATTATACTGAATTGCACTCTGACCATTTATTCTAGGGTCCAAGCTTTTGCTGATCACTTCAAAATGGCCCTGGACTGTTTCTTCGCTGTGTGGTTTGTTGTGGGGAATGTTTGGGTATTTGGTGGACGTTCTTCTGCCCATGTCGCACCCAACTTGTACAGGTGTGCTGCTATCTTGCCACAATGAAGTATCTTTTCTACTAATTTAGACGTTTCATCATGCAATCATTTTTTTTCAGGTTGTGTATAGCATTCCTCACATTCAGCTGTATCGGCTATGCTATGCCTTTCATTTTCTGCGCATTGATATGTTGCTGCCTACCCTGCATAATCTCTGTATTGGGCTTCCGTGAAGATTTAAACCAAAACAGAGGTGCTACTGCAGAAGCAATCAATGCCTTGGGTACATACAAGTTCAAATCGAAGAAGGTTCGCAATGGTGAGGGAAATGAAGTTAGTGGTGGAGTACTCCTGGCTGCTGGAACGAACAAGGAGCGGATTATTTCCGCTGAAGATGCCGTAAGTTTTTCTCTTGCATGCACTCCTATTTACTTTGTAACTTTCCTTTTTTATCTTAATTTAGAACCGAAGTGTGTCCTTTGATATTGTAGGTTTGCTGTATCTGCTTGGCAAGGTACGTGGACAACGATGATCTTAGAGAGCTTCCTTGCACACACTTCTTCCACAAGGATTGCGTCGATAAGTGGCTCGAGCTAAATGCGCTCTGCCCTCTTTGCAAAGCTGAGATAGGCAGTGGTTCAACCAATGCATCAGGCAGTGTCTTTGGGCGTCGCCACAGCGGCAACAGGGTAGGAAACGGCATCGAATCGCAGCTATAACTCTGCCTTCTTCAATGGCAGTGGAACATGCCTTTGATATGGCTTCCCCTGAGGCCCTGAGAAAATTGTAAACAGATCACAACGTGTACCAGCCCTTGTATGATCCAACAAGTTCTTTCATGGCTTGGTACTCCCTCCTGCTGCTTCCATTCATCCTTGCAGCTTTGTTCCCTCCCAAAGTTGTATGTAAACAGCACGTGGTCATTGCCTTTCTTCTCTCTTCTGAATACTGAATGCTAACAAGAGCGCATTGTTGGTGAAGTAAAACGCAGTCTTTACACTGTGCCTTGGGAGACGCAACAGTTTGCTAAACCTGCCCAATGCTTCTTGCTCCTGCTGTCCTGCATACTGCCTTCCACATTCTTGCGAGTCAGATTCAGAAAGTTTAGTTTCATCTTTCTCAAGAAAAATATGTGAAGATAAGGATATCACGTGCTAACGATGTTATGTAGTTGGGCTGCTGAGAGTTTTGTGTTGTTTGCTGATGTACTCTTGTCCCTTATAATCTTGCGCCACTCTAGTGCGTCCGGCACATTGCCGTGTTATATAAACAGCGAGTCCCCTATAGTTGAGGTGCGACGTTCAAAATCTTCCTTGTCTAAGTTTTGTTTGTTATAAGCAGGGGTGAAAACGAGTCGAGTTCAAGCGAAGCAAAAGGTGCCTCGACTCTGCTAGTTCGCTACCGAACCGAGCTAGTCAAGGTGTTCGAACTAGAAATTTGGCTCAGTTCAGTTTGTTACTAGCTCGCGAGCGCTTGCAAGCCAGACCATATATGATAAAATAAATAGAAGAATAAGTGTAAAAGAGAGATCTCAGATATCATTAACTCATTGTGTAGAAGAGATTATGACTTAAATTGTTAAAATATCGTATCTTATACATGTAGTATAGGAGATATTTATATATTGGGTCATACACGAGCCGAGCCTAAGCGAACCAAGGTCTGGCTCGGCTCGGTTTGGTTAGGTCAACGAGCTGAAAATTGGGCTTGGCTCGTGCTCATTTATAAACGAGCCGAACCAAAACAGAGCTAAACCCGAGCAACTCGCTAGCTTCAAGCTCAAGTTCCAGCCCTAGTTATAACATAGAGAAACCTTGGATCATTGAGATCACTTTACGGGTCAAGTTCCTCCATTCCCTAAAAGAAGTCATCGTTAATTTTTGAATACACGTTTGATCATTATCTTATTTAAAAAATTATTACAAATATATAAAAATATTACAAATATATAAAAATTTAAGTCATACTTAAAATACATTTAATAACAAACCAAATCACAACAAAATAAATAATGTTTATAAAACATTTTGAAATAAGACGAATGATAAACATATGTGTAAGAGTCAACAACGATTTCTTTTTGAGAACGGAGGGAATACCATCTGTGTTCCTATGCCCTATGCATTTTAAGATTTCTTGGGGAGTGATATGGTAAGAGAATCGAAGGCAGCAGCCATCAATACTATCCACACCCAAAGCACTCCTGCTTGGAGTATACATGTTACTGCAAATACAGGAGTTGGCAGTGCTGGCAGTAACGCTGAGCATCAGAAGATGGCCGAGATTTCTCTGAAGCTGCTGCTGCTCTCCCTGGTGGTGGTGCTTGCCCAGAATGCCTCTGCGGCAGCGGCCGGGACGGAGCAAGACGACAAGGACTGCGCCGGCGAGATGCAGGGCCTGGCGGCGTGCATGGCGTACGTGAGCGGCGCCGCCGCGAGGCCCTCGCCGGAGTGCTGCCCCGGCGCCGAGAAGGTGAGGTCCCAGGAGCCCAAGTGCCTGTGCCTGCTCGTCCTGAGGAGCACCAACGCCTCCCTGGGCCTCCCCATCAACACCACACTGGCCCTCGCCATGCCGGCGGCGTGCCGCAGCGACGCCGACGTCTCGCAGTGCCCTCGTAAGCCTTGCTCTTCATGCACAGAAAAACACTTGTACTGGTGATCTGCTGCAGACCTGCAGTGTCCTGACAAACTGAGTAACTGACGGTGGTGTGTTTGTCCAATGGTGTGCAATGCGCGGTAAAGGCATTCTGAAGCTGGAGCCGGGCTCGCCGGAGGCGAAGATCTTCGAGAACGGCGCGTCACCGGCGGCAACGGGTGCCTCGCCGGCGTCTGGTCCAGCGGCGAAGGGGGCTCCGGCGAGTGGTGGTCGTCGTCTCGCTCTCGCACTGCTAGGGATGGCTGGCCCGATTCTGACCATCGTTCACCTCCTAGTGTTTCTCCCTGTCATCGTCTGAAACTCTAAAAGGATTGGCGTTGCGATTGAAGATGGAATATTAGTTTTTGTTTTGAGAAATAAGTCCGATCTCCTTGTATCATCTTGAGGTCGATCGAATTCGTTCGTAAAATGCAAATGTTCTCCAATGTTTTTTTTACGGAATTGCTATTTCGCAGTCGCAGGCGTCTGCAAAATCGAATTTGTTGCAGATCCCTACGAAATCCACCAAGATTCAACCGATCCGACTCACCTGGATTGCTCCGCCTTCTTCTCCATATCTAGTGCCGCCTTTTCTCCGACTCCGGTTGCCGGCGCCGCTCAGGTTAGGGATTAGGGTTGGGGGTTCGGGGTCCCCAGTGTTCCCCGGCCATAGATTGAGAGTCGAGGGGAGGTGGCGGCCCGGCGGTTGGGTGGGATCGTGAGGGCGCGGTGGCGGAGGCGGAGGCGGAGGCGGTGGTGGCGCCGCCAAAGCCAGGGGTGGGGGGAGATGGCGGCTGGGCCGGTCGATGCCGGCCGGATCTGGGACGCCATCGTTGTGGTTAGGGTGAACGGGGCCCGCCGGCGGAGGGTGGGTAGGAGGCGGAGCGGCCGGCGGCGAGGGCACCGCCAGCTAGGGTGGTGGCTGGAGGCGGCGGCGGCGGAGGAGGCGCGCGGAGCGGGTGGCGTCGGCGGCGGAGAACAAGAGGAAGAAGGGGATCGGGGAGGCACGAGGAAGAAAACAAAAGGGGAGGGGTCACGCGCATCTGACCGTTGGATAGCAAAAGCGCCTGTAAAAAAGCCCCTATGCAGACGCCTGATGACTAGTCCCACCCTTTTTTTTAACTGAAAAGATGCAAGTTTTTCTATGGCATAAAGGGTAACTAAGCACGTACCTATGATATTCACAAAACAAGATGGAACCAAGTTCATTTGTGCTGTTTGGCGCAATAAAAACGTGCAATGGCTCAATAATCTAGTAACCAATTAAGCATGATGAACTGGAATGACTAATTAACTGCGACTGAATGATATATGAGTTGAGACGAGAGAAAGAAGGCGAAGGATGGAGACAAGCGACTAGAGAGGGTGATTAGGAGTCAAACTAAATTTTAGCCTTTTTCAGCCCAAATGGACCTTAGAACAATACAGACGATGAAAGTTAATGGATAAAGTCAACATAGACCGGATAGTTCGATGTATATACCGGATACTCAGGTGTAAAGTTGGAGTATAAGGTGTCACTACCGGAGGTATCCGAAGTCCTGCAATTTCAACATAGCTCACAAATACGAAAATCTACCCAGTTCAAAATCTAGCCATAGGTTCATCTCAAATTTTAAACATACTTTTCCTGCAATTAAGTGTCTACTAACTATTCCCAAAGGGATCTGAAAAATAGCATAAAAAACTCAGCCCTTTTCTATTTGAGTCCTCAATGGTCAAGAACTAGGCAACAACGTCAAAGATCTCAAATCCGCTCCATCCCTTAGGGATTCTCGCGGGAGATGGTTTTTTATGGGTTTAGATGTAGATAAAGATCAAGATTCACCCATTCATGTCCTCTTTCCTCATGAAGCATAGGCTAGTGAAGTATTTTGTAGGACGCTTGCCTTTTGGATCATCCTTGTCTTCATTCGACTCATGAGGAGAAAACTCTTCTGATGATGTTCATGGCTTTGCTATTTGCTTCAAGACTCTTCTCATGTTTAGCCATGTCAACATCCTCACCTTCCTTGGGCATTGGCAACACGTACGCCTTGTCAATCTTGTTCCAAATTGCGCACCTTGAGCTTGAAGGTAAACCCTCATCCGAATTCTCCAATGTGTATAATTGGACCCCTCAAAAACTGGAGGTTTGGTCATGTATGTCACCACGGCTCTCACAGATCGGCAAAGTAGCTCTAGAGAGTGGACCTTGCTCTGCTACTAATTATAGGATTGAGACAGACAACTGGTGGGGGGGGGGGGGGGGGGGGAAAGGGGCACAAATAATTTTGCCCTTTTCAGCCCAAACGACCCACCAAAGTTAAGCAAATGACCAAATATAGACCTTGGCGCAATGCAGACGATCAAAGCTAATGGATATTACCAACACAGGCCGAATAGTATTGTGTATATACCGAATACTCCGGTGCAGGTCAGAGTATCTGGTGTTACTACCGGAGTATCCAAAATTCTATAGTTTCAGCTCAACTCCTAAATACAAAAATCAAACCGTTTAAAAATCTAGCCATGGGGTTCATCTCAAATTATAAACATGGTTTTCTAAAAGTGTGTACTAGTTATTAGAGGACTTTGAACAAATAGCACAAAAAACTCAATGCTTTCCTATTTGAGTGCTCAATGGTCAATAACTAGGCAAGAACGTGAAAGATCTCAAATCTGCTACATCCCTTAGGACTGCTCGTGGGAGATGGTTCACTCATTCACAACCTCCAAACACCCACAGAGAGAAACAAACACAAATTAAACAAAAATCCACATAAACTAGAATGCAAAGTGCAATAGAGGCAAAAAGCACACATTTGCAAATACCAATTTGATTGATGATGAAAGTTTATGGCTGAATCTTGCGGATTAATGCTTGGTTTATATTTGTAGTTCTCAATTCCGTTGAGTTCTCTCTTTTTTCTCTCTCTAACCCTAACCCTAAACCCCTTCTTATCTTGTAAAAGTCATTTCCTTCTTTTAGAAGCCCCAACTCCCTCTCTAATGAGCTTAACCCCATTGTATGGAGGGCTAAACCAGCAATACTTAGGGTTTTTGTCCACATGGGCTCACCCGAAACCCGCTAAGTCGACACGTATCTTAGAGTAGTCTTTCCAGCTTAACTCGGTAACCCAATTGAGCCTAACTTAGCACCTAAGCTTGCCTAAAACCACTGACCATTTAAGAACCTCCTTTTACCGCCCATGTTTTTGCAAAACCGCCTTCCTCGGCAACCGAGCCCACCATGCGTCCAACTCCCCTTGGACCACTTCCGCTCGCGCATCTTGGAAACCTTGATGACCAATCATTTTTGTTCATATGCCTAGACCGGTTCCTATCAACCCTCATGACCCTAACCACCTGGACCATGGATCCATCCACGTCCTTTGTCCCATCACGAGCGTTGATCTCCTCCGAGTCACATGCGCACCAATAGACAAGTACATATATACTAGACTCAAGTATATCTCAACTTGATCCATATTAGTCTGAAAACTACCTGCAAATTTGTCCAGATGATATTCAGTTAAAATTTAAACATTTGATTGATAAATATACCTAACTATCTGGTCCAAAACATGGGATAGTCCTATGTTCAACATGACTGCATAGAGAGAACCCAAAATCAAACGTTCTCGAGGTTCCAGGACCAGATAGTCCGGTACCCAACACCGGAGTATTTGATACCTTACAGCACTCCAAACAGAGAGTCCAGAATCTTAAATTTTCGGACACTCTGACCTATATTGGAGTCTCCGATGTTAAGCCCTTGATACTTCGCCATCTCAAAGACAATGACAACAATTCATAGTTTTGGAGGTCTTTCCATGCTCGGAAAATTATGTTTTGGAGGTCTTTTCGTGCTCGGAAAATTATTTCCTTTGGGTGATTCCTAGGAAATGGCTACCTCTTGCCGGTAAAGTGTGCATCTTTGTAGATTTAAAATTATCATGATAGCCATGCCCACGACCAATGGTGGACAAGGAGATTTGCCTCTTTGGTACTTCTTATCTTTTGATTTCAAAATAGTGTTTTAAAGAAAAAAACCATGATCGTAGTCATGTGTCAACAATTCATGGCGACATGGCCTGGCGAAGAGTGCCACATCATCAACGCATATGGATACCCTTAGCATCAAGGGCCCATGTCGTAAAGGTTGTAGCGGTGCCTGATTGGAGGCTAGGTCGAACAACTTAATGAGAGGTTCCATTGTAAGGATATACAGCAACGGGGATAAGGGGTCACCTTGTTGGAGCCCCTTGTGATGTGAAAAGCTCGGTCCTAGGTCACCATTGAGGGGGATGCACAAAGAGGCCGAGGATAGCAAAATAGCTACCAATCTTGCCAACCTCGTCAATGTTGTCGCCCATATGTTGAAGCTGCTCGAGCAGATATTCCCAGTTTACTGAATCGAAAGCCTTCTAAATATCCAATTCAATGAAGATGGATCAGGCTACCTTGCAACGATGGAAGGCTGCCACGATGCTACCGAAGAGATAGAAATTACCTTGGATACTCCTATCCTTGATGAAAGCACTTTGCTTCTAGGATACCAAATCCTTGAGATGGGGAATAGCCTATTCGCTAAGATCTCGGAGAGAAGAGCTCTCCAACACTGTGAAGGAGGCTAATTAGGCCTGCAATCTGCAACCGAGGCGGCGTCCTTTTTTTTTTGTGCGGCGTTTTAGGTGGCCGAAATTGGCTCCATTGCCATTCCAGAGCTGCGCCCGGGCAGCCATGAGCTCATCCTTAACGATGGTCCAACAACATCTGAAGAAGGTCCCTGTGAAGAAGTCAGAAACAAGCTGCCACATCTCCAGTGGCGGAGCCACCGCCCGGCCACCCTGGGCCCAGGCCCGGGCTCCGGCCCAATAGCAAGGTATTTATTCCTTAAGGCCTAGCTCATTTTTCAGCATATTTGTGGCAAGTGGCCCGGCCCAACTGGGCGGAGCCAAGGCCCAGCAACCCTGGGCCCAGAGTCCTCAGTTGGGCTGGCTCCGCCACTGCACATCTCTTATGTAGGCCCTGATCTTTCCAGCGTTACGTACCGTTGCGTATTACTGTAACAAATTTTATTATTTTTATATAGACGACTTGTGATAATTTGTAACGATTTTTTCATGATTTTTAATAGTCCTTTCAAATATCCTAAAACTATTTTTTAATTTTTAGGCCTTTTTTCGAGAGTTATCAAATTTGTTACAGTAATATGACAACACAACGATACTTTGAAAAAAAAAACAAGACCCTATACTACTGTTAGCTTTTAACTGCTCCGTATTATATTATTTGGTAATATACTTTGTCCCTCCACAGCAAAAAAACGAAAAAGGGGAAATCAAATCGTTGTTCATCTTTGTTTGCTGCGAACCGCAGACAGTACAGCTCATAACATGCAGTATGTCCCCCGGTGCTCATGTACCAACTTGAAGGGCAATCCCCACTTGATCAACACCAGAAAGAGAGAGTAACTTTTCTATAAAAAAAAATGAGCGCCGAAACTATACCAGAAAGCAAGAAGGATCTCGGTGAACGACGTCTTACACAGCAATTCCTGGGATGTCCTTCGAACGCAAATGGTGTGAGAATATTTTACCATTTGGATACGACTTCATATATAAGCACCCCCTTGTAAGATGACATAGAAGATCGACTTATTTGAAGGTGGACAAGTAGCAGTTTCTACAATGTCAAAACAACGTACCTAATGAAATCCCAAGGACGCCCGAGGGCCAGCTCCATGGAGGTCATTTGGAAGCCATGGACACTGATTAAATGCAAGATCTACGGCTGGCTACTAGCGCAAAACAGGTCCTGGACCTTCGATCGGCTGCATGCTAGAGGATGGCCAAACAACCTATTTTGTCCCGTAGCTTTATGTTTTGCTATTTGGCTTTATCGAAATGATACTATGTTTAAAAAGTGCAAAGTTTCTTATTTATACAGGTTATATTTAGAGAATTTTATTAGTTGTGCCAGTAGCCGTTGCTACAGAAGGAGGATGGTAAGGACTCAATACGCAAAGCTTGTCTTTTGTTGGAAACAGTGGGTATGTCTCTTTTCAACAAGTATGGATGGCAATTTAATATTGTGCTGGCGAAATTTAAAAGTTTTTTTATCACATCTGATGCAAGACATATTTTGACTATAGTTTTACGTGGTTGTAAGGACCGTATGATGCAGAGGCCGAAATACATTTCCATTATCTAAAATCTATTTTCTATTTGAATGTAAAATATTTGGCCGAAGGGAGGACATGGCTACCTACATTTATCCCAAACCGACGTGCATTTGTAAACCATGTGTTTCTCATTTTTCTTTGCCTGTCTAGGATCGTAGCCAGCTAGGTTGGTCGATATGCTCGAACATGCCTAATTTTTTTAGAAAGGAAATATCCCCTTTCTTTCATGGAATATGCTCGAACATGACGATCGGATAACAGTTGGGTACCTGATATCCATGGCTCACGCACCCGGACAATGGACGCAGTAAAAGCAAGCGAGGAAACCCTCGCACGTACGGAAAACGTGCGCGCACGTGCGTCTGGATTGGAGGAGCGAGTGCGTGTGCATGCACACGTGTGGTCCCATGCAGGCCGGAGCCGGATCGACGATCGAGGGCGCGGTCGCCACTCGCCACCGGTGCGTGGGAACATGGTGTGCCGGAAGAAGCAGCCACGAATGCTAGCTAGCTCTCGTCATCTTCTTCCCTGGCCCCGGCCGGGCGCCGCTGGATATACAGATAGGATTGGTGCCGGTCGAGTTCGTTAGAGTTGGTATCGAATATGTGTATGTTGTTGATTATTTGGAATTCGAGTTATACTACGTATACGCATGGCCGCATTGGTGAATCATATCAGGGGTCAGACTTGTATCCTGATCTTCTGTATAAATAGGAAGGTACCTCTGATGTAATCGGTCATAACGATCTAACTATAGCACATGATGCATGTGTGCTAGCGGCCGACTTGTGGCCGTGACTCGGGTGGTGTTTTGTGCTTGTGCTAATTGGAGAGAGGAGCGTCCATAGTCAGACACTATAGGAATCCGAACTATTAACGTTGGCCAAATGAATTTACGTCGGCCCAAAGAAAACCGACGTAAATAGACCTATTTATGTCGACCAGGCCGACGTAAACACAGGTATTAGGACTTAGCGTCAGACGATGTCATGGAACCATTATTTACGTTGCCTTGGCCGATGTAAACAAACCAATGTAAATAACCTGATTATTTACGTCGGTTTTCTTTAGACTAACGTAAACACTTATGTAAGGCCCACCTGAAAGGGATATGCCCTATATCAATTATGGTGATGATTCTAAACGGGTCCCTGATCTATATCATTGCGAGTAGTGGTTATGATTTGATCAGCATACGTATTGGTTGATGGTAATGTTTCGTATATCATAGATATAGAGATACCAAACTAATAGTATGGACGCATGTTGGAGAACATGAGCAGTTGGGCAGACCTACTCCGAGACGCTGTGAGTTGTTATCTCTTATAGCGCTATCAGCGTATAGTCTCGAGTAGCACGCCTATATGGTTCTTAGACCTAAGATTGTCATAGATGCCCAGCATGTTGACTCCTATACTTTGGTATCATCAAACGCTACACCGTAACATGGTAGTTATAAAGGTGCCTATTGGGTATGCCATGACACATAGCCAGGGGTGTGATAATCAAGATGGAATTTGCCCCTCCTCGATAACAGAAGAGATACCTCTGGGCCTCTCGTGTAGATGGATAGAAAAAGCGCACGGCCGTGCTAATATGACTAAGGAGTTAGTCATGGTATGTATCCATTCCACTACCGAGTGGAGTGGTCAAGCTATCAACAAGGGTGGCGCGCATCTCGTCTTGAGCTTGACTGGTATCGGGTGGCAAAGGGATCGGTATATGAGTTATCAAGGTTCAGTCGAATATTGTTTCTGTGCATTCAGGGGTCAATACGTACTGCTAGGTGCTGCTGTTGATCGGTGGATTGGAAACAGGTTTCCGGATCCACGACCTATTTGCACTGAACCTAACGGGTCACACACTTAATGAGTCAGGACTATTTAACGGGTTTGTGCATGGATATGATCTACGAAAGAGATAGAACCCTAGCGGGCTGAAGCCCACTAGCGTGACTATATAAGGAGAGGCATAGGGGTGGCGTTAGTAAATGAGTTGAGCCTTCACCACGCCTAGCCGTCGCACGCCCCTCCTACTCTCTAGAAACCCTAGCTGCACGGCGAGGTGCTAGCACACCCCGTGAGGCGTTCCTGCTCGGTACGTGTAGATACCGCTAGAGGCGCTGCCGTACGCGGACGCGCTGTTCGGTTGGAACGCCGGCGAGTACAGGCGAGATATCAGCAAGCACTCGGCGAGTACTCGGCGACCACCGGCGAGCACTCGGCGACCACCAGAAAGCACTCGGTGAGTACAGGCGAGCACTCGGTGGTGATCTAGAAGAGTACTTCTACTTTCTTTACGCGCGAGAAACTGCTTCCGCTGCATTTGCGCGTCAAGGGTAACGACCTGTGATCCTCTACTTGCTTGCTCCTGGATGATTCGTGGTAGAAAATTTTGATTTTGTGTTCGCGTAGCCTATCCGTTTCCCAGCACCACCGTCGTGGTTTTGACCCAATCTTACCATAACAGTGCATCCTGCTCCCAACCGCCGCCCGGCCCCACCACCGCGCCGCCTGCCACCGCCAATTTGGGTTCGTCTAATGAAACGTTGCTAATTAGAGCATCTTTTAGATAGCTATGGAAACATTTGGTTTTCTTTATGAAACATTATGCTTGTCTCGTTCAAATACTTATAAAAAATTATATTGCTTTTATAAAACATTTTTATTTGCTCATAGTGCATTTGTCGAAACATTCTATTTGCTCGTGTGAAACACCAGCAAAATATTCATTGAACATTTTGTTTGCTTGTGCAATATTGATTGTATGGATTGAACATGACCAAATAACTGCTGAAACACATACGAAACATATGCAAAATGTTTTAACAGTGCTTTAGATTTATTTCAATAGGCATCATTGGTTTGTTTGTGTTTTTATATAAGTCTAGACGTCCGTTCCCAAGTCATGCCATTCAGTACTACGTACCTTAGTAGAAAAAAAATTCACAATCAATCTAGCTAAGTATGTAGATCGAGAGAAATGAATTGCTCATATCAAAATCTCTAAACAGAACATGGCGTCACCGTGCATGCAAATAAACAAAACTCGCCAGCATCTCTCCCTCCAATGATGAAGACCAGGGCTACTAGTCCAGCAAAAAAAGAAACTAATCCTCAGCAAAAGAATATACTTAAGCTAGCTTAAATTATGGTCGACTCGACCATGTAAACTATGTTATCGGCCGAATGACAAACGAGGCGAGATAAAGCAAACTAGCTAGGGACATCAGAAATTCCTGCCACATATGAAGTAATGAAACAGACGGATGCTTTGCTTGATTAATTTTTGCTTGCAACGTCACCGATAATTAGGGATTTTGGGTGGCTATGTGTCCTAAGACCTAACTGTGTCCTCGTTCAATCAGCATCATGCATGTCCAAATTAATCAAGTGGTGACGCGACGCCATCACTATTTGAAGTCGTAATTTAGCAAAGAAATTTAAATAACCCATCGCCTTGCATCAGATCCTAGTCAGGAGCCCATTTTTTTCTAATGGATCCACGTACTTGAGCTAGTTGAACGTCACCATTAGCTAGCACACACTAAAACTTTTCCAGTATATAATAATTAGTGCAGCGTACAGACAAATATCTCCTAATCATCGCACTAATTAATCTAATCAAACCACAAATTCCAAATGATCCAATCATCCATAAATGTTAAGTGATCGAAAGAAAAAAGCGTCTATGTGTGTGTGTGTATATACACCATGTTACAAGTAAACCCATAAATCCATAGTGAATAACAAAAATAATTAGTAGCACCACGGATTAATGAATTAAAGCCACCAAATGGCAAGAAGAAATTATCAAAAGGGGGGAAATGAGCTTTTGTCATGCTTATGCCCCGTGGCGGATGCAGGATGAAAATATAGGTGAGGCAAGTATAAAATCTTCTTTGTGTACCGTTGACCAAATACACTGTAAATTAGTTAAAATATAGAAACACAACAATAATAAACATGTACACTACTTCATGATCACATCCATTAGATATTAAAATTATCAATAATGGGCCGCCAATCAATCCCAGTTACTGATCAAAATATCAAAAATTTTCAACATACTATAACTGGATATAAATGGGCTCTGAAATTTTTGGTGTGGTCGAGGTTCCACCCGCCCTCGTAGAGAGTCCGCTCCTGCTTAGGTCATTGAAATAAAGTAAGATGATCTATCTTAACATATGCACTAATATTTCTAAAAAAGCATAGGAACTAACCTCATGTTCTATTGAAAAAACTAAGTGCAAGAAATAGAATGTTCTGAATGATTAGCTAATGTTGGATGGATCATACAGGAGACAAAATCACGTAGACCATCGTATGGGGGGTAGAACCGTCATTCCACATTACCAATGTCGCCTTCCAATAACGAGCGGTCGCAGTCACGTGGGCCCGGCTCATTTGGGCCGGGCAGCCGGGCCTATAAAACCACCGGCGTTCTGTCCAAGGGGTTCACGCCGCTCACCGCGCCATCTGTTCCTCCTCCTCCTGCCGCAGTCGTCGCCAAGAATCATCACCACCACCGCCGAACGCCGATCATCCATGGAGCTCGCGGCCTCCGCTTCGGCCTCCGTCTGCTCGGCGTACAGCCACCTCTCGTCCACGCCACCGGCCGCCACCGAGGACGTCGCCGTGCTGGCGGCAACGGCGGCGCCACGGCACCGGAGGAAGCCGGTGGCGCTCCGGCGACGGTGCTACGCCGTGCTGAAGCAGCAGAGGACGAGGCTGTACATCCTCCGGCGGTGCGTCTCCATGCTCCTGTGCTGGCACCAGCACGACCTGTCCGACTGAGCCGGCCAGGGCGCCGGCCCGGCCGGTTTTTTTTTTCTTTCTTCTTCTTCTTCTTCTTCTTCTTCTTTTCCTTTTCTTCTTTATTTCTCCTTGGGTTTGTAGGAAGGATAGGGGAGTGATGTCGTGTGCAAAAATGCTGGCCTTGCTAAAAATTGATGAGATCAATAATGATCTTTTGGTAATTGTGAATCTGTGATGTTGCCATTTTTGATACTGCCGAGTGATGATGCCTCTTTTGGTCCAGGCCACGTGGTTCTTTTGAAGGATACCACGCGCTGAGCTTTCATGGCTGGGGTGTGCAGATTGTGAGCTTTTCTAACAAGGGAATTGACCACTAAATTTCGAAAATATTATATCCTTATGTTCCACGAAGATTCCCGTTAAATTGTGGCTTACATTGTTCAGTGACTGCACCGTTCTCAACTTCTCATTGTCGATGGAATCAAGTAAAGAACTAAAAATGGGCTTGGCTCGGCTGTAGAGTGAGATTATCCTAATTTACGACTTTATTTTTTTCATCCATTCTATTAAGGAGGAGAGTTGGATTCTGATCGAACTAGCTTAATTTTAGCATTGTGATGATACACGTGGAGTATACTAAACCTAGTTTAGAGCCTTGGTGATGTGTTGGGACGAGAAAGAGAGTGTGATGGAGTTAGCCTAGCTGTGTGAGCACTGAATAGGATTGATGTATGGCCCCAGCCACCTCCAAGCCCCTCAAACCCTAGAGTCGCCGTCACCGGTCGGCGGCGGCGACGGCGGCCCCCTCCTCCTACCCCTTCCCTTTCCCTTCCTCTCCTCCTCTCTTTCCTCCTCCCCCATCAGCAGTAGCACTTGGAGCTCCCCTCTTCTTCGTCTCCGTCGTTGCTACCGTGGCCGGAGGCCGGTTCCGGCCGCCGGCGTATAGATCCGGTGACGGGTGGCCTGATCCGGCTGTGGGCTTGCTGCATCGGAGTAGCCTCTGCTGTGCAGCGCTAGCGCCGCCTCCGAACAAGCTCGGCGCGGCAGCGCCTCCTCGCGCACGTCTCCCCTGGCTTCTTCCCGCCTCCGCGTGCACGCCCGGCGTCCCCGCCAAGCCGACGCGTCCGCGCGCGAGGCGCCCCCTCTCCCCGCTCACCGCCACTGATCCAACCCTCCTCCTCGTGGTGTGTGGTGCCCTCGTCGGCGGAGAGCTGCTGTTCGGCGACCCCCGCCGGTGCCTGTGTGGCTCACTGGCTGCCTGCCTATCGCCAGTCTGCGCCGCACAGTGTCCTCCGGTGGCACGGCGGCTGGGTCGCTATGACGTCCACCTCCTTCGTCACGGCTTAACTGGAGATCGGCAATGGTAGCACTTCCTCGCCTCCTTTCTCTA
This sequence comes from Raddia distichophylla, assembly GCA_005191435.1. Taxonomy (NCBI): domain Eukaryota; kingdom Viridiplantae; phylum Streptophyta; class Magnoliopsida; order Poales; family Poaceae; genus Raddia; species Raddia distichophylla. The sequence goes on from SPJY01000232.1 coordinate 962,647, forward strand.
CCTTTCCTACCGCTACTCTCATGCCCACCTCTTCAGATTCGGCGGTGTTTTCGTCGGATCTGTCGGCGGGTGGCCCGGATCTGGAGATTGGCAATGGCGGCCCTTCCTCGCCTCCTTTTTCTATCTTTCCTACCACTGCTCTCGTGCCCACCTCTTCAGATCCGGCGGCGTTTTCGCTGGATCTGTCGGCAGGTGGCCCGGATCTGGTGTGGCCCTAACACCAGAGTGACCAGAGTTGGCGTGCTCTAGGGGCATGTCCCGACGTCTTGGTGGCCGTCATGGTGGGTTGTCGTCGTTTTGTTTCCGTGGCCGTCAGTTCGGGCGTCGTCTTCTTGGGACAGTGCATCGGCAACAGGCCGACGCCTTGGTGGCTGTTCCGACGTTCGGTGGCGTAGATCCTGCGCCAGGTTCATTTTCAGTGGCGCCCCTGCAGTGGCGGTGAATCGACGGTTGGGGTGCCGCGGCAGTGCAGAGTACATTTCCTTTGTGTCCAAATGATGATGCTCGACGCAACACGACAGGCACCCCTTCTTCAGCTTTGTGCGGCACCTAGTTGGCTCTAGGCCTAGGCGCAACCACTGTGCCCCTCCCCTTGTCGAGGTCCCGTCCATCGCTATTCCGCCCTCCCTTCTACTCATGGTGCAAGATGGCAGTGGCGGCGTCTTCCTCGTCGGGCCTCGGGGCTCGGCGTTCCCTCCACCTGGCGAGGTCCCGTTTATCGCTGTCCTACCCTCCCCTTCTCTGTGAGGCGTATGATGGTGGTGGCGGCGTCTTCCTTCTCGGGTTTCAAGGATTGCTGGCCTCTGGTCAGAGCTTCAGTGGTGTCAGCGCTTCGGCTTGCTCTTCTTGCGGACGACAGATCCCCGGTGTGGAGGCAGGGATGGGTGCAACGGGTGAAAGCCTTACGAAACTCTTTATGGACTGACGATGGCGGCGCTTTTCGCGTCGTTCCCATCTGGAGGCATCGCGGTGTTGCCCCCCTGTGGCACGAAAGCTCTGTGCAGTCTACGGCGGAGGCGGTTCCTTTCGTCGTTACCTTGCTGAAGGCGTCGTAGTAGCTCTTTGGGTGATCCCTAGCTTGTCCTTCTCTATTAGCCATTCGTCGTTGCTTGGTGGTGTCCTGTGTGGCCGATTGTGGCCGGTGTTCCCCTCCTCCCTCTCTTTCCCTCTCAGGTGGCAACGTTTAAGCTGCTTTCCCCTCTATAGGTGTGTATTTTGTCTCGGCGTTGGCCGGTGGTGTGTCTGGCTTTGGTCAAGGTTGCAGCGAGTGCGCTGTGGTTGTACCCTGTGCTTGCATGGGTTTTTTATTTATTTCCTTCTGTTTAATGAAATATGATGGCAGTTCTCCTGCCCCTCTTCCAAAAAAAAAAAATATTGTGCTGGCCTATCTCCGTGCAAGCCATGTTTGAGCCAGACCGTTTAGGGTGTTGTTTGGATCATCGAACGGTTGTCTCGATACCGAACAGATTTGAGTAGTTTTGCGCTTGTTTTGGCTGCATAGATCGGTATATATGCCTGACATTTTGTCATGTGTATTTTGTGGGCTACCTGATAGAGGTGCCGAACGTACGGCCTGACTTGGGGCTGGACGGTTTGACCTAGTTGCCATTTTTTAAAACCAGTTAAGGACAAATGGGGAGGCAATCCGGTTTGCCCTTGTAACTTTCAAAAAGTTTACAAACGTAGTTTTTTGTTCTTGGTCTATATATGGGTTTTGTTCGGATTTTTGGTGAGAGAATGCAACACCTGAAATTTTCGCGAGTTTGAATTTCAAATTTAAAATTTGAAATTTGGCCCAGATTGCACTCTTTCCTAGCTCTCTCTCCCGCCCACTCCCACGCGTGAGTGCTCTGGCATCAGATGTCCTGTGCGGCCATCCGCTGGTCCATCATCGCCATTATTCACCAATCCAACACTATTGCCCATTGGATCATCGTCATTGTAGCGTGCCCATGCCCTACCATACCGACGCTAGCCACACCATAGGCCGCAATCGCCAAACACTAAACCCTAGCTAGCTCCACCGCATGATGATCATGTCGCTCAGCGTGCAAGCTTCGTCGTGCCATCCTAACTCATCCCGTGTTGTCTCATGAGCACACTAAGCTTCCCGTTGCATCTTAAAGTCGAGCCGAGAGTCCCTCTATCCCCCATTCCTTTTTCCCCAAATCCACCGCCACCGGTGATTTGTCCGATTCAATGAGTTTCCCTCTGATTCCCGTGAGTTGTCGACTCGCAGTGGCCTTTCTTACCATCCCACTCCTTCAATTTTGCAAGAGTGCCATTAGAAGCCGCGGGTGCCAGATCCCCTTATTATACCGTCGCCTTTGTCTCCATCGTCGGACCCCTCCGACCAGCCTTGACCCTCGTCACCGTCTTAGGTTGACCCTAGGTAGCCTCTAGATCCTCAAGCGCACATTAGATCTTTGGGAGCGAGACCATGGCCTATAAACCGTGCTCACCTACGATTGGCTTTGCCGCCGCATGCTGCACCGCCACATCCAAATACCCTGGCCACGACAAGTGCATGACTAGGTGCACAACAGCCCATTGAGCCTCGCATGCCCAACAAACAACCAAAATCATCGCTAGCACCGACTAGCCATCGGCAGGGCTTCGGTTACTTAGTGGAGGCTAAAGGAATACATCGACGTTCAGCCATTGATCCTACGCCAAGATTCATGCAGGCATGCGCTTGCTAGGCCTAGCTGTTACTTGACTCTTTGGCTGGAATGTTTCCCACGGTCAATCGTGAGTCATTGACTAGCAGGACCTTGGCCCACATATTAGGTTAAGTGGAGGCGTGCTTGTGCCAGCGCGTCCCTAGTGCAAAGGCGCATTAAAAAAGGCTCCTTTTGTGTAGCACACGCGGGCCAGCGCAAGATGTTTGGTCGGCATGTTACTGTGCATACAAATTTCAACCTTTTACTTAGGCCCTATTTTTTTTCAGTGTTGAGAAAAGTTGAGTTTTACTGTAGCATATTGGCGATTCTTATGCCTTTTGAAATTAATCCGCAAGCGCACGGATAACGCTGTAGCTTTCACCCGAAAGTATTGCAAGGTATCGATTTCCACGACGAACGAGAAGTGTTCTAGTCTAGAATCTAACTTGACCGGATGGATAATGGTGATAATGACAGTAATGATGAGAGTGGGATAAGATATTTCGGGTTGAGAGGCTCTACGGTTTTTTACTTAGCTAAAGATACAAAATCACTGACACACAATTGCTACTCTGTATCGGAGCTTGGACATTCACTACCACCCGCTATCCTGAATTGAAATCCCGAATGATTATAATCATTCCGATAGGGCTCAACTGGTCTGCAACTAACGGGGCGGATTTCACAAAGTCTAAGCCGGATAATAGGGCTGTCACCACCTGTTACCTACCACACGTCCGTTGAAGCAGGTGCCTACCGGGTACTAACTAGTCCAAACACCACGTTTGTACCTAGTAGTAATACGTACCAAGAACGTTACTTCAATAAGCACCCCTACTACCTTTTATACTAATTTCTAGGTGGACAATTAAGCACAAAGATCTTAACACTCAAGAATAGTACGGGCCTAATACCAACAGAGTAACCATGTATATGAAAGAACTTTGCTTTATTCAACGAAGAATTGAGCTGTCTTACCGAACATTAGAGCGAAGCTAAACTCGCACCCGAGTCGGCTCCGGAGCACAAGGTGGAAGAAAGCCGACACCTCCGGCTTCCCCCCAACACTCAGCTCTCCTCTCTCCCTACTTCTACATTTCTAAATGGACAACCTAGAGCTGATTTCTTCTCTTCTCCACTTCTCCATGATCACAAATGAGGGTGAACACCTTCTTTTATAGTGTGTCGGGGCGAGTGAGTGAGTGCCACGTGTTGGGACAAGTGTCACACAACCCTCCTCCAAAGAAGAATCCAAGGCGGGCCCTGGGGTAGGTCGGCCGGTCTAGTGGGTCGGCCGGCCCAGCTTCGATTGATCCCGGCCCTCCAAATCGCCTGGGATGCTCCTTGTGCGGTGTAGATCGTCTCCCTAGGTCGGTTTGGCAGTTGGAGACCGGTAGCATTGAGTTCCTCTAGAATCCTATGCATGACTTGTGAAGCACTCCCTGTTTCTGGATCAAACCGACTTGCATGGATGGTTGGGATGGCCTCTTAGTGTGTTTCTTGGCGTGTGGGAAAAAAACCGAGGCAAATTGACCAAAATAAGTGGCCAGCCGACCTGGCTTGGGTCGGCTGGCCTGCCTGGTCTGGTCCGGTCTGGCTCGTCGTCTTCCGGATCTCCTTTCTCCATCATTCGAGATTCAAATATAGCAAATAATATATGCCTGTCGATCGTCTCGACGAGCTCTTCATCATGGTGCAGTCTATTTTTCCATTTGATGACTTTTCAAAATATGTTTAATTTAAACTCCATCTTTCGTCCGATTTGCATACGGCCAATAAGTCGTCTTTTCTTGTGTATGCCTACAAAACATGAGACTACACCAAAACTCGTGGAACTCATTAATGTTAGCCTCAATGTAGTTTGAATTTCTTTATTTTGTAGATATGTTGACGTTCAAAAACATACAAAATATTACAAATAAGGACCGTCAACACACCCCCACACTAGATCTTTGCTTGTCCCGAGTAAAGGAATCGAAATATGAACAAGGAGTTAATAAAAGATTAAGGTCGGCTTCTTGCACAACTTCTCAAGATGAATAGCTGGCATAAAGGTTATTCCAAAACGTTTCTCGTACTTGTGAGATTTTGAAGTGGCTAAAGACCTTACCTTTAGAAGTTGATAGATGGAATAACTTGATTAAGGTAATAAGTCCCTTCCTATCCTCAGACATACTCGGGGTTTTTAGAAGTTTTCAAAGAATTCCCAACTCATTTCTATTCCTCGAGTGATACTCTCGAGTTGCTCATGGGTGGTTCCTTACCAAGGCCTGCGGCCAACTTCTCCCTACAAACTAAGTCTTATGTGGAGCTCATGGTAGGGGCAAATGTTTGCTAGTCTAAGGATGTGTATATTGTTGAGTCAAAACTTAATCCTAATGAAGATCGTGCTACTCCAAATTCCGATCATTAAGAGAATAAATGCTCAGGGGTAAGGGAGATAATGGACTCATGCCAAAGGAATAGAATTAAACACAAGTGCAAGGATATGTGGTACTAATGAGTCCAACATATCGGATCATGTGTTTGAGGAAGATGGTCTTTATTTCAACTCCTTATTTTAATGAATCCCTCTTTTAAAATTTTGAAATCCTTTGAGACCATGGAGCTACCCTTCTCTCTTTTATTATTATTATTTTTTTTCTTCTTTTTTTTTCTACTTCTCTCTTCTTCTTTTTCTTTTTTTTTATGAAATAGCTCCATGTCTCTCTTTCTCTTTT